>OY728134.1:1225439713-1226039713 GCA_963277665.1 Viscum album | reverse complement strand
AAAATCAGGTCTTATATGTCCATCTCTCTTGCATTCATAACATGTAAATTATGAATCTTTCTTATCTTTCCTTTCTTTCTTCTTGTATCTGGATTGAAAGTTCCTCTATCCAGCTATCTTGTTCATTCTTCGAGCAAGATTTTCTAACTCATTATCTGAGGATTCACTTCCACTGGATTCGAACTGGATAAAAACCTTCTTAGATTTAGATCTAGTAATTCTCTCAGGAGTCTTAGCTTTAATGTGATTTGAAGTTGTAGTAAAAGAAACACTTACATTCCCATTATTCTTCTTTATATTATCAGCATCTCTCTTCATTCTAGTCTCATGTTGAAGAAGAGTTCCAAATATTTCATCAAGATAAATCTGAGTAACCTTTCTGTTTTCATCAATAGCAGTCCTCTTGGATTCCCACTCATTTGGCATGATGTCTATGATCTTATCAAAAATAGCTTCATCATCTAATCCTTTCTCACCCATGGATTGTAAACTATTCACAATAGTCATGAATCTTTATTTCACCTTACATATGGGTTCTCCATAAGGAAAGCAGAAACCATGATATTCAGCTCTAAGCATGGCTCTTCTAGTTTCAATAAATTTGGAAGTTCCAAAGTGTGTAACTTCAATTTTCTTCCAAATACAATTTTCTGCTTCACAAGATGAAATTTGGCTATATATATTTCTATTCATGGAGCAAAGAAAATTATTTCGTACCTTATAATTCAGTTGATATTCATGCTTTTCTTGATTTGTGAAGGTACTAACTTCCTTGTGAGGGATTTTATATCCTCCAGTAAGCATAACAAAATTATCAACTCCAGTATTGATAATGAATGTCTTCATATGATCTCTCCAATATTCATAATCATTTGCATAAAAAATAGGTGGTCTAGTTGGATTGAGATTTTCTATGCAAACAACATTGATTCCTTCTATCTTATAAAAAAAAACCTTCCACAAAAACTTGTTAGTAATAAAAGTTTTTAAATAAGGAAAATATTCCTAATAAAGGAAAATATAGAAAAAGAGTATCTCTAAGCAAAAATGAATCTGAACTTTATGAGTCCGAAAAATTGATTCCGGAAAAGAATGAGATGAATTCTCTTCTGAATCTAATCATGAGATTAATTCAGATTGAACCAATCCTCTAATACCAATTTTTGAAATGGTATGTGAGTATGATATACTCTATAATACCAAATGTAGGATCAAAATAATAGAGATACTGTATTGAGTATCTAATGATGCTCAAAATAAAGAGGTGGAGGGTGGTGAATTATACAATTTAAAAAAATCCTTTGGAACTTTTAAATATGGTTATGTTTAACAAGGTTAAACAAGGTAATTCATAAAACCTCTAAGTTCTACACACTTGCTAGATTCAGGAAATATGATTCCGTGTAAGTGAATCCGAAAAGATGGATCAGGAAAATGAAACTTAATTAAAGTTTACAATGATTAAGATTCCACCTTTAAGCATATATAATCTAACTAAATTAGAGTACAAGTATAAGGAAGTATAATATAGTTATACTTTCCTCAATAATACAAATACAGTGGAAAACTTGTAACAAAACAAGTAACAAGTAGTAAATATTTTAACCCAAAGAGAAGGGTATCCAATAACCTTGGATAAAGGACCCTTGATTTATACTTTCAAGAAAGTCTATCTTACCCACACCAGGGTAAGACCTTGATATGAAGATCGGAGTCTGTCTTGCTATACCTTCAAGCCCTCAACTTTCAGGTATTCAACACCTCTGTCTTCCTTAGTAAGGAAGCCCTCAACTTCAAGGTAGTCGGAACCTCTATCTTCCTATCCATGGAAGCCCTCGATTGTACACAGTAACAATCAGAGTCATACAAAGAAAATCTGAACAAAAAGTTCAGTACACACAAAGCATTAAAGCCTCTCTCTCTAGAAATAACTTCAGCAGCATGTAATCTCTAGATTGATCAACTTATTGTGTGCTCTTTCAAATGTGCTCCTATTTATAGGCATAACTTCAACGGTCGGCTCCCTCCTCCAATGATCATATTTTTCCTTGAATAGACCTGTACACGTGTCACTCAAACAACGGTTAGTTAGTATCTGAATGCATGACATCGTTTTATAAGAAAACAAGTGTAAGTGAAAATATGGTTACATAACTAAAATCCAATATTCGGAATGTAAGCAAATGAAAGTTCAGAGTCTAACCAAAAATGAATTCAGAGTCTATAATACAAGGATATTCAGATTCTGTTTTCTAGGAATTTTGGTACCTGAACTCTATAGAATTACAGAGTCTAAATTTCAAGGAAATTTGGAATCTGGATTCATAAGAATTTGGAACCAGAACTTACAAAGTTCAGAGTCAGAGTTCATGAGAATTCAGAGTCAGAACTCATGAGAGCTCGTAGTCTGTATTCAGAGAACTCGGAGTCATAACTCTGAAGAGTTTGTAACCCGAATTTGTATTCAGAATTCCGAGTTTGAACTCATAATAATTCATAACCATAATTCTGATAATTCAAAGTCAGAACTTGGAAGAGTTCGTAACCAGAATTCATATTTAGAATTCAGAGTCAGAACTCAGAAGAATTCGTAACCAGAATTTTGAGAATTCGGATCCTAAAATAGAATGCTTCATATCTAGGTATTTATAAGATTCCGAGATTTTGGTTTCAAATGGAATTTTATACTTAGAAAAATTATGATATGAATAATGAAAACATGGTAAGGATAAATTTACTTGGGGAAGGAAAATTTTACTTATAGAAGTAAAACACAGGGTAAAAAGAGATTTGCCTTGAGATAAGGTGTTTGTGATTTTCAAAACAAGAAAGAATGGTAAAGTCATAAGGAAACCTTAATGACTTAACAATCTCCCCCAAGTATGAAGGAATGGAAAAGTCATAAGGAAAACCTTATTGACTCAACAATATATGAATTTTAAATTGTATCAAATGGATGTAAAATCTTCTTATCAAAATGGTCTTCTAATGGAGGAAGTTTATGTTGAACAACCTCTTGGTTTTGAGAATCCTCATTTTCCAAATTTATTTTTTAAACATAATAAATTACTTTATGTCCTTAGGTAAGTTCCTAGATCTTGGTATGAACATTTAAGTTATTTTCTCTTGTCAAATGGATTTTCAGTATGTAAGTCAAATCCTACTTTATTCAATAAAACTTCATCTTCAGACATATTTTTAGTGAAAATATATATCAATGATGTAATTTTTGGTTCTACGAATAAAAAATTATGTAATGGGTTTTCAAAACTCATGAAAAAAATAATTTTAAATGAGCATGATGGATGAGTTAAATTATTTTAAAGATTTTAAAATCTATCAAAAATACTTTGGGAATGTTCTAAATTAATGAAAATAAATAATAGACTTTCTTAAAAGGTTTGAAGTTTAAAATTTTAATGTATATACTACCCCTATGAGTTCTAATAGAAAAATGGACTTGGATAATGCTAGGAAACTGGTTGACAATAATATTTATTGAGGAAAATTAGGAGCCTATTGTATTTGACTGTTAATATATTAGATATTATGCTTGTAGTATATCTCTATATTCAATTTCAATGTAATCCCAAAGAATCAAATTTAAAATATTCCAAAATGATTTTAAGATATTGAAAAGGAAAAATTTCACTTTCCTTTAATTTTAAAAAATATTTTGATTTTAATTTAATATCATACTCAGATACTGACTTTGGTGGTTTTATACTAGATAAGAAGTGTACTTTAGGAGCATACTATTTCTTAGGTAAATCCCTAGTATATTGGTCTAGTAAGAGGAAACACTCTGTAACATTATCTACTATCAAAGAAGAATATATTATTTCCAGTAGCTGTTGTGAATAAGTTATGTGGATGAAACACAGCTTAATAGACTTTGGATTCACTTATAATCAAGTATCAATTAAATGCGATTACACTGGTGCTATAAAAATTTCAAATAATCCAATAAATCATTCAAAAAAAAGCACACAGAATTAAGGTATCATTTCTTAAGAGATCATGCTAAAAAGGTGATATTTCTATTGACTTTATCTCTATAGAGAATCAGTTAGAAGATAATTTCACTAAACCCCTTTCATGCGAGCATTTTGATTTTATTAAAAGAGAATTGGGTTTCATTTTTAATTAAATTTAATTTGTTTGTTTATTCCAAATAAAATGAACTTATTCTCATTATTATTGTTAAAATTTAAGATGGATGGTTCTATTTTGATATTTAGTTTAATGTTATATAAAAATTACTCTTGTCTATGTTGTTTGTGTATTTAAGCATTATAAATTTAGAAAATAAAAACTCTTTTCATATATTTAGTTATTATTATTATTTTATTATTTTCTATTTATCAATCAGAAGTAACCCTAAAAAAACTAGGTACATAATCAAATTGATATTCAGGTACGTGATCAAATACAAAATCAACTCTCAACCATTTTTTGTTCATATATATAACCTCTCATGGAAGCTAAACCATCATCTCTAACCTTTTGATCCCTATTTGAAATTCAACCAACCTTTTTGAAATGGTAAATTCAAAGTGTGCAGATGATGGAATCTTAGGTACTTCTAAGAAATCCAAAGGAATCAGATGAGAAGTTCTTATAGGAAGGGCTATAGATATGGTGTGGATAATGAAAACTTAAATAATGTTAAATAAATCACTAGAGTTTCAAGGATGGGATTTTTTGTTTGATGAAAAGAAGTTGGGTTTTATTTTTGAGGAAGAAATTAATGTGTTCTAGATGAATGTTGAGTTTCAATAATCTCATAAAATGTTAAAGGAAATACAATGGTGATTTCTTTTTTTGAAATGGATGATATCATTCATTGTCCCTATGAGGGGGGTTTCTTTTATCTAGATGCATGTTAGGAAAATCTTAGTAGGACCAACAAAAATATTTAATTTTTTTGGTAACCTTTGCTTTTGAAAAGAAACTTATGAATTGTATGTTTGTGTAGACGGTTATAGAACAAAGAGTAGGAGAGATGGAGGAACTTCTTTTTTAGAAAATTTATTTGATATACGTCTTGATCAATAATGTAAAGTTTAATTTTCTAAGATACATGATGAGGTTCATGCATAATTTTTGTGAAGGAAAAGTAAATTTAAACTATTATCCTTATGGTAGATTAATATATTTGGTTTTGAATCACAAATAAGTATATTTAAATGAAGGTTATGTGGTGGAATGTTAGAAAAGTACTATTATATCATCGATTCTATTAAATATGATTTGATATTACTGGGATTCTACTTCAATTTCTTGGAAGGTAGTTGGTCAAAAAGTGTGAATCAGGGGGAGTCATCCTAGACCTTACTACCTAGTGATGAAACACCTGACGAGACAATATCTACCAGGGGATTATGGGATAAAACATCTGTAAGAACCGATTATTTAGTTCTAGTCATTAGTTCTTCATTTGGTGAGCCTGTCCAGATTTAAGAGGATATGGATGCTCAGAGTCAAGTTAACAGTGATGTTGCTATGTATTCTGGGGAAGATTAGCATATGGAGATAGTTATTGAGACAACCGTTGCTTTTCTTGAAGATAGGCCAACTAAGACTAGGCCTGTAGGTTTTGAAGTTCAAAGAATTCTAGAGTTAGATGAAGTGTATGAAGAAGATGATCCAATTCTTACTGGATCAAATATTGATAAAGGAAGGGGGTTTCATGTGGTTATGAAAGCTGAAAATCATTCGTATACACCATCGTTACCATCTTCACCTTAAACTTCTCATGGATTATCTTATTTAGTAATAAAAAGTTCAAAAATCTTGTAAAAGTAAGTGGTTTATAATGAATAAATTATGGAGCTTAAAATTTTGAGAGTAGATTGTCTTGATTTAAAATTGGATCTAGTTGAATGAAAAGATGAGATCAAAGAACTTAAAAGTCATATTTCTCCAAGTCAAACTTTAATAACTTAGTCGGAATGGTTGTTGCCCATAAAAATATGATCATTAATATTCAAATTGATCCACCTGTTCAATAATCTATTTCTAATATAAGTTCTAAGGAAATTTAAAAAATAAAATCCTTGGTAAGTGGTTTGAAAGATTTTTTCCCTACAAAGAATGAGTTTAATTACCTTAGTACTTTGGTTGCATCTCAAATGGATGTGTTTCAAAATCTTCCATCAATTAAATAAGACTTATCTCAAGAAGTTCTTGATGATATCAAATATTTTAAAGATGAAGTGAAAGAGACTCTGTACACCTTAAGAAGTGTTGTGATGAATCAATTTTAATTTATAAAGAAATTCTAATCTTCTACTACTGCTACCTTGGTTTTTCTAGTTGTTCTATATTTCTAGAATGGAGTTAATCAGATTATTTTTGATTTTAGTTTTATTTATTCTCATATCCAGTGTCTCCATGATGACCTACTTTCTCAAGTGATGTTGGATGAGTTGAAAAATGATCTTTTTGTTCAATTTAATGATACCCATAAAGATATTATGAAGCTTGGTATTATGTTAGATATGATCAGGAATGACCATATTGGTGATCTTGAGAAATCTCTTGGAGGTATATTAGAATAAAATTTGATGGTTTCAAATCAAGAAAGAGAGATAATTTCATGATTTGTTGAACCTATAAATAAAAACACTCTACTATTTTTCAAATAGTAGAAGGAAATATTTTCAAAGGTTGTGGATCTGTATAATGAGCTAGAATAAAGTTCAAAATTAGAAGAAGATTCAAAAGTTCCATTTATAGTTATAGGAAGGGATTTTTAAATTTACAAACCTCCAAGAAAAATTGCTTATGTGCAATCAGTTATTTAGTTTCCTATGGTTTCAAGTCACGTTGAACCCAAACCTGATATTAATGATCAAGTATATAACTCTTCTAACAATGATGTTAAGGAAATTTTTCATAGTTTTTTGGTGAAAGTGAACAACATGGAATGGAAGGTGTAGTCAGTGAATGATAGGATGATTTATATGTAGAGTTTTGTGGATCGAATTATAAATAAGAATCTCATAGATATGAATTCTAGTTTATCTATTGCAAACATTTCCCCTCTGCTTCACCCTATTGTTGTCAGTGAGTCAGTAAGTTTATATTATGGGAAATCAAAACATCTTAAGAAATTTAATAGGAATGAATTATCATTAGTAGCTCAAATTCATAAGCAAGCATCTATTTTGATTCTTTAATTTTGCAATTATAATGGTATTTTTAGGATTGACTTGTGTTCTAATGGCCTGTTTCAATTTATATGAAGAAGTAATCTTAGTTCTAATCCTATTAGTACTGCTCAGGAAACATGGAAGATAATAGAAGGTGTTTATGATACTTCAGTGCCATCCCTATCAACTCCAACTTCCTCCAGAACTGATCCAACCCTCAAAGTACAACCACCCAAACTAAAATCTTTTTTTGAACCAATTATACCTCCCAGGTTCTCTGACTGATATTTTTTAATTATATTGAGTGGATTTATATTTGTATTTCAAAGAAATTAATGAACTAATTCATTATTTCTTCATTTATAATCTTTCTCTTAGTGACTATTCTCATTTGATATTTTTATCTCTTTATTTTATTTAATGAATCTCAGTATTTCAATAATTCCATATTTAGTTTTCACACTATACTTGAATAGTTCATTGCTCAAAAGTTCAATATTAACACATGTTTTATCTCTCTTTACCTTCCATTTTATTGACAAAGAAAGGGGGATAATTTTTTTAATTTCTATAAAAGGGGGAGAAGTTTCTACCTTTCAAAAAGGGGATAAGTAACTAACTAAGGGGAAGAAATAGTACATTTTAAATTCTATTATTATCTTCAACATTTAATTTCTATTTAAACTTTTTAAAATTCCATGTTTTTATCTACTAGAATATCTAATGGGTTTTACAATCATCAAAAGGGGGAGATTGTTAGACTACTAACATTGATCTAACCTATCCCATGTACTTTAGGTTTTAATGATATCCAAAACCCTTCATACTTTTCTCATGATCTTATTTTATAAGAGTTTTTATCATGTTTGATCATATTCTTATGTATTCGGTAGTTAGTTTCATTGAGTATGAATTCTGGGTGATTTCAGTTAAAATCTGCCTAATTTTGGTAAATCAACTATGTGAAATTTTTGTCTACATGGTGAAAATTGATACATTGATCAATCAACAAAACCAATAACCTACTTAAAGGAAATATCTACATCAATCGGCTACATCGTGGAATCTCCAACATGAAATTTTCTTATGTCGACAAGATTGCCTATGTGAGAAATCACCTACGTCATTATTCAACTATGTAAAATAGTTATATTCAGTAATCAGTTATGTGAAGAAATTGGCTATGTCATTTCAATCGGCTATGTCAGTTTTGGATACATGAGTAAAAATACTATGTGATTTAATTTGGCTATGTGTAGAAAGATTAACTATGTTGATTTAGATATGAAATCATTTATATCATGCTATAAATTGGTGTTTATTACAATTAAAGTTCTTGAGTGTTTTTTAATGTTTTTGTACAATTGTTAAATGCTCTATTAACTCTTTAAGATAAAATCGATTATAATATAAACCAAGTAACATGACAAAAGAAAAGGATGAGAATAGTTTATTTGTCTATACTGTTGTTGAGGTATTTCAATAAAAAAGACATGTCAATGATCCATGATTTTTTAGATCATGTGATATTAATTTAAATAATAAGTAGTCCATGTATTTTGTGAGTAGACCTTTTTTCATGTGAAGTATCCTCAAGTAAAAGAGAAAGAAGAACAAAAGTAAACAAGGATATATATACAACTCACTCTCAATAATATCTGAAACAATGCTCTATTTTTTACAAAAATAAGGAAGAAGAAGTCTCATTTCATCATATGTGCTTATTGACAATCCTTGTTGAGTTTAAAAGACTCTCCTCTAGCTAGTTATCCTTCAGATCATCTCACTTAGATATCTTTCAATTATGTTAGTTGTATCTTATACATGTGAGATAAAATATGTAAAAACTCTTTGTTTAATATCTTTCATGGTAAATGTTCTTAGTTAAAGAACCTTTTATGGATATTTATTGTAAATCCTTTATAGAGCCCATTTGAAAGCTCATGTTCTTTTACCAAGTGTCAACTAGTTTCACTCAATCATAGAGTTCATGGGAAAAGGACTAGTAGTCCCTAGGAAAAGGACTGACAATCCATGGAAAAAGGACCGGTCTAGTGAAACTCACCACACTCATGGACAAGAGTGGTAGTTGAGAGGAATAGGGGACTTCTATTCCCCACAAAATTATAAATCTTTGTGTTTCTCTCTCTTATTTATGAATTTATTTCCACTTTATTTATTATTAAAGAAAAAATTAGATATCAGTTATAAACTAAATAGGGTAATTTTCTCTAAGTGAAGAAAAATTTAGTGAACTCAATTCAACCCCTTTTTATTCTTAATACAGTCAGCCTTTGAAAACAAATAAGTGTACTTTTAACCACTACATTATCATATTTCACTTCATCTATAGTGATTGCATAGATTCTTCCTTACCCACTTGGTCTTGGAGGTTTATGATTCCCATTATCCTCATTATCCCTTGTATTAGTGAAATTATTTTCTTAATTCCTAAATTCCTTATATTTGAATCATTGAGGTTTGGGTGGTTCATTAGTTGATACCTTCTTATCCTTTACTATGTTAATTAGTATCTTTATATTTCTTAAG
The DNA here is from genome assembly GCA_963277665.1 of Viscum album. Lineage (NCBI taxonomy): Eukaryota > Viridiplantae > Streptophyta > Magnoliopsida > Santalales > Viscaceae > Viscum > Viscum album. Next base: position 1,226,030,006 of record OY728134.1, on the reverse strand, counting down.
TAATTGTGACCTTTGTGGTCTACTTTATCACATGTAAAACATTTTCTAGACCCTTTGATGAAATTTCCTAGGTGATTTGTTTCATATTTTTGGCAAGTAAATGGTTTCTTTTCTTCCCACCATTAGTTTTCCATTCGAGTTTCCATGAAACTCCATTTTCATTTTTCTTATCTCCAAATATATTTGAATAAATAGAGTATCAAGTTTCCATTTACACCTTAAGTGCACATCAATCAATTTATTTGTAGCTACCAAAGTATCTTATAGATAATTCCTTTTGAAGACCTTATTTCAAGCCACTAAATAAATGATAATTTTTTATCTTAGAATCAATAATAAAACCAAAGTAATACCTTAAAATTTTCATGAAGTTAACTTCATAGGTACCGATGGAGACATCCTCATATTTTTTCAACTCTATGAATTCACTCTCTATTTTCATGTGAATATTTTAGTGAAAATATTTTTTAAATAATATTTTATTAAACACATACTATTCCATATAGTCAAACCCTTAATTTTTCATCACATTCTTAATAGTATTCCACCATTAGTCAACTTCACCTTCTAAGTGATAAATGTATAAAACCATTTTTTTTGTGTTCAAAGCACTATAGAATAGAAAATATCTTTTCTATTGTGTTGAACCATTACTCGGTTACTAGTGTATTGGAAGATCCACTAAAGGAAGTTAGAAGTTTCTACATAAAGGATTTGATTTCATGTTACTCATTCCTTGATGCATTTTAGAGCTCATCATGATTTAGTTTATTATTAATTACTTAAGGGACAATTTACAGGAAGTTATGTACTTCATCTCCCATCCCATTAGGTTACTCATTCAGAAAAATACAATATTTTCCTTCATACCACTTATTAACATGGTTCATTGTGGTTCTGACCATTTACTAAAATTATGTATGGTTAAAATGAGAAATAAACAATAATATCTTAAGAAAATCAGAATTAACAACTATATAAATTTGAAAAGTCTATATTTTTGATGTCTTAATATATGAAGCCTCCATTTTATCCTTTGAAAATTTTGGTAAAACCTACGTTTCTTTAATTTGGGTTATTTTATACTTATTAACCTAATGAAAAAAATAACCAAACCCCGCTCTGATAGAAATGAAGAATATCCAATAAAAACATGAATATAATTTACATCATTTCCATAATTTAACAATTACATCTCATAATAATCACAAAATCCCATAACCCAAAGTTTTAGTGTCTTTTAAAGATCAACTATATAAATATCATGTTATAAATTATTTCTTCAACATCTCCTTTAAACATAAAACATACTTCTGCACATAGTATAGCATACAATTTCTTTGGAAAGTGTAAAATAAAATAATAAGTGATTTAAAATATTAGTAAGGTATAATTTATCAATGAGTCATAAAGGCTTAGATCATAAGCTCATGAGAAAACATGAACATGAGAAAAATATATGATTAAAAAGAACATGGAATCATAAGATCTATCCATAAGGAATGACATAAGGAAATATAACCTCAAGTATTAAACACATACCATAGAATAATAAATTGAAGGCATGATAAATAAATAAAAAATAATGGAGAAAAACATCATCTTGTGGAATAACATTGGGATGTGGAACAAACATAACCATAAGAAATCATAATATTGTGAACAAACCCAATCATTCCCATGCATTATGTTGTGAGAAAACACAATCATTTCCACACATTAAGTTTTGAACAAACCTAATCATGTCCATGCTTAACATCCTTATCTCATGAGACATAAATATTTCTCGATTCATTAAAGGAATATATTGGATCCCACCGTCACATAATGATAAACTATATATACGTTTACCACATGAAATATTTCATACATATCATCGTAAAAAACCATGGATAGAAAAGGTGTTTCATATCATTTTCAAATGGTATCACATAACATGACATCAAGATTAACTGAGTTGATACCCAAAATTCAATCACCCAAAAATAGTATAAAAACATTTATCGGATGATCTTGAATAATACTACATAAGTGGTTGATCCTTTTGTGGTAGAGAGGAAAAATATAAGAGAAGTCAAGAAAGGAGTTTTTAGAAATCATTTTTATAATTTCTATAAAAATTAATGTTTCTCATAACACTAAAAAAATAAATTCTAAGATAGTGAAATGGAGACTTTATAAAAAACACTTTAAAGAATAACCAATAATGTAACCTTTAAAATAAACAAGGTTTATACAAATAATTTTGGATTGTAAGATAAAAATGTACATGTAACACACCGATATTTTATGAAATAAATTCTATTAATTTATTTGATGTCTTGTGTTGTACGCTACACCAAAATTATATTGCACTATACGCAACACCGTATTATCTTGCAGTATACGCAACACTATTTTTGGCCCGTGTTACAAAAAATTTCTAGTTCGTTTGATAGAAATTATTCTACCAAACACTGAGTATAGATTTTGTTCAATTTATAAATGAAATACATTTTGATTATGTTATACACAACATCAAATAAAGATTTCACTATACACAACACTGACTTGGCTTGCGTTACACGCAATAACAACCTTCATTGATAGCTTGCGTGGTACGCAATACCGAGTTTCACTAAACAATGATATATTATTATAATATTATTATGAACTATCTGTTAAGAATATTATTAACCACATTTTTAATTTTATAACATTATCATTAATCTTACATATTTTATAGAACATGGTATGTGAACAAAATCGATTTTTCAGATAAAAGAAGTATTTTTCAAAAAATGCAGTGTTTCCGCCTTTTGATGGCGCACCCATTTTAAATATATTTTTACATGTTTATAAGTTAAATATGAAAAAATAAACTTATTATTTTTAATTAATATATAAAAATTTATGTTGGATAAATTTTTGATATTTTTCTCATAACTTTCGTATTTTGATGAATAGTAAAAATATGCTAAATTTTAATTAAAAACAACATTTTTCATCAAGATAATTTATATGGTTAAATTATAATATTTAATGGTTTTAAAGTATAAATATAATATATTTTTACCATTTAATATAATGTATGTCATGATCATTAATTCTACATTGAATTCACAGGTAAAAACATTTCAATCTTTTGCAATATTTTAACTTTTAAATCCCATTTTCTCAACAACGAGATTAGTTTTAAATTAATTACTGAAACTTATGTGTATTTAATTTGGAAAGATGGATTTCATATTTGGAATCATTAGGTCCAAAATTATGTTAATAGGATACTTCTTATTTTTGAGCATTATGAATAGTAACTACGGTAAATTTTATTTACCAGAGTTAAAGGTAAATCAGGTAATTAAGGGTTAAAATAATATTATAAAATTACCCTAACACTTGTCTTAATATAATTGGATGATTATATTTCACCCTAAAACTTAATTGGGTCTAAATGGAATCTATTGGAACCCACTCGGATGAGATTAAGACATTTAATTTATTTTATTTAAAGAAAAGTGAAATATGTCTCACTCAAACTTTAATAATTAAATTATTTTTAATATAAGGTTTTATAGAATATAAATTCTATTATAAATACTAATTTGAAATCTAAAATGTTTTTTTATCATGGTAATTTTTTTTAATATTTAAAAAATATATATTTACATTAATAGATTATACATTAATGATGCAGAAATTATTTATTTAGTGAAAAATAAATAATATAGTTTTTATTAAAATAATAATACTCATAAAAGGAAAAAATACTTGACCAAAACTTATTGGTCGAGTATATATAAACCATAATCATCCAAGGGTATAATTGTTGAACATTTGGATCCTTATAAAAGTGATTATGAAACTTATATTATTTTATTTTAAATGATGTCAAAGTTGTCACCTTCATAATTTAATAAATATAACATTTAAAAAATTGGGTTATTTAGAATATAAATTCAACTAAAAGTATTCTTATAAAATCTATTAAATTTATCTTCATCATAGTATTTTATGTTTAATTTTTATGCAACCAATATGTATATTTAATAATTATACAACAATGTTGCAGTAATTATTTTATTAATAGAAATATAAAATAAATGGTTTTAAAAATATTAAAATAAATAATATATGAACTAATTATTTTCATCCATGAATTTTATAGATGAATACGACATGTTAGGAATATATTATATATTTTGGTTTGAATATATCTTCTATGTGTATTTTATTTAAATTCAAATAAATAAATAGTGTCAAAATTGACACTATTGATATTTTATAAAAATAAAATATTATTAAATTGTTTAAAAATAACAAAAATATTTAAAAATTAAAAATTGAAAATTATATGGTTGAAAATGTCATGAAGTACCCAATTATGGACAATTCACAACACATAAGTAAGTATTTATAACCATTTAAAATTTAAAATATTATTACCAAAAATAAAATTAAATATATTAAATAAGGATAAATCAAAATGATAAGGTTTAAAATAAAATGAAAACATTTCTAAATTTTATTGGTTTAGGATATTACAACCCTATCTCATCTCATCTTTGAATTTGAGTCATTTTGGAGGTTTTTTAAGTGGGTTTTGATTTTATTATAAATTAATATTTTTGAGGTTTCCAAAAGTGCCCCTCTCCTCTCTTATAAAAGAGAACCTCCTCCCTCTCATATTCACTCCAGTTTTTGCTTTCAAACTAAGAAAAACCCTATCCATTTCCATTATACGCCTCCCTAGAAACATATTATAGGTTCTGGTCTTCTTCAAAGACCATCTTTAGTGTCCTTAGAGGAGGTTTTGAAGAGGCACATCGAAGAAGAGGAGGTTCAGATATGTACAAATAATATCCGACCTAAGGTAAGAGATAATTATTCCAATCTCATTCTTATCTGATATTTTTTATTCATAATTATTTACTAGGATTATATTTATCATCCATGTCCATGTTTTCTAAAAACATTTTCATAAAATGTTTACTATTTTTCCTTGTATTTTTAAAGTCATTTTTACCATTTGTTGAATTTTACCACATGGAGCTCGAATGGCCCGAAGGCATTTATTTTTATTGATTTTTTATAGCCCTCCTTTTAAGGGATGAGGGGGAACCCTTAAAAGGCCCGTAGGCTCATAAATTACATGGCCCGTAGGCTTAAGAGATTACATGACCCAAAGGTCTTAGGGAATTCAACCAGACTATCTACAAGGAACTGCCCCTCCCTAGCATCTGCATCATGATAGTAACTCTCCACCTTCGCATGGCTTTCTAGATAGGATTCCCGTGTAAGCATAGACTGGTCCCTATGGAATAGCCATACCCTCTCATTATGACAAATTCGTTTGGCTATGCTCTGGTGAGTGCACCTGCTCTGAATCCTCTTCTAGGGATGCTCTTTTTTTTAGTGTGTCTGGGGAAACTGCATGTGGCCCAAAGGCCTTGAGGTAGCCCGAAGGCCTTAAAGGTGGACTGAAATCCATACTAACCTGAAGGTCTAGGTGGCTCGAAAGACTTAATGGCTCCAAGCCCAAACCGGTGGCCTAAGGTAAATAGTTCTAGCTGCTACAGTACCGAACAATACCTGCTACAGTAACTACTATAGTGGCTGTTATAGTACCCGCACAGTGTACAATTTTTCTACAGTACCTGTACAGTGTACAGTTCCACATGGTATGGAAGGAATCTTTCTTTTGTTTACCATACGAGGCACCTTTTGACTTTTCCTTTAAAGTAAGAGGAGAATGGTTTTTTAACTTATATGGCATGAATGGATTTTTAGGGTTTCATAACACCTTATTTCCATAAAGCTTACTCTACAAGATTTCATGATTATTTTCAACAAAATTATTTACTTTTAAAATTGCATGGAATTTTAAGAAATGAAAATGATTTTGAAGAATAAAAGATATTTTCCTCAAGAATCCATTTCAAGTGTTTTTATCAAAACTATTTTCCATCTAATATGACATTATTTAATATGGTTATGTTTCAAGTATAATGTCCCTATTATTTAAATGGTTTGATTTTGTTTATGATGAAATGATATTCATTGTTTTATATGGATTATGTTATGATGGGATGATATTTATGAAACCCATTTTATTTTTTGTGTTGTGATGAATGATTTATGTTTATATTGTGGAACACATAAGAATGATTTCATTATGATATGGGTGGGACCTATATCTCCCTCAAATAAATTGGGTAAAGATTTATATCTCATGATATGGAAATGGCTGGAACGACAAGTAAATCCGGTTCAGTAATATAGGGCTGGAATGACAAGTAAACCCGATTTAGTAATGGACTTTGTCCAATATGATGGTCTTGACAGCAATGCCTTGGCTACTATGGAAATCATATTATGTTCTTAATGGTTTTCCATTATTCCTTGTTTTATTCTTATGTTATTTTATCATGATTAATATTCATTTATGATCTATGCCTTATGTACTGCCAATATTTACATTCACGACACAAGATTTTGATGTTTAAAATTTATGTTCATGTTTTTAAGTTTAAATGTATATGGTTTGTTTTGTTTTATCCATGATTAAACTTACTGATAATTTGAGCTCACCATTTTTATGTTTTCTATTCCCCAGGATATAAATAAATGTTTTAGATAGGAAAACAAATGGGGATGATCTTTATGGGATATTTTAAAGATCTTTCACCATGATTCGAAGATTATGTTCCGAGTTTCCAGAGACACTAAAACAATATGGTCTTTTGGTGTCTGTTTTTGTTATGTATTAAGTATTCCGCAAAAGTAATGTAATGTATAGGTACGAAGACCTTGGGTCTCTACAGTTGGTATCAGAGCCAAGGTTTAGTTAACCATTGGAAACTAAGTTGTTAACACTTTAGTGAGATCCCTAGAGACATTTCTAAGGTATGTCTAGGGATGTCCCTAAGGTTAAGTATAAGTATAGGCTATAGTCTTAAATTTATGGTAATGATCATGAATAACCTAGAAATAAAACTAAGATGTTATATATTGAAAGTACTCTCCTATGATTTGTTATTTTCCTAGTATGATTTTTACATCTCACACTATTATTTTTGGGTTTTAGAAAATTTCTGGAAATAAGAGGATTTATGTTAATAGAGAATATGATGGAAAATGGAATGATATTATTAATGAAAAACCAAATGAAATGGGAGCTAGTACCAAGTGTCAACAACTTGAAATTAGTTGTGTATTCCCTAGAAAAAAGAATGGAAATCCCTGGAAAAATGACTTTTTTAGTGGAACTCATCACACTCATGGAGAATATTGGTGCTGGAGTGGACTAAGGGGCTTCTATTCCCCAAAACACTATAAATATTTGTGTTTGTATCTATTCTTTATGATTTTATTTATACTTCATGTCTTATTAAAGAACAGATCATATGTTATATGCAAACTAAAGAGGGTGTTTTTTCTAAGTGAAGAAAAATTTAAAGAACTCAATTCACCCCTCTTAAGTTTTAATACGACCAGTCTCTGACAACATTTGGTATCAAAGGAAGTGATTTTGGATTTCTTAGCTATGAAATGTTGAAATATAAATATCTATTCAAGAATAGACACTATAACTAACAATAGAGAAGGTATGTATATGGTAATAGAAACCTATTTCAATGGTGAGAATTATGGAAGTTGGAAGGAATAAATGATCATATATCTAAATAACCTTGGTCTGAAGGTCTATCTCAAAGCTGTGAAGCCTTATGAAATTCCAAATAGACTACCAGAAACTTGGTATGCTGATACTAAAGTAAGATATGATATGAATTGAAAAGATTTAAATTCTATAATATTTATATTAGATCTATATGATTTTAATAGAGTTTTTCAATATCAAACAACACATGAAATTTGGACTACAATTTTAGTTGCTTATTAGGGAACATATAATGTGTTAGATATCAAATATAATACTTCCAAACTAAATTTTGACAATTTTATAATGATGGATGGGGAGAGTATCACACAATTGAATGAAAGGATTACATAAATTATAAATAAATTTTCTAATTTAGGACACCTATTACTGAACTAGATCATGCTCTGAAAGTTATCAGAATACTACCACCAAAGTGGAGTGGTATTTTGGATACTATCAGACAATCAAAAGAGGTTAATTTTTTTTAAAATAAAATATATTATTGGTACTATGATGATGTATGAGGTAGATGTGGAAGTTGATTATAGAGAATATAGGTTAGTTAAGAAGGAAAATGATACTTTTAAAAGTCTCAACCTAAAAGGATGACAATAAATTTAAATAAATTCAAACATTCAAGTCATTAGAAGAAAATTATTCCAGTAGTTATACTTTAGATAGTGAAATTGATCACTTTTTTAGAAAATTCAAGAAGTTATATAAATATATAAGAGGTTTTAATAAATATTTCAACAAGTATAAGAAGTTGTATAGAAATTATAAGGAAGTAAGATATTATGAATGTAAGAATCTTGGACATATCAAACTTGATTGTATTTAAATTCAAGTTGATAAAAAGCACAAAAAGTAATAATTCAATAAATTTGGATACAATAATAAGGATAAGAAATCACTGAAAGAAACATGGAGTGCTTTAAAGGTTTTTAGTGATGTTTCATATTCAGAATCAAATGAATAGCATTCTAATCATAAAGTCAACATGTTTTTTATGGAATATACTGATTAGGTACATCCTTATTATATTTTGACCATGAAATTAAATAAAAAATTAAAATTAATCAATTGAGGAACAAAATGAATATTGTTACATGTTTGAAACTAGGTACAAATCTTTAAAAAGGAAAAATAAAACTCTTAAAAAATACTGTGAAGAGATTTTAAATGAAAAATAGGATTTAGCTAATTAAGTATTAATTTTAGAAACTAAATTTAAAAATTCTAATGCATCATGTGTTGAACATGGAAATAAAATTAAAAAATTACAAAAATAAGTTCAAAAATTTAAAGATTTTTCTAGTGTATATTAAAAAGGTAAAAATTATTTAAATCAGATTCTAAGAAATAATAAAACTTATAATAATAAATTTATAATATGAATTCAAGGTAAAAAACCAAAGTTTTACAAGAAATATTTTGTACCTTGTTCCAAGAATAAGAATCTTTCAAAAATTACTTATTTTCATTATGGAAACCTAAGAAACTATACAAATAACTTCAATTTTGGAAACACATATTTTTGTGGAGTTAAAAATTATTTTTTCATGAGAAGTTTTTCAAAGTTAATCATTGAAATTTATAGAAAACTCATACAAAATTGGATTCCTAAATCCTTAGTTACTAACCTTGCCAACCCAAGAAAATATGAGCACCAAAACAGTTTCTTGTTTAATTTGTCTTTATATGCACAAAGGTCCAAGAGAACCAATGATATATATTATATGAACAATAGATTATCAAGTCATATCATTGGGTATTTTTCTAATTTTCATTCCTTATCAAATATATATGGAGGTTATGTCACTTTTGGTGACAATTATAGAGGAAAAATTATGGGAGTTGGATCTATTGGAAATATGAACTCTATCCTTATCAAAAAAGTTCTCTATGTAGAAGTCTTAAAGAGAAATATGATAAGTACCTATCAAATTTTTAATGAAGTTTTTTTTTTAATTTTTCAAATAATGTATTTTTTATTTTTAAAGATAAAATCATTAAATTTAAGGCACCATGAATAGAGAATATCTATAATCTAGATCTTAATTCTTTGAGTAAACAAAATGTGAAATATTTAAATGATAAAAATGAGTCATAGAAATGGAATATATGATTTTGATATTGTAATGTTTATTCTTTGAGAAAATTTTCAAAAATTAATTTATTTTCATATTTACCTCCACTTAAATTGAATAAAAAGAATCTGTGTGATGCATGCCAAATGGGAAAACAACACAAGTCATATTTTAAACCAATTAAAGAGTCTTCTCCTCTATACCCCTAGAACTTATTTATATGGATTTTTTTGGGCCATCTAGAGTTTCAATACTAAGAGGAAAATTTGTTTTTTATGTTTTAGTTAATGATTTTTATAGATTTACCTCAGTTTTCTTTTTGAAGTGTTAAAAGTGATTCTTGTTCGTTTTATATAATTTTTTTCAAACTCATTCAAAAAGAGAAATATTCCAAAATTATTTATTTAATAAGTTACCATGGAGGAGAATTTGAAAACTATGTGTTCAATGCCTATTGTTCAAAACATGGTAACAAACATACCTTTTATGACCCCAGGACACCTCAATAGAATGGTGATGTTTAAAGGAGTAATAAGACTTTGAAATAATTTTCTAGAAATATGTTATGTAAATATAACATGCCTACTCATTTTTGGGATTAAGCTATGAATACATCATGTTATGTCATTAACAGAGTTCTAATTAGACCTATCTTAAAGAAAAAACCCTCTAACCTATGGAATAATAGAAATCCAAAAGTAAGATGCTTTAAGGTTTTTGGGTGAAATTTTTATATTCTAAACATTAATAATAATATTGGTAAGTCTGATCCAAAAGATAATGAATTAATATTCCAAATATATTCTACTACTTTAAAATCATATAGAGTTTTCAATAAAATATCAATGATTATTGAAGAATAAAATAATGTGAAATTTAATGAAAGTGGCCCTTTCATTAACAAATCAATTCAAAATGATGAGTTAAGTGATTATTTTAAATACATAGGATCTGAATGTATTTTTCATGACAAAAAGGATGAAGAGTTGGAATTTTATTTTCCAAAACAAAATCTTGAAAGTTTGGATTCTAGTGAACCAGAAAGTGTGCTACCTAGATATCCTAAAACCATTAAGAACCATAATTTAGAAACTTTAATAAGAAGTATAGATGAAGGAATTAGAAAAAAAGGAGTGTAGTAAATCTTAGAGAGTTTTCTTCCTTTTATCTCCATTAGAACCTAAGTCCATAAAATAATCCTTAGTAGATGAAAGTTGGGTTGTAACTATTCAAGAGGAATTAAACTAATTCAAGAGGAATTAAACTAGTTCAAGAGGAACAAGGTATGAAAATTAGTTGATAGACACTATGACTATCCTGTTATAGAAAAAAGGGTTTTTAGGAATAAGCACGATGATCATGGTGTGATAACTAGAAATAAGTCTAGAATTGTAGCTAAAGGTTATAATCATAAATAAGGTATAGATTATGAGGATCCCATTTCCCCAATTTATAGATTATAATCTATTATGATTCTTTTATCATATTCCTCATATATGTTGAAATGGTATGTGAGTATGATATACTCTATAATACCAAATGTAGGATCAAAATAATAGAGATACTGTATGGAGTATCTAATGATGCTCAAAATACAAGAGGGGGGGTGAATTGTACACTTAAAAAAAATCCTTTGTAACTTTTAAAGATGGTTATATTTAACAAGGTTAAACAAGGTAATTCACAAAACCTCTAAGTTCTACCCACTTGCTAGATTCAGGAAATATGATTCCAAGAAAGTGAATCAAAAAAGATGGATCTAGAAAATGAAACTTAATGAAAGTTTACAATGATGAAGATTCTACCTTAAAGTTATAGAATCTAACTAAATCAGAGTACAAGTATAAGGAAGTATAAGATAGTTATACTTTCCTCAATAATACAAATGCAGCGGAAAACTTGTAACAAAACAAGTAACAAGTAGTAAATCTTTTAACCCAAAGAGAAGGGTATCCAACAACCTTGGATAAATGTCCCTTGATTTATATTTTCAAGAAAGTCTGTCTTACCCACACTAGGGTAAGCCCTCGATATGAATATTGGAGTCTGTCTTGCTATCCCCACAAGCCCTCAACTTTCAGGTAGTAGGCACCTCTGTCTTCCTTATCAAGGAAGCCCTCAACTTCAAGGTAGTCGGCACCTCTGTCTTCCTATCCTTGGAAGCCCTCAATTGTACACAACAACAATCAGAGTCGCACAAAGCAAATCTGAAAAAAATGTTTAGTACCCACAAAGAATTAAAGCCTCTCTATCTAGAAATCACTTTTGCGGCATGTAATCTCTAGATTGATCAACTTATTGTGTGCTCTTTCAAATGAGATCCTATTTATAGGCACAACTTGAATGGTTGTCTCCCTCCTCTAATGGTCATATTTCTACTTGAATTTCAGAGGGACCTATACATGTGTCACTCAAACAATTGTTAGTTAGTAACTGAATGCACGACAATGTTTTATAACAAAACAAGTGTAAGCAAAAATATGGTTACATAACTAAAATACAATATTCAGAATGTAAGAAAATGAAAGTTAGGAGTCTAACTAAAAATGAATTTGGAGTCTATAATAAAAGGATATTAAGATCCTGTTTTCTAGGAATTCAGAACCTGAACTCTACAAAATTTTGGAGTCTGAATTTCAAGGAAATTCAGAATCTGGATTCACAAGAATTTGGAACTAGAACTTACAAAGTTCGGAGTCAGAGTTCATGAGAATTCGGAGTCATAACTCATAAGAGTTCAGAGTCTATATTCAGAGAACTCAGAGTCAGAACTTGGAAGAGTTCATAACCAGAATTCGTATTCAGAATTCGGAGTTAGAACTCATAAAAATTCGTAACCAGAATTCTGAGAATTAGGAGTCTGAACTCGGAAGTGTTCATAACCAGAATTCGTATTCAGAATTCAGAGTCAGAACTTAGAAGAATTCGTAACCATAATTATGAGAATTCAGATCCTAAAACCGAATGATTCATATCTAAGTATTTATAAGATTATGAGGTTTTGGTTTCAAATGGAATTTTATACTTAGTAAAATTATGATATGAATAATGAAAACATGGTAAGGATAAATTTCCTTGGGGAAGGAAATTTTTCCTTATAGAAGTAAAACACAGGGTAAAAAGAGATTTCCTTGAGATAAGGTGTTTGTGATTTTCAAAACAAGAAGGAATGATAAATTCATAAGGAAACCTTAATTATTTAACAATCTCCCCCAAGTATGAAGGAATGGAAAATTCATAAGAAAACCTTTTTGACTCAACAATCTACCCCTTTTTGGAAAGCAAAAACATCCTTACGAAAAAGAATATAAGGACTTAGAAAATTTTTCTAGACTTTGAAATAAAACTTATCTCCCTTTTCACATTGGCAAAGATGAATACGAATAACTCCACCTTAGTCTTTGTAACACTAAGGATTGTATTATAGATTTCTAGAATGAGATTTTTCATTATCTTGAGTATGGAAATCTCTTAAATGAAAAACCCCTCTTAGATAAACTCCCCCTTAGGGATATTTCTTCTTTACTTAGAATTCCTTTTCCTTCCCCCCCTTTGTGATTTTCAAAAAGGGTTTGAGGGAATGAAAAAAAATATGGTACCTGAAATATTAGTACAAACATCCAAGAAAAAATGATTAACCACAATTCATTAAGATTGGAAGAATTTGTACAAGGGAAAAAAAGATCGGATTGGATCTATTTTCCTTCCTTCTCCTTAGGTATCAAATTCTTCACTATGGTTTTCAGATTCTTTAGATCCTTGTGATATTCCTCTTCTTGCTTCTCTAAGGCTTTGATCCTATCATCCTAAGCCTTCAGAGCCTCTGCTTGAACCTTCAACAAGTCATCTTGCTTCACTAGATTCTCTTCAATCTTGATCCGAAGATCCCTTTATCTCTTCCAGCTTTGAGAAATAGAGTAAAACTTCCCATTCATATCCTTGACCTCCTGAATCCAAGTATTCTGCTCAAGATTTAGCTTTTCCTCAAATCTATTTGTGAGATCCTTGATTTTTATGTCTTCAGTATCAAAAGCTTCCTTAACATCATCTTTAAACTCATCAATCTCTCTCAAATCATCAACTATATTCTTTGACTAGCTAACCATTTTCTTACAAGATTTTCTTTGGTAAAATTAGTTGATAAGGAAGTTATTGTAATCAGCCTCAATATTTATGCACCTATCCATCACCATAGATATAGAATCTAATTTTTGATTCATGTTGTGTTGGAGCATTTGACATATGGGGTCAATGCTTGGGAAAATCGGAATGGTGTCAACAAGCTTCTGCAGAGATTGAATGACGAAATCATTTCCTTGAGCTGATGATTCCAAATCTGACACTTTTCTTGGTGATGGTTCTTCCTCTAGATTGACCAACTTCCTCTTAGAAGATCCACTATCTTCCTTATTCCTTAAAATTGCTTTCATAGGTGTATCAACAACCACCTATTTTCCCTTATTGGTTCTCAGAACAGCTTCTTTAGCAGGAGACTTATGTTCACTGTCAGACAGCTGAACAATCTTGTATTTATCTACTTTATCCTTCTCAGCTCTAGCCTCAACATCCTCAGGGTGTATAAAGTGATGATTATAGCTTTCTTACTTAGAAAATTTATTAACTTCTTCTTCACCCTTCTCATCTTCACCTTCCTCATCCTTCCTAGGAGTTGGGAGCTTTGAAGACTCTGCTTCAGAAGTTCGGATTGATAGTTTCTCAGATGGGGTTTCTTTTTTCATGATAATCTTCAACTTTCTTTATAAGGTCTTCAGTACCATCACTAATTTCAACTTGTTCTTCTCCTTTTTCCTCAACTACCTTTTCTTCAACAACTTTCTCTTGGGATTTTTCTGGAGTGAAAAATTTCTTCCCCAGAGTCTTAGGTAAGGGTTCTACCAAGAAAGATTTCGGTACTGGGATATTCTTGGAATCTATTTCAGTACCCATCAGAAGGGATTGAAAAATTTCAGCCTCAGACATTTTATTCTTCTGCTTCTTTTCCTTAGCTTATTTTTCAAGCTCATCAGTTGCCTTCTCTTTCAAAGATTTGGCCTCTAGAGGATCCAAGATAAACTATGGCTCTCTTTCCTTCCAATTCTTTTTATCTTCCATCTACTTGGAAACCACCTCATTTGGATAAGCTTTCTTCTTCTTGGGATTTGGAGGTACAGATTGAGTTTCTTTAGCTTCTGGGATTTTTCCTTCTTCTACCACTTCCTTCAACTTCCTCTTCTTTCCAGCCTTCTTCGATTATTCAGCCACTTCTTTTTCTTTTAGAATGACTTCAGCTTCCTCCTCTGGTAAGTCATAGAAATCTCCTATATCCTTAGAGAAAACAACTTTCATCCTCTTGAGAGTATCATCACTGATCAGAATTACTTTTCAATTCCTCGAATTTGAACTGCTAGGGATTTTGAAGGACTCCATGCACCGAAAAATAATCTTGGAAAGAATGGTCGGGTACATAAGAATATGAGCTTTAAAGTTCCCATTCTTGATATTCTCTATCATAATGAGAATATGCATCATTAGATCTATCTTACTTATATTTACAAAAAAATACAAGATATACATATCACTCTTCTTCAGGGTGTCTTTATCACCTTTTCTTGGAACAATAAAACCCTAAACCCATAATTCAAGGATCCAATTATTTGTAGAGAGGTGATCAATCTTCGCAGTCTTGACATCTGAAAGTCCAATACACTCCATAGCCTTCACCTTTAAAAAACTTCCTTGAACATTTGGCAGCTTGTGGAAATAGAACTTGTCTTCCCCTTCATAAGACAGCCCCACCAAGCTAGCAGCCTTGGTGTATGAAAGGGCATAGGTTTTTCCATAACTCTTGAATGAAAACTTATCTCTCCCTTCTTCCTTAAAGAAACTGACCGACTCATAGAAATCAACAAGTATATTTGGATACACCAAGTCTTGAGCCCCTGGATTCGAAATGGAAACACTTTCCCATCCATTAAACTTGATGTTCTTGGAGATAATGGAGTCATACTTATTGAAGAAATTCAGATGCACCCGCCTTTCTATGTATACTTTCCACTCCACAATCGGCTTGACAGAAGACATATCTTGAGAAAGAACTTCACCAGACATTCAAAATTAAGAAACCTTTGAAAATCTGGAACATGCTTTAAAAAGAGGGGTAGAGCTTCGACACACAACATCTTGAAAACCGATGTGAGAAAACCCTTCGGGGGTCCTTTATATAGGTGTTTATGTGACTGTTCATATTCCCATATCAATCCAATGGTTGGGAATTCTTCTGATCAGATCTGACGGTTGAAATGATAGCTTCAAGGAAAAATTTGGTAGGATCCAATCTTTTGAGGTTTTTAAAGGAAAACAATCGGATTTAAGAAAACTAGAATCCAAGAAAATTTTAAAAACAAAAGAAACTACCAGAAAATAAAAGTTGATTATGAAAAACTCAAGAAATAATCATACCTTTCAGATTGTCAGGAGAATTATTTGTATTGAGGAAAACTCTTCTTGAAGGATTTTAGATTCCAAAAAAAATTTGAGTATGAAAAAAAATTGAGTATGCAGATCTTCATTATGAAAATATTCATTATGAAAATCTTAAATAAAAAAATCTTCATTACGAAAATGTTCATTACGAAAATTTTAGACTGCGAAAAAAATAGAAAATCTTCATTTGGAATAATTTTGAAAACTCCATTACATAAATTTTGAAAAAAAACTCCATTACAGAAATTTTGAAAAAAAACTCCATTACGGAAATTTTGAAAAACTTCATTATGAAAAATATGAAAAACTTATGAAAAAATGTACTCCCCCTATGAAAAGGAGTTAGTTACTCTAAGGAGATTGGTTCAACATGAAGTTAATAAGGAATATTACCTTACGTTTATCATTCCTAACTTATGTTTAATGTATTAAAATCTATCAGAGGGTAAATATTTTGTGAAAATATCAGCAAGTTGATCTTGCGTTCCGATAAATTGAAGAATAATATCTCCTTTTTGTGTGTGATCCCTAAGAAAGTGATGCCTAGTATCTATGTGCTTTACACGAGAGTGATGTGCATGGTTTTTACTAAGGGCAGTGACACTTGTATTATCACACAGAATTTTTGTTTTGGTAAAACTCATACCATAGTCTGTGAGTGTGTGTTGCATCCACAACAATTGAGCACAAAAAATTCCAACTGCTACATATTCAGCTTCAATAGTGGAAAGTGCTAATGAGTGTTGCTTCTTTCATGACCAAGAAACTAACGAATCTCCTAATAAATGACAAGTTCCGGATGTAATATTTCTATCCATTCTATATCCACCAAAGTCAGCATCTGAAATTTTTTTTAAAACAAAATCATTTCCAGAAGTATAAAAGATTCTTAAATCCATGGTTCCCTTTCAGTAGAGAAGAAATCTTTTCACTGCCTTTAAATGAGATTCCTTAGGATTGGATTGATATCTTGTGCATAAGCATACTGAAAACATTAAGTCTGGATGACTAGATGTCAAGTAAAGTAAACTTCCTATCATACCTCTAAAATATGTTTGATCTACTGGTTTCCCAACTTCATTAAGATCAAGTGTGTTTGAGGTACCAATTGGAGTACTTATACTTTTAGTGTTATCATATTCATAATTTTTAAGAAGATATTTAATATACTTATGTTGGGATATATAGATTCCTTCTAGTTTTTGAGATATTTGAAAACCAACAAAAAATGTTAACTCACCCATCATACTCATTTCAAACTCAGATTTCATTAGATCTGCAAAGAAATCAATTAAAGATTGCTGAGTTAAACCAAATATAATGTCATCAACATAAATTTGAATAATCAAAACATTTTTCTTATCTTTCTTTATAAAAAGGGTTGGATCTGCATTTCCCTTAACATAATTATTTTGAAGCAAAAATCCTGCAAGTCTATCATACCAAGCTCAAGGTGCATTCTTAAGTCCGTACAAAGCTTTGGTAAGTCTAAAAACATGATCAGGATGTTTTGTATCTTCAAATCCAGAAGGTTGTTCAACAAAAACTTCCTCTTGAACATAACCATTAAGGAAATAACATTTTACATCCATTTGAAAAAGTTTGAAATTGAATAATGCTACAAAGGCAAGTAAGATACGAATAGATTCAAGTCTAGCTACTGGAGAATAGGTTTCTTCATAGTCTATTCCTTCTTGTTGATTATATCCTTTATCAACCAATCTAGATTTATTTCTAACAATGATTCCATTTTCATCACACTTATTTCTGAAGACCCATTTTACTCCAATAACAGAAGTTTCCTTAGGTCTTTCAACCAAGGTCCAGACTTTATTCCTTTCGAATTCATTTAGTTCATCTTGCATGGCTTTAATCCAATCATCATCACCTAAAGCTTCATTAGTGATTTTTGGTTCTAATTGGGAAAGGAATGCTAGATGTTCTACTTCATTTCTTAAGAAACTTCTATTCCTTATAGGTTGATTAACATCTCCAATGATACCATCACTGGGATGATTCTTTAGAAACAACTGATTTGAGTTTTGTAAAACCTGTTCATCAACATAGGGTAGAAAATCTTCTGGGGTAAATGTTTCAGAAGTATCTTCCTAGAAATTTTCCTTATCAGAAGGATCTTCTATCAAAGGTTGATAATCAGTTTTTGAAAACACATCCGATGATGTTGGTTGGGGTTGTTTAAAAATAAAGGGATCAATTTCATCAAATTTTACATGTACTATTTCTTCAAAAGTACATGTGTTTTTATTGAAAACTCTATAAGCCTTAGAAGTTTTAGAGTATCCTAAGAAAATTCCTTCATCCGATTTTGGTGCGAATTTATGAAGATTATCTTTATTATTCAGAATGAATACCTTGCAATAAAAAACCTTGAAGTAGGAAAGTCTAGGTTTTCTACCATTCCATAACTCATAAGGAGTTTTAATAAGAAAAGGTCTAATCAAAACTTGATTTATAGTATAACAAGCAGTACTTACAGCTTCAACCCAAAAATGTTTGGCTACAGAATACTCACTCAACATGGTTCTAGTTATCACTTGAATAATTCTATTTCTTCTTTCAACAACACCATTTTTTGAGGTGTTCTGGGTGATGAGAAGTCATGAGTAATGCCTTTTCTACTACAAAAAGTTTCAAAATCAGAATTTTTAAATTCTCCAACATGATCACTATGAATAGTTTTCAATGGAAGGTTTTTCTCATTTTTAACTTGGGCTCTAAAACTTTTTAAATAATAAAAAGATTTAGACTTCTTTTCTAGAAAATAGACCCACATAAATCTAGTGTAATCATCAACCAAGACAAATATATAATACTTGCCTCCAATGATTCCAGTTATTGTAGGACCAAAGAGATCCATATGCACTAACTATAATGTATCAGTAGTTGTGACTTCACAGACTAATTTAAAACTTGATTTATGTTTCTTTCCATATTGACAAGGGTCACAAAATTTTGAAGAATCAAATCTAAGCTTCGGTAGATCCTTAAATAATATTTTCTTAGAAAGTTTTCATAAATTCTTAAGGTTACAGTGACCTAAAACTCTATGCCACAACCAAGAATGATCTTCCATTGCACTAAGTCAAGGTAGATCTTGGCTTCTAAGGTCTTCTAAGTTTAGTGTGTAAACTTTCTCTTGCCTATGGGAAGAAAGAATGAACTCGTCCTTGGAATTGTGTACTAAGCACTTATCATTCCAAAAATTCACAAGGTAACCTTCATCACAGAATTGGATTATGCTAATGAGGTTGTTCTTAAGACCCTTAACAAATAAAACATTTTAAATCAAAGTTTTTTCAAGAAGAACGATGTTACCTATACCAATAATTTCTCCCTGATCATTATCTCTAAAAGTTACTTTTCCTCCTTTCGTGTCGATAATATTTTCAAAATAGTTTTTGTTACCAGTCATATTCCAGGAACATCCACTATCCATGTACCATGTATTGATGTTGGTACTTTCTCTATTTTCATGAAAATAAGAAAAGGTTAGGTTTTCGGAATCCAAACTTCCTTGGATCCAGAAATCTCAGAAAGTAAAATTTTAGGCGCCCACATTTTCTTAGAAAAGTAGGCTTTATGAAATCCTAAGGACTCAGTTTTGTTTAAGGAACAATTTTTTTCTCAATTTCCACCACACTGACACTTAGTACAGAATGGATCACTTTGAGGAACAAAATAATTGATACTAAAAACCGGTTTAGAACTAGTATAAACAAAACCAGAACTATTCCTTAGAGGTCGGATTTGAGAATAAATTTTATCAAAATTTTCCTTACCTAAGGTAAAGTTTGACAAAAACTTACTCAAGGAAAAGATTTAGGATTTCAGTTTGATAACCAAGTTCTTGTCTTCTAAAACATTTGATTTTGAACTAGAGTTAGGCTCAAAAACATTTTTCTTAGAAATTACTTTTTCTAGGTCCTTAGAAAGTTTATTCTTCTTAGAATTTACTTAATATTTTTTGAAATACTTTAGAAATTAACATTTTTCTTATCAAGATATTTAGATAGATATGATAGTTCCTTAGTAAGAATAGTATTCCTAGAATTTTCCTTATCAAGCTTTTTCATGAGTTTTGAATTCTCAATCTCAAGAAGTTTAACAAACCTAGAAACTTCTTCATAGGTCGGTAAAGTATTATCTTCATCAGAAGAAGATTCTTCATTAGAAGAGTTATAGTATTTATCATTACTATAATTTTCATTTAAAGAAACATTGGTCTTTGATTCAGCATTGTGTACCTTATCCATTAAGTAATGATTGTCAATAGGTAGTCTGGCTATTAGACCAAGATTCTTCTATCCAGAATATTTGTAATCTGATGATTCATCTGAAGAGTCACCACCAATGGAACTCCAGGTGTCATTAGCTTTCAAGGCTTTCTTAGCTTTAGCCTTGTAGTACTTGTTTCTGTTTCTCTCAGAATGCCTTTCCTTTCTTTCTTTTCTCTTAAGCATAGGACAATCAGGTCTTATATTTCCATCTCTCTTGCATTCATAACATGTAAATTCTGAATCTTTCTTATCTTTCCTTTCTTTCTTCTTGTATCTGGATTGAAAGTTCCTCTATCCAGCTATCTTGTTCATTCTTCGAGCAAGATTTTCTAACTCATTCTCTGAGGATTCACTTCCACTGGATTCGAACTAGATAAAAACCTTCTTAGATTTGGATCTAGTAATTCTATCAAGAGTATTAGCTTTAATATGATTTGAAGTTGTAGTAAAAGCAACACTTCCATTCCCATTCTTCTTCTTTATATTATCAGCATCTCTCTTCATTCTAGTCTCATGTTGAAGAAGAGTTCCAAATATTTCATCAAGATAAATCTGAGTAACCTTTCTGTTTTCATCAATAACAGTCCTCTTGGATTCCCACTCATTTGGCATGATGTCTATGATCTTATCAAAAAGAGCTTCATCATCTAATCCTTTCTCACCCATGGATTGTAAACTATTCACAATAGTCATGAATATTTGTTTCACCTTACATATGGGTTCTCCATAAGGAAAGCAGAAACCATGATATTCAGCTCTAAGCATGGCTCTTCTAGTTTCAATAAATTTGGAAGTTCCAAAGTGTGTAACTTCAATTTTCTTCCAAATACAATTTTCTGCTTCATAATATGAAATTTGGATATATATATTTCTATTCATGGAGAAAAGAAAATTATTTCGTACCTTATAATTCAGTTGATATTCATGCTTTTCTTGATTTGTGAAGGTACTAACTTCCTTGTCAGGGATTTTATATCCTCCAGTAAGCATAACAAAATTATCAACTCCAGTATTGATAATGAATGTCTTCATATGATCTCTCCAATATTCATAATCATTTCCATAAAAAATAGGTGGTCTAGTTGGATTGAGATTGTCTATGCAACCAACATTGATTCCTTCTATCATATAAAAAAAAACCTTCCACACAAACTTGTTAGTAATAAAAGTTTTTAAATAAGGAAAATATTCCTAAGAAAGGAAAATATAGAAAAAGAGTATCTCTAAGAAAAAATGAATCTGAACTTTATGAGTCCGAAAAATTGATTCCGGAAAAGAATGAGATGAATTCTCTTCTGAATCTAATCGTGAGATTAATTCAGATTGAACCAATCCTCTAATACCAATTTTTGAAATGGTATGTGAGTATGATATACTCTATAATACCAAATGTAGGATCAAAATAATAGAGATACTGTATTGAGTATCTAATGATGCTCAAAATAAAGGGTTGGAGGGTGGTGAATTATACACTTTAAAAAAATCCTTTGGAACTTTTAAAGATGGTTATGTTTAACCAGGTTAAACAAGGTAATTCATAAACCCTCTAAGTTCTACACACTTGCTAGATTCAGGAAATATGATTCCGTGAAAGTGAATCCGGAAAGATGGATCAGGAAAATGAAACTTAATTAAAGTTTACAATGATTAAGATTCCACCTTAAAGCATATATAATCTAACTAAATTAGAGTACAAGTATAAGGAATTATAATATAGTTATACTTTACTCAATAATACAAATACAGTGGAAAACTTGTAACAAAACAAGTAACAAGTAGTAAATATTTTAACCCAAAGAGAAGGGTATCCAATAACCTTGGATAAAGGTCCCTTGATTTATACTTTCAAGAAAGTCTGTCTTACCCACACCAGGGTAAGACCTTGATATGAAGATCAGAGTCTGTCTTGCTATCCCTTCAAGCCCTCAACTTTCAGGTAGTCTACACCTCTGTCTTCCTCAGTAAGGAAGCCCTCAACTTCAAGGTAGTCGGCACCTCTATCTTCCTATCCCTGGAAGCCCTCGATTGTACACAGTAACAATCAGAGTCATACAAAGAAAATCTGAACAAAAAGTTCAGTACACACAAAGCATTAAAGCCTCTCTCTCTAGAAATAACTTCAGCAGCATGTAATCTCTAGATTGATCAACTTATTGTGTGCTCTTTAAAATGTGCTCCTATTTATAGGCATAACTTCAACGGTCGGCTCCCTCCTCCAACGATCATATTTTTCCTTGAATAGACCTGTACACATGTCACTCAAACAACGGTTAGTTAGTAACTGAATGCATGACATCGTTTTATAAGAAAACATGTGTAAGTGAAAATATGGTTACATAACTAAAATCCAATATTCGGAATGTAAGAAAATGAAAGTTCAGAGTCTAACCAAAAATGAATTCAGAGTCTATAATACAAGGATATTCAGATTCTGTTTTCTAGGAATTTTGGTACCTGAACTCTATAGAATTACAGAGTCTAAATTTCAAGGAAATTTGGAATCTGGATTCATAAGAATTTGGAACTAGAACTTACAAATTTCAGAGTCAGAGTTCATAAGAATTCAGAGTCAGAACTCATAAGAGCTCGTAGTCTGTATTCAGAGAACTCGGAGTCATAACTCAGAAGAGTTTGTAACCCGAATTTGTATTCAGAATTCAGAGTTTGAACTCATAATAATTCATAACCATAATTCTGATAATTCAGAGTCAGAACTTGGAAGAGTTCGTAACCAGAATTCATATTTAGAATTTAGAGTCAGAACTCAGAAGAATTCGTAACCATAATTCTGAGAATTCGGATCCTAAAATAGAATGCTTCATATCTAGGTATTTATAAGATTCCGAGGTTTTGGTTTCAAATGGAATTTTATACTTAGAAAAATTATGATATGAATAATGAAAACATGGTAAGGATAAATTTCCTTGGGGAAGGAAAATTTTACTTATAGAAGTAAAACACAGGGTAAAAATAGATTTGCCTTGAGATAAGGTGTTTGTGATTTTCAAAACAAGAAAGAATGGTAAAGTCATAAGGAAACCTTAATGACTTAACAATCTCCCCCAAGTATGAAGGAATGGAAAAGTCATAAGGAAAACCTTATTGACTCAACAATATATGAATTTTAAATTGTATCAAATGGATGTAAAATCTTCTTATCAAAATGGTCTTCTAATGGAGGAAGTTTATGTTGAACAACCTCTTGGTTTTGAGAATCCTCATTTTTCAAATTTATTTTTTAAACATAATAAATTACTTTATGTCCTTAGGTAAGTTCCTAGATCTTGGTATGAACATTTAAGTTATTTTCTCTTGTCAAATGGATTTTCAGTATGTAAGTCAAATCCTACTTTATTCAATAAAACTTCATCTTCAGACATATTTTTAGTGAAAATATATATCAATGATGTAATTTTTGGTTCTACGAATAAAAAATTATGTAATGGGTTTTCAAAACTCATGAAAAAAATAATTTTAAATGAGCATGATGGATGAGTTAAATTATTTTCAAGATTTTAAAATCTATCAAAAATACTTTGGGAATGTTCTAAATTAATGAAAATAAATAATAGACTTGCTTAAAAGGTTTTAAGTTTAAAATTTTAATGTATATACTACCCCTATGAGTTCTAATAGAAAAATGGACTTGGATAATGCTAGGAAACTGGTTGAAATAATATTTATTGAGGAAAATTAGGAGCCTATTGTATTTGACTGTTAATATATTAGATATTATGCTTGTAGTATATCTCTATATTCAATTTCAATGTAATACCAAAGAATCAAATTTAAAATATTCCAAAATGATTTTAAGATATTGAAAAGGAAAAATTTCACTTTCCTTTAATTTTAAAAAATATTTTGATTTTAATTTAATATCATACTCAGATACTGACTTTGGTGGTTTTATACTAGATAAGAAGTGTACTTTAGGAGCATACTATTTCTTAGGTAAATCCCTAGTATATTGGTCTAGTAAGAGGAAACACTCTGTAACATTATCTACTATCAAAGAAGAATATATTATTTCCAGTAGTTGTTGTGAATAAGTTATGTGGATGAAACACAGCTTAATAGACTTTGGATTCACTTATAATCAAGTATCAATTAAATGTGATTACACTGGTGCTATAAAAATTTCAAATAATCCAATAAATCATTCAAGAAAAAAGCACACGGAATTAAGGTATCATTTCTTAAGAGATCATGCTAAAAAGGTGATATTTCTATTGACTTTATCTGTATAGAGAATCAGTTAGAAGATAATTTCACTAAACCCCTTTCATGTGAGCATTTTGATTTTATTAAAAGAGAATTGGGTTTCATTTTTAATTAAATTTAATTTGTTTGTTTATTCCAATTAAAATGAACTTATTCTCTTTATTATTGTTAAAATTTAAGATTGATGGTTCTATTTTGATATTTAGTTTAATGTTATATAAAAATTCCTCTTGTCTATGTTGTTTGTGTATTTAAACATTATAAATTTAGAAAATAAAAACTCTTTTCATATATTTAGTTATTATTATTATTTTATTATTTTCTATTTATCAATCAGAAGTAACCCTAAAAAAACTAGGTACATAATCAAATTGAGATTCAGGTACGTGATCAAATACAAAATCAACTCTCAACCATTTTTTGTTCATATATATAACCTCTCATGGAAGCTAAACCATCATCTCTAACCTTTTGATCCCTATTTTAAATTCAACCAACCTTTTTGAAATGGTAAAGTCAAAGTGTGAAGATGATGGAATCTTAGGTACTTCTAAGAAATCCAAAGGAATCAGATGAGAAGTTCTTATAGGAAGGACTATAGATATGGTGTGGATAATGAAAACTTAAATAATGTTAAATAAATCAATAGAGTTTCAAGGATGGGATTTTTTGTTTGATGAAAAGAAGTTGGGTTTTCTTTTTGAGGAAGAAATTAATGTGTTCTAGATGAATGTTGAGTTTCAATAATCTCATAAAATGTTAAAGGAAATACAATGGTGATTTATTTTTTTGAAATGGATGATATAATTCATTGTCCCTATGAGGGGGGTTTCTTTTATCTAGATGCATGTTAGGAAAAGCTTAGTAGGACCAACAAAAATATTTAATTTTTTTTGGTAACCTTTGCTTTTGAAAAGAAACTTATGAATTGTATGTTTGTGTAGACGGTTATAGAACAAAGAGTAGGAGAGATGGAGGAACTTCTTTTTTAGAAAATTTATTTGATATAGGTCTTGATCAATAATGTAAAGTTTAATTTTCTAAGATACATGATGAGGTTCATGCATAATTTTTGTGAAGGAAAAGTAAATTTAAACTATTATCCTTATGGTAGATTAATATATTTGGTTTTGAATTACAAATAAGTATATTTAAATGAAGGTGATGTGGTGGAATGTCAGAAAAGTACTATTATATCATCGATTCTATTAAATATGATTTGATATTACTGGGATTCTACTTCAATTTCTTGGAAGGTAGTTGGTCAAAAAGTGTGAATCAGGGGGAGTCATCCTAGACCTTACTACCTAGTGATGAAACACCTGACGAGACAATATCTACCAGGGGATTATGGGATAAAACATCTGTAAGAACCGATTATTTAGTTCTAGTCATTAGTTCTTCATTTGGTGAGCCTGTCTAGATTTAAGAGGATATGGATGCTCAGAGTCAAGTTAACAGTGATGTTGCTATGTATTCTGAGGAAGATTAGCATATGGAGATAGTTATTGAGACAACCGTTGCTTTTATTGAAGATAGGCCAACTAAGACTGGGCCTGTAGGTTTTTAAGTTCAAAGAATTCTAGAGTTAGATGAAGTGTATGAAGAAGATGATCCAATTCTTACTGGATCAAATATTGATAAAGTAAGGGGGTTTCATGTGGTTATGAAAGCTGAAAATCATTCGTATACACCATCGTTACCATCTTCACCTTAAACTTCTCATGGATTATCTTATTTAGTAATAAAAAGTTCAAAAATCTTGTAAAAGTAAGTGGTTTATAATGAATAAATGATGGAGCTTAAAATTTTGAGAGTAGATTGTCTTGATTTAAAATTGGATCTAGTTGAATGAAAAGATGAGATCAAAGAACTTAAAAGTCATATTTCTCCAAGTCAAACTTTAATAACTTAGTTGGAATGGTTGTTGCCCATAAAAATATGATCATTAATATTCAAATTGATCCACCTGTTCAATAATCTATTTCTAATATAAGTTCTAAGGATGTTTAAAAAATAAAATCCTTGGTAAGTGGTTTGAAAGATTTTTTCCCTACAAAGACCGAGTTTAATGACCTTAGTACTTTGGTTGCATCTCAAATGGATGTGTTTCAAAATCTTCCATCAATTAAATAAGACTTATCTCAAGAAGTTCTTGATGATATCAAATATTTTAAAGATGAAGTGAAAGAGACTCTGTATAACTTAAGAAGTGTTGTGATGAATCAATTTTAATTTATAAAGAAATTCTAATCTTCTACTACTGCTACCTTGGTTTTTCTAGTTCTTCCATATTTCTAGAATGGAGTTAATCAGATTATTTTTGATTTTAGTTTTATTTATTCTCATATCCAGTGTCTCCATGATGACCTACTTTCTCAAGTGATGTTGGATGAGTTGAAAAATGATCTTTTTGTTCAATTTAATGATACCCATAAAGATATTATGAATCTTGGTATTATGTTAGATATGATCATGAATGACCATATTGGTCATCTTGAGAAATCTCTTGGAGGTATATTAGAATAAAATTTGATGGTTTCAAATCAAGAAAGAGAGATAATTTCATGATTTGTTGAACCTATAAATAAAAACACTCTACTATTTTTCAAATAGTAGAAGGAAATATTTTCAAAGGTTGTGGATCTGTATAATGAGCTAGAATAAAGTTCAAAATTAGAAGAAGATTCAAAAGTTCCATTTATAGTTATAGGAAGGGATTTTTAAATTTACAAACCTCCAAGAACAATTGCTTATGTGCAATCAGTTATTTAGTTTCCTATGGTTTCAAGTCACGTTGAACCCAAACCTGATATTAATGATCAAGTATATAACTCTTCTAACAATGATGTTAAGGAAATTTTTCATAGTTTTTTGGTGAAAGTTAACAACATGGAATGGAAGGTGTAGTCAGTGAATGATAGGATGATTTACATGTAGAGTTTTGTGGATCGAATTATAAATAAGAATCTCATAGATATGAATTCTAGTTTATCTATTGCAAACATTTCCCCTCTGCTTCACCCTATTGTTGTCAGTTAGTCAGTAAGTTTATATTATGGGAAATCAAAACATCTTAAGAAATTTAATAGGAATGAATTATCATTAGTAGCTCAAATTCATAAGCAAGCATCTATTTTGATTCTTTAATTTTGCAATTATAATGGTATTTTTAGGATTGACTTGTGTTCTAATGGCCTGTTTCAATTTATATGAAGAAGTAATCTTAGTCCTAATCCTATTAGTACTGCTCAGGAAACATGGAAGATAATAGAATGTGTTTATGATACTTCGGTGCCATCCCTATCAACTCCAACTTCCTCCAGAACTGATCCAACCCTCAAAGTACCACCACCCAAACTAAAATCTTTTTTTGAACCAATTATACCTCCCAGGTTCTCTGATTGATATTTTTTAATTATACTGAGTGGATTTATATTTTTATTTCAAAGAAATTAATGAACTAATTCATTATTTCTTCATTTATAATCTTTCTCTTAGTGACTATTCTCATTTGATATTTTTATCTCTTTATTTTATTTAATGAATCTCAGTATTTCAATAATTCCATATTTAGTTTTCACACTATACTTGAATAGTTCATTGCTCAAAAGTTTAATATTAACACATGTTTTATCTCTCTTTACCTTCCATTTTATTGACAAAGAAAGGGGGATAATTTTTTTAATTTCTATAAAAGGGGGAGAAGTTTCTACCTTTCAAAAAGGGGAGAAGTAACTAACTAAGGGGAAGAAATAGTACATTTTAAATTCTATTATTATCTTCAACATTTAATTTCTATTTAAACTTTTTAAAATTCCATGTTTTTATCTACTAGAATATATAATGGGTTTTACAATCATCAAAAGGGGGAGATTGTTAGACTACTAACATTGATCTAACCTATCCCATGTACTTTAGGTTTTAATGATATCAAAAACCCTTCATACTTTTCTCATGATCTTATTTTATAAGAGTTTTTATCATGTTTGATCATATTCTTATGTATTCGTTAGTTAGTTTCATTGAGTATGAATTCTGGGTGATTTCAGTTAAAATCTGCCTAATTTTGGTAAATCAACTATGTGAAATTTTTGTCTACATGGTGAAAATTGATACATTGATCAATCAACAAAACCAATCACCTACTTAAAGGAAATATCTACATCAATCGGCTACATAGTGGAATCTCCAACATGAAATTTTCTTATGTCGACAAGATTGCCTATGTGAGAAATCACCTACGTCATTATTCAACTATGTAAAATAGTTATATAGAGTAATTAGTTATGTGAAGAAATTGGCTATTTCATTTCAATCGGCTATGTCAGTTTTGGCTACATGAGTAAAAATACTATGTGATTTAATTTGGCTATGTGTAGAAAGATTAACTATGCTGATTTAGATATGAAATCATTTATATCATGCTATAAATTGGTGTTTATTACAATTAAAGTTCTCAAGTGTTTTTTAATGTTGTTGTACAATTGTTAAATGCTCTATTAACTCTTTAAGATAAAATCGATTATAATATAAACCAAGTACCATGACAAAAGAAAAGGATGAGAATAGTTTATTTGTCTATACTGTTGTTGAGGTATTTCAATAAAAAAGACATGTCAATGATCCATGATTTTTTAGATCATGTGATATTAATTTAAATAACAAGTAGTCCATGTATTTTGTGAGTAGACCTTTTTTCATGTGAAGTATCCTCAAGTAAAAGAGAAAGAAGAACAAAAGTAAACAAGGATATATATACAACTCACTCTCAATAATATCTGAAACAATGCTCTATTTTTTATGAAAATAAGGAAGAAGAAGCCTCATTTCATCATATGTGCTTATTGACAATCCTTGTTGAGTTTAAAAGACTCTCCTCTAGCTAGTTATCCTTCAGATCATATCACTTAGATATCTTTCAATTATGTTAGTTGTATCTTATACATGTGAGATAAAATATGTAAAAACTCTTTGTTTAATATCTTTCATGGTAAATGTTCTTAGTTAAATAACCTTTTATGGATATTTATTGTAAATAATTTATAGAGCCCATTTGAAAGCTCATGTTCTTTTACCAAGTGTCAACTAGTTTCACTCAATCATAGAGTTTCTGGGAAAAGGACTAGTAGTCCCTAGGAAAAGGACTGACAATCCATGGAAAAAGGACCGGTCTAGTGAAACTCACCACACTCATGGACAAGAGTGGTAGTTGAGAGGACTAGGGGACTTCTATTCCCCACAAAATTATAAATCTTTGTGTTTCTCTCTCTTATTTATGAATTTATTTCCACTTTATTTCTTATTAAAGAAAAAATTAGATATCAGTTATAAACTAAATAGGGTAATTTTCTCTAAGTGAAGAAAAATTTAGTGAACTCAATTCAACCCCTTTTTATTCTTAATAAAGTCAGCCTTTGAAAACAAATAAGTGTACTTTTAACCACTACATTATCATATTTCACTTCATCTATAGTGATTGCATAGATTCTTCCTTACCCACTTGGTCTTGGAGGTTTATGATTCCCATTATCCTCATTATCCCTTGCATTAGTGAAATTATTTTCTTAATTCCTAAATTCCTTATATTTGAATCATTGAGGTTTGGGTGGTTCATCAGTTGATACCTTCTTATCCTTTACTATGTTAATCAGTATCTTTATATTTCTTAAGTAATTGTGACCTTTGTGGTCTACTTTATCACATGTAAAACATTTTCTAGACCCTTTGATGAAATTTCCTAGGTGATTTGTTTCATATTTTTGGAAAGTAAATGGTTTCTTTTCTTCCCACCATTAGTTTTTCATTCGAGTTTCCATGAAACTCCATTTTCATTTTTCTTATCTCCAAATATATTTGAATAAATAGAGTATCAAGTTTCCATTTACACCTTAAGTGCATATCAATCAATTTATTTGTAGCTACCAAAGTATCTTATAGATAATTCCTTTTGAAGACCTTATTTCAAGCTACTAAATAAATGATCATTTTTTATCTTAGAATCAATAATAAAACCAAAGTAATACCTTAAAATTTTCATGAAGTTAACTTCATAGGTACCGATGGAGACATCCTCATATTTTTTCAACTCTATGAATTCACTCTCTATTTTCATGTGAATATTTTAGTGAAAATATTTTTTAAATAATATTTTATTAAACACATACTATTCCATATAGTCAAACCCTTAATTTTTCATCACATTCTTAATAGTATTCCACCATTAGTCAACTTCACCTTCTAAGTGATAAATGTATAAAACCATTTTTTGTGTGTTCAAAGCACTATAGAATAGAAAATATCTTTTCTATTGTGTTGAACCATTACTCAGTTACTAGTGTATTGGAAGATCCACTAAAGGAAGTTAGAAGTTTCTACATAAAGGATTTGATTTCATGTTACTCATTCCTTGATGCATTTTAGAGCTCATCATGATTTAGTTTATTATTAATTACTTAAGGGACAATTTACAGGAAGTTATGTACTTCATCTCCCATCCCATTAGGTTACTCATTCAGAAAAATAAAATATTTTCCTTCATACCACTTATTAACATGGTTCCTTGTGGTTCTGACCATTTACTAAAATTATGTATGGTTAACATGAGAAATAAACAATAATATCTTAAGAAAATCAGAATTAAACACTATATAAATTTGAAAAGTCTATATTTTTTATGTCTTAATATATGAAGCCTCCATTTTATCCTTTGAAAATTTTGGTAAAACCTACGTTTCTTTAATTTGGGTTATTTTATACTTATTAACCTAATGAAAAAAATAACTAAACCCCGCTCTGATAGAAATGAAGAATATCCAATAAAAACATGAATATAATTTACATCATTTCCATAATTTAACAATTACATCTCATAATAATCACAAAATCCCATAACCCAAAGTTTTAGTGTCTTTTAAAGATCAACTATATAAATATCATGTTATAAATTATTGCTTCAACATCTCCTTTAAACATAAAACATAATTCTACACATAGTATAACATATAATTTCTTTGGAAAGTGTAAAATAAAATAATAAGTGATTTAAAATATTAGTAAGGTATAATTTATCAATGAGTCATAAAGGCTTAGATCATAAGCTCATGAGAAAACATGAACATGAGAAAAATATATGATTAAAAAGAACATGGAATCATAAGATCTATCCATAAGGAATGACATAAGGAAATATAACCTCAAGTATCAAACACATACCATAGAATAATAAATTGAAGTCATGATAAATAAATAAAAAATAATGGAGAAAAACATCATCTTGTGGAATAACATTGGGATGTGGAACAAACATAACCATAAGAAATCATAATATTGTGAACAAACCCAATCATTCCCATGCATTATGTTGTGAGAAAACACAATCATTTCCACACATTAAGTTTTGAACAAACTTAATCATGTCCATGCTTAACATCCTTATCTCATGAGACATAAATATTTCTCGATTCATTAAAGGAATATATTGGATCCCACCATCACATAATGATAAACTATACATACGTTTACCACATGAAATATGTCATACATATCATTGTAAAAAACCATGGATAGAAAAGGTGTTTCATATCATTTTCAAATGGTATCACATAACATGACATCAAGAGTAACTCAGTTGATACCCAAAATTCAATCACCCAAAAATAGTATAAAAACATTTATCGGATGATCTTGAATAATACTACATAAGTGGTTGATCCTTTGGTGGTAGAGAGGAAAAATATAAGCGAAGTCAAGAAAGGAGTTTTTAGAAATCATTTTTATAATTTCTATAAAAATTAATGTTTCTCGTAACACTAAAAAAATAAATTCTAAGATAGTGAAATGGAGACTTTGTAAAAAACACTTTAAAGAATAACCAATAATGTAACCTTTAAAATAAATAAGGTTTATATAAATAATTTTGGATTGTAAGATAAAAATGTACATGTAACACACCGATATTTTATGAAATAGATTCTATTAATTTATTTTATGTCTTGTGTTGTACGCTACACCAAAATTATATTGCACTATACGCAACATCGTATTATCTTGCAGTATACGCAACACTATTTTTGGCCCGTGTTACAAAAAATTTCTAGTTCGTTTGATAGAAATTATTCTACAAAACACTGAGTATAGATTTTGTTCAATTTATAAATGAACTACATTTTGATTACGTTATACACAACATCAAAGAAAGATTTCACTATACACAACACTGACTTGGCTTGCGTTACACGCAATTACAACCTTCATTGATAGCTTGCGTGGTACGCAATATCGAGTTTCACTAAACAATGATATATTATTATAATATTATTATGAACTATCTGTTAAGAATATTATTAACCACATTTTTAATTTTATAACATTATCATTAATCTTACATATTTTATAGAACATGGTATGTGAACAAAATTGATTTTTTAGATAAAAGAAGTATTTTTCAAAAAATGTAGTTTTTCCGCCTTTTGATGGCGCACCCATTTTAAATATATTTTTTACATGTTTATAAGTTAAATATGAAAAAATAAATTTATTATTTTTAATTAATATATAAAAATTTATGTTGGATAAATTTTTGATATTTTTCTCATAACTTTCGTATTTTGATGAATAGTAAAAATATGCTAAATTTTAATTAAAAACAACATTTTTCATCAAGATAATTTATATGGTTAAATTATAATATTTAATGGTTTTAAAGTATAAATATAATATATTTTTACCATTTAATATAATGTATTTCATGATCATTAATTCTACATTGAATTCACAGGTAAAAACATTTCAATCTTTTGCAATATTTTAACTTTTAAATCCCATTTTCTCAACAACGAGATTAGTTTTAAATTAATTACTGAAACTTATGTGTATTTAATTTGGAAAAATGGATTTCATATTTGGAATCATTAGGTCCAAAATTATGTTAATAGGATACTTCTTATTTTTGAGCATTATGAATAGTAACTACGGTAAATTTTATTTACCAGAGTTAAAGGTAAATCAGGTAATTAAGGGTTAAAATAATATTATAAAATTACCCTAACACTTGTCTTAATATAATTGGATGATTATATTTTACTCTAAAACTTAATTGGGTCTAAATGGAATCTATTGGAACCCACTCGGATGAGATTAAGACATTTAATTTATTTTATTTAAAGAAAAGTGAAATATGTCTCACTCAAACTTTAATAATTAAATTATTTTTAATATAAGGTTTTATAGAATATAAATTCTATTATAAATACTAATTTGAAATCTAAAATGTTTTTTTTATCATGGTAATTTTTTTTAATATTTAAAAAATATATATTTACATTAATAGCTTATACATTAATGATGCAGAAATTATTTATTTAGTGAAAAATAAATAATATAGTTTTTATTAAAATAATAATACTCATAAAAGGAACAAATACTTGACCAAAACTTATTGGTCGAGTATATATAAACCATAATCATTCAAGGGTCTATTTTTTGAACATTTGGAGCCTTATAAAAGTGATTATGAAACTTATATTATTTTATTTTAAATGATGTCAAAGTTGTCACCTTCATAATTTAATAAATATAACATTTTAAAAATTGGTTTATTTAGAATATAAATTCAACTAAAAGTATTCTTATAAAATCTATTAAATTTATCTTCATCATATTATTTTATGTTTAATTTTTATGCAACCAATATGTATATTTAATAATTATACAACAATGTTGCAGTAATTATTTTATTAATAGAAATATAAAATAAATGGTTTTAAAAATATTAAAATAAATAATATATGAACTAATTATTTTCATCCATGAATTTTCTAGATGAATAAGACATGTTAGGAATCTATTATATATTTTAGTTTGAATATATCTTCTGTGTGTATTTTATTTAAATTCAAATAAATAAATAGTGTCAAAATTTATACTATTGATATTTTATAAAAATAAAATATTATTAAATTGTTTAAAAATAACAAAAATATTTAAAATTTAAAAATTGAAAATTATAAGGTTGGAAATGTCATGAAGTATCCAATTATGGACAATTCACAACACATACGTAAGTATTTATAACCATTTAAAATTTAAAATATTATTACCAAAAATAAAATTAAATATATTAAATAAGGATAAATCAAAATGATAAGGTTTAAAATAAAATGAAAACATTTCTAAATTTTATTGGTTGAGGATATTACAACCCTATCTCATCTCATCTTTGAATTTGAGTCATTTTGGAGGTTTTTTAAGTGGGTTTTGATTTTATTATAAATTAATATTTTTGAGGTTTCCAAAAGTGCCCCTCTCCTCTATTATAAAAGAGAACCTCCTCCCTCTCATATTCACTCCAGTTTTAGCTTTCAAACTAAGACAAACCCTATCCATTTCCATTATACACCTCCCTAGAAACATATTATAGGTTCTGGTCTTCTTCAAAGACCATCTTTAGTGTCCTTAGAGGAGGTTTTGAAGAGGCACGTCGAAGAAGAGGAGGTTCAGATATGTACAAATAATATCCGACCTAAGGTAAGAGATAATTATTCCAATATCATTCTTATCTGATATTTTTTATTCATAATTATTTACTGGGATTATATTTATCATCCATGTCCATGTTTTCTAAAAACGTTTTCATAAAATGTTTACTATTTTTCCTTGTATTGTTAAAGTCATTTTTA
The DNA here is from genome assembly GCA_963277665.1 of Viscum album. Lineage (NCBI taxonomy): Eukaryota > Viridiplantae > Streptophyta > Magnoliopsida > Santalales > Viscaceae > Viscum > Viscum album. Next base: position 1,225,994,593 of record OY728134.1, on the reverse strand, counting down.
CCATTTGTTGAATTTTACCACATGGAGCTCGAATGGCCCGAAGGCATTTATTTTTATTGATTTTTTATAACCCTCCTTTTAAGGGATGAGGGGGAACCCTTAAAAGGCCCGTAGGCTCAAATATTACATGGCCCGTAGGCTTAAGAGATTATATGACCCAAAGGTCTTAGGGAATTCAACCAGACTATCTACAAGGAACTGCCCCTCCCCAGCATCTGCATCATGATAGTAACTCTACACCTTCGCATGGCTTTCTAGATAGGCTTCCTGTGTAAGCATAGACTGGTCCCTATGGAATATCCATACCCTCTCATTATGACAAATTCGTTTGGCTCTGCTCTGGTGAGTGCACCTGCTCTTAATCCTCTTCTAGGGATGCTCTTTTTTTTAGTGTGTCTGGGGAAACTGCATGTGACCCAAAGGCCTTGAGGTAGCCCGAAGGCCTTAACGGTGGCCTGAAATCCATACTAACCTGAAGGTTTAGGTGGCTCGAAAGACTTAATGACTCCAAGACCAAACCGGTGGCCTAAGGTGAATAGTTCCAGCTGCTACAGTACCAAACAATACCTGCTACAGTAACTACTATAGTGGCTGTTACAGTACCCGCACAGTGTACAATTTTTCTACAGTACCTGTACAGTGTACAGTTCCACATGGTATGGAAGGAATCTTTCTTTTGTTTACCATACGAGGTACCTTTTGACTTTTCCTTTAAAGTAAGAGGAGAATGGTTTTTTAACCTATATGGCATGAATGGATTTTTAGGGTTTTATAACACCTTATTTCCATAAAGCTTACTCTACAAGATTTCATGATTATTTTCAACAAAATTATTTACTTTTAAAATTGCATGGCATTTTAATAAATGAAAATGATTTTGAAGAATAAAAGATATTTTCCTCAAGAATCCATTTCAAGTGTTTTTATCAAAACTATTTTCCATCTAAGATGACATTATTTAATATGGTTATGTTTCAAGTATAATGTCCCTATTATTTAAATGGTTTGATTTTGTTTATGATGAAATGATATTCATTGTTTTATATGGATTATGTTATGATGGGATGATATTTATGAAACCCATTTTATTTTTTGTGTTGTGATGAATGATTTATGTTTATATTGTGGAACACGTAAGAATGATTTCATTATGATATGGGTGGGACCTATATCTCCCTCAAATAAATTGGGTAAAGATTTATATCTCATGATATGGAAATGGCTGGAACGACAAGTAAATCCAGTTCAGTAATATAGGGCTGGAATGACAAGTAAACCCGGTTCAGTAATGGATTTTGTCCACTATGATGGTCTTGACAGCAATGCATTGGCTACTATGGAAATCATATTATGTTCTTAATGGTTTTCCATTATTCCTTGTTTTATTCTTATGTTATTTTATCATGATTAATATTCATTTATGATCTATGCCTTATGTACTGCCAATATTTACATTCACGACACAAGATTTTGATGTTTAAGATTTATGTTCATGTTTTTAAGTTTAAATGTATATGGTTTGTTTTGTTTTATCCATGATTAAACTTACTGATCATTTGAGCTCACCATTTATATGTTTTCTATTCCCCAGGATATAAATAAATGTTTTAGATAGGAAAACAAATGGGGATGATCTTTATGGGATATTTTAAAGATCTTTCACCATGATTCGAAGATTATGTTCCGAGTTTCCAGAGACACTAAACCAATATGGTCTTTTGGCATCTGTTTTTGTTATGTATTAAGTATTCCTCAAAAGTAATGTAATGTATAGGTACGAAGACCTTGGGTCTCTACAGTTGGTATCAGAGCCAAGGTTTAGTTAACCATTGGAAACTAAATTGTTAACACTTTAGTGATATCCCTAGAGATATTTCTAAGGTATGTCTAGGGATGTCCCTAAGGTTAAGTATAAGTATAGGCTATAGACCTAAATTTATGGTAATGATCATGAATAACCTAGAAATAAAACTTAGATGTTATATATTGAAAGTACTCTCCTATGATTTGTTATTTTCCTAGTATGATTTTTACATCTCACACTATTATTTTTGGGTTTTAGAAAATTTCTGGAAATTAGAGGATTCATGTTAATAGAGAATATGATGGAAAATGGAATGATATTATTAATGACAAACCAAATGAAATGGGAGCTAGAAGGAGAAACATCATTATTATGCCTAATCATCAATCTCATAATATGATCAATAATCTCAACTTTGGTGAGTTTCCAAAAGCAGCTAATAAGAGAAATATGGAGTTTCATGGTAATCATAGAGAAAATAAAGTTCAATTTACCTCATGTAAATCATGTGGGAATAGGCATCAAGGAGAATGCTTCAAAGGAACTAGATGATGCTTTGGGTGTGGAAAATAAGGACACAAATCCAATAATTGCAAAGAAAAAGGTTCGGTTAACATAATGGACAAGGATAATGGTATTGCTAAGATATCAACAATGGTTAAATGTTTTAAATGTGGAATGTATGGGTATTATGAAAACCAATTCCCTAAGGGAAAGTATCATGAAGAGAATCAACATGGTCGTATGGGTAATATTTATGTTGATGATGATTAATAGACTACAAATGATATATGATATGAAAGAATTGTTGAGGAATAAAATGATGAAGCTCAGTCAATGGTTTAAGAAGGAAGTGGAATGATTGAATGTTTATCAAGAGTAATGTTGTATAATTAATTTAATGGTAATATGGAATAAAGAAACATCTAAGGATTGTTACACTATTGTTTTTCCTTATGTATTGGAAAGTATATGTTGAATGGTACCGATAACCATGAAAAGAGATTGAAATATTTTTGGAAAGTAGATCATATGTGCACAATTAAGGGATAATGAGAAAATAATATTTTGATAGTATTAATCAGCACATGATTTATATAAAGGAAAAGAGATATCATGGTTTGAGTATATATAATTTTTGGTATATTTGGTGTATGTAAAGTTTTAATTCTGATGGAATGCATGCTATCACTAAGGTTCTACGGTAATTTATGTTATTATAATATTTCAAGAGAATGCATGATGAAGTCCTTCAAATGTTTGGAATGTGCCCAACAAGATATATCTTGTGATATATGGGGGATAAATAATGGTATTCACATGCTTGTTATATGACCTTTCTAATAATTGTTTTCTTTGTACTTTGAGATTGTATTGAAGTATTTTGGATAAGCCTAAAGGTTGGAATGGATTAAGTTGGACATCAGATAATATTATTTAAAGATAGAACTTTTTTTATTATTTCTCGAATGTTATAATAGTATTGTTTTAGAAAAAGGACAACCCACAGGACGGGTGACAACCCGTTGTGTCGAACAAGGATTCAGGAATCAAACCCACAAACAATATGTGACAGGCCCTTATTGCCTACCACTAGCCTATAGGAAGTCCCTGGTTAGTAGAAATTAGTTTTATTTTATTAAGCGGTATGATATTTGAAGTATAAGTCCATTATTGGAACCATGTAAGATTAATCACACCATAGATGGACTTATGTATATTTAATAACTTGTGCTAACCTTTTTTTGATAGAGAAAGATGGAATGACCTATCATTCTATCGCATGATCTGCAAACACTTCATGAATGATAAATTCAACTTCATTTTTTTAAATAAGAGATGAAGTGGAAATTATTCACAGAATGACCAATGATGATATTACATTGAAATCAAGTAGGTATTTATACTTATGAAAAAATTCATCAACTTTAGGGAAATGATCTTGAAAACCAACAATGTTGTCCTAATACCCTCATATCCGATTAATCAAATTGTAGCTTAGATCATCACAAAATTATGGCTTTGTGATTGTTGAATTTTTCCTAGCCATGTTCTCTACCACTCTTCATCAGAACTTGATGGTTAGATTTCTCTTCCATATCCATGTTTTCACCTATTTTTAAACCCAATGATGAGTTAATTTGGGTAACCATTATATTTCTTACATTCTTTTTTAAAATTAAGTTTTAGTATTCCTTTTTATGATGTGCGATTCTATGAAAGAAACTTTTATGTAGAAAACCATTTATAACCCCGATGAATTTCGAGGGAGAAATTCATTTTTAGGGGAATAGAATGTAACACATCGATATTTTATGAGATAGATTCTATTAATTTATTTTATGTCTTTTGTTTTACGCTATAACAAGATTAGCATGCGCTATACGCAACACCTTATTAGCTTGCAGTATACGCAACACTATTCTTGGCTTGTGTTACACACAATTTCTAGTTCGTTTGGTAGAAATTATTCTATGAAACATTGAATATAGATTTTTTCCAATGTATAAATAAACTAAATTTGGATTATGTTATACTCAGAACCAAAGAAATCTTTCACTATATGCAACACTGGCTTGGCTTGCATTGCACGCAAGAGCGACCTTCCTTGATAGCTTGCGTGATACGCAATACCGAGTTTCACTAAACAACGATATATTATTATAATATTATTATGAACTATCCATTATGAATAGTATTAAACACATTTTCAATTTTATAACATTATAATTCATCTTACACATTTTCTATAACAAGGTATGAGAACAAAATCAATTTTTTAGATAAAAGAAGTATTTTTCAAAAAATGTATTTTTTCTATGTTTTGATGGCGCACCCATTTTAAATCTAAATTTTGACATGTTTATAAGTTCAATTTTAAAAAATAAACTTATTATTTTGAATTAGGATATAAAAATTTATGTTGGATAAATTTTTGATATTTTTCTGATAGCTTTCCTATTTTGATGAAAAGTAAAAGTATGCTGAATTTTAATTAAAAACAACTTTTTTTCATCAAGATAATTTATATGGTTAAATTATAATATTTAATGGTTCTAAAGTATAAATATAATATATTTTTAACATTTAATATAATGTATTCCATTAGAAATAATTTTACATTGAATTCATAGGTAAAAACATTTCAATCTTTTGCAATGTTTTAACTTTTAAAACCCATTTTCTCAACAACGATATTAGTTTTAAATTAATTACTGTAAAATATGTGTCTTGAATTTGGAAAAATGGATTCCATATTTGGAATAATTAGGTCCAAATTACGTTAATAGGCTACTTTTTATTTTTGATCATTATGAATAGTAATTGCGGTAAATTTTATTTACCAGAGTTAAAGGTAAATCAGGTAATTAATGGTAAAAATAATATTATAAAATTACCCTAACACTTTTCTTAATATAATTGGATGATTATATTTCCCCCTAAAACTTAATTGTGTCTAAATGGAATCTATTGGAACCCACTTGGATGAGATTAAGACATTTAATTTATTTTATTTAAAGAAAATTGAAATATGTCTCACTCAAGCTTTAATAATTAAATTATTTTTAATATAAGGTTTTACAGAATATAAATTTGATTATAAGTAATCATTTGAAATCTAAAATGTTTTTATTTATCATGGTAATTTATTTGTAATTTTTAAAAAATAAATAATTACATTAATAGCTTATACATTAATGATGCAGAAATTATTTATTTAGTAGAAAATCAATAATATAGATTTTATTAAAATAATAATACCCATAAAAGGAAAAAACACTTGACTAAACCTTATTGGTGGAGTATATATAAGCCATAATAATAAAAGGGTCAACTTGTTGAACATTTTGACCCTTGTAAAAGTGATTATGACACTTATATTATTTTATTTTAAATGATGTCAAAGTTGTCACCTTCATAATTTAATAAATATAACATTTTAAAAGATGGGTGTTTTAGAAGATAAATTCGAGTAAAAGTATTCTTATGAAATCTATTAGATTTATATTCATCTTAATATTTTATTTTTAATTTTTATGTAATCAATGTGTATATTAAATAATTATATAATAATGTTGTAGTAATTATTTTGTTAATAGAAATATCAAATAAATGGTTTAAAAAATATTAAAATAAATTATATATGAACTCATTAATGTGATACACGAATTTTATATATGAATATGACATGTTATGAATCTATTATATATTTTGGTTCGAATATATCTTCTGTGTGGATTTTATTTAAATTCAAATAAATGAATAGGGTCAAAATTGACCCTATTGATATTTTATAAAAATAACATATTATTAAATTGTTTAAAAATCACAAAAATATTTAAAAATTAAAAATTGAAAATTATATGGTCGAAAATTTCATTAAGTATCCAATTATGGACAATTATCAACACATAAGTAAGTATTTATAACTATTTAAAATTTATAATATTATTACCACAAATAAAAATAAATAGATTAAATAAGGAAAATTCAAAATGATAAGGTTTAAAATAAAATAAAAACATGTCTAAATTTTATTAGTTTATGAGATTAAAACCCTATATCATCTCATCTTCAAAGTCGAGTCATTTTGGAGGTTTTTTAAGTGGTATTTGAATTTATTATAAATTAATATTTTTGAGGTTTCCAAAAGTGCCCCTCTCCTCTCTTATAAAAGGGCATCTCCTCTCTCTCCTATTCATTCCATTTTTAGCCTTAAAACTTGGCCAAACCCTATCTATTTCCATTATCCACTTCCCTAGAAACATAATGTAGGTCCTGGTCTTCTTCAAAGACCAACTTTAGTGTCCTAAGAGGAGGTTTTGAAGAGGCGCGTCAAAAAAGAGGAAGTTCAGATATGTACAAAGCATATCAGACCTAAGGTAATGGATAATTATTCCAATCTCATTCTTATCTAAGATTGTTTATTCATAATTATTTACTGGGGTTATATTTATCATCCATTTCCATGTTTTCTAAAAATGTTTTCATAAAATTTTTACTATTTTTCCATGTATTTTTAAATTCATCCTTTCCCATTGTTGAATTTTACCACATGGTATGGAAGGAATCTTTATTTTGTTTACCATATGAGGTACTTTTTGACTTTTCCGGTAAAAGTACGAGGAGAATGTTTTTTTAACTTATAAGGAATGAACGGATTTTTACGGTTTCATAATGCCTTATTTCTATGAATCTTACTTTATAATATTTCATTATTATTTTCAACAAAATTATTTTCTTTTAAAATTGCATGGAATTTTGAGAAAAGAAAATGATTTTGAAGAAGAAAGGATATTTTCCTTAAGAATTCATTTCAAGTGTCTTATCAAAACTATCTTACATCTTAAATGACATTATTTATTATGGTTATGTTTATAGTATAATTTCCCTATTATTTACATGGTTTGATTTAGTTTTTGATGAAATGATATCCATTATTTTATATGGATTATGTTATGATGGGATGATATTTATGAAACCCATTTTATTTTTTGGGTTGTGATGAATGATTTATGTTTATATTGTGGCACACGTAAGAATTATTTCATTATGAGATGGGTGGGACCTATATATCCCTCAAATACTTTGAGGTAAAGATTTATATCTCATGAGATAGACTTGACTGGAAGGACAAGTAAATCTGGTTCTGTAATAAAAGGCTAGAACGACAAGTAAACCCGGTTCAGTAATGGACTTCATCCACTATGATGGTCTTAGCAGCAATACCTTGGCTAATATGGAAATCATATTATGTTCTTAATGGTCTTCCATAATTCCAAGTTTTATTCCCATGCCATTTTATCATGATTAATGTTCCTTTATGATCTATGACTTAAGTACTGCCATGATTTACATTCACGACACAAGATTTTAATGTATAAAATTAATGTTCATGTTTTTAAGTTTAAATGTATATGGTTTGTTTTATTTTATCCATGATTACCCTTAATGATATTTTGAACTCACACTTTTTATGTTTTCTTTTCCCCAGGATATAAATAAAGGTTTTAGATAGGAAAACAAAAGGGGAGGATCTTTATGGGAGATGTTGAAGATCTTTTACCATGATTGGAAGATTATATTCTGAGTTTCCAAAGACACTAAACTAATATAGTCTTTGGGCATCTATTTTAATTATTTATTAAGTATTTGGAAAAAGTAATGTAATGTCCATGTACGACAATCTTGGGTATCTACAGTTGGTATCAGAGCGAAAGTTTAGTTAACCTTTGGAAACTAGTATGCGAAAACTTTAGTGAGATCCCTAGAGATATTTATAAGGTATGTCTAGGGATTTCCCTAAGGTTAAGTATAAGTATAGGCTATGATCCTAAATTTTTGATAATGATCATGAATAACCTAGGACTAAACCTAAGATGTAATAGATTGAAAGTACTCCCCTATGATATGTTGTTTTCCTAGTATGATTTTTTCCTCTCACACTATTATTTTTGGGTTTTAGAAAATGGATGGAAATAGGAGGATTCATGTTAATGGAGAATATGATGGACAATGAAATGATATTATTTATGAGAAACCAAATGAAATGGGAGCTGGAAGGAGAAACATCATTATTATGCCTAATCAAAAATCTCATAATATGATCAATAATATCAACTTTTTTGAGTTTCCTAAAGCAGTTAATAAGAGATAGATGGAGTTTCAGGGTAATCATAGAGGAAAGAAAATTCAATTTCCCTCATGTAAATCATGTGGGAAGAGGCATCAAGGATAATGTTTCAAAGGAACTGAATGATTCTTTGGGTGAGGAAAATAAGGACACAAATACAGTAATTACAAAGGAAAAGGTTCAGTTAACACAATGGACAAGGATAATGGTATTGCTAAGACATCAACAATGGTTAAATGTTTTAAATGTGGAATGTACGAGCATTATGCAAACCAATTCCCTAAGGGAAAATATCATGAAGAGAATCAAAAAGGTCATATGGGTAGTATTTATATTGATGATGATGAAGAGACTACAAATGATATATGAGATAAAAGAAGTGTTTAGGAATAAAATGATGAAGCTCGGTCAATAGTTTAAGAAGGTAGTGGAAAGACTGCATGTTTATCAAGAGTAATGTTGTATAAATAATTTAATGGTACTATGGAATAAAGAAACATCTAAGGATTGTTACACTATTGTTTTTACTTATGTATTTGAAATTATATGTTGAATGGTACCGGTAACCATGAAAAGTGATTGAAATATTTTTGGAAAGTAGATGATATACATATAATGAACGGATAAGGAGAAAATAATATGTTTGATTGTATTAATGAGATCATGATTGATATAAAGACAAAGTTATATCATGGTTTGAGTATATATAGTTTTTGGTATATTTGGTGTATGAAAAGGGTTAATTTTGATCGAATGCATGCTGTCAATAAGGTTCTACGGTAATTTATGTTATTATCATATTTCAAGAGGATGCTTGATGAAGTCCTTAAAATGTTTGGAATGTGACCAACAAGACATATCTTGTAATATATGGAGGATAAATGATGGTATTCATATGCTTGTTATATGACCTTTCTAGTAATTGTTTTTTTTGTACTTTGAGATTGGACAGAAGTATTTTGGACAATCCTAAAGGTTGGAATGGATTAAGTTTGAAATATGATAATATTTTTTAAGGATAGAACTTTTTTTATTATTATTTCTGGAATGTTATAATAGTATAGTTTTAAAAAAAGGAAAACCCACGGGACGGGTGACAACCCATTGCGTTGACAAGGATGTGGGAATCAATCCCACAAACGAAGTATAGTAGGCCCTTACCATGTACCACTAGCCTACAGGATATCCCTGGTTATTAGAAATTAGTTTTATTTTATTAAGCGGTATGACAGATGAAGTATAAGTCCATTTTTCGAACCATATATGATTAAGTATGTATTTCTCCTTATGAAAAAATTAATCATCTTTCGGGAAATGATCTTGAAAACCAAAAATGTTGTCTTAGCACCCTCATATATGATGAATTAGAATGTACCTTATATCATCACAAATTTATGGCTTTGTGATTGTTGGCTTCTTTATAGCTATGTTCTCTACCACTCTTCATCAGAACTTGATGGTTAGATTTCTCTTCGATATCCATGTTTTCACCTATTTGGAAACCCAGTGATGAGTTACTTTGGGTAACCATTATATTTTTAACATTCTTTTTTGAAATTAAGTTTTAGTGTTCCTTTTTATGATGTGGGATTCTATGAAAGAAACTTTCATGTAGAAAACCATTTAAAACCCCGATGAATTTCGAGGGTGAAATTAATTTTAAGGGGGGTAGAATGCAACACCCCTATATTTTATGAGATATATTCTATTAATTTATTTGATGTATTGTGTTGTACACTACACCACGATTAGCTTGCGCTATACGCAACACTGTATTAGCTTGTAGTATATGCAACACTATTCTTGGCTCGTGTTACACACAATTTCTAGTTTGTTTGGTAGAAATTATTCTACGCAACATTGAGTATAGATTTTGTTCAATGTATAAATGAACTACATTTTTATTATTTTATATGCAGCACCAAATAAATATTTCACTATACCCAACACTAACTTGGCTTGCGTTACACGCAAGAGCGACCTTCCTTGATAGCTTGCGTGGTACACAATACTGAGTTTCACTAAACAACGATATATTATTATAATATTATTATGAATAAGCCTTTATGAATAGTATTGACCAAATTTTTAATTTTATAACATTATCATTCATCTTACACATTTTATAGAACATGGTATGAGAACAAAATCGATTTTTCAGATAAAAGAAGTATTTTTCAAAAAATGCAGTTTTTCCACCTTTTGATGGTGCACCAATTTTAAATCTAATTTTTACATGTTTATAAGTTCAATTTGAAAAAAAGAAACTTATTATTTTTAATTCGGATATAAAAATTTACGTTGGATAAATTTTTGATATTTTTCTGATAACTTTCGTAATTTGATGAATAGTAAAAATACGCTAAATTTTAATTAAAAACAACTTTTTTCATAAAGATAATTTATATGGTTAAATTATAATATTTAATGGTTTTAAAGTATAAATATAATATATTTTTACCATATAATATAATTTATTTCATTAGCATTAATTTTATATTGAATGCATAGGTAAAAAAATTTCAATCTTTTGTGATGTTTTAACTTTTAAAACCCGTTTTCTCAACAACGGGATTAGTTTTAAATTAATTACTGCAAAATATTTGTCTTGAATTTGGAAAAATGGATTAAATATTTGGAATCAGTAGGTACAAATTATGTTAATAGGATACTTTTTATTTTTGGGCATTATGAATAGTAACTACGGTAAATTTTATTCACAAGAGTTAAAGGTAAATCAGGAAATTAAGGGTAAAACAAATGTTATAAAATTACACAAACAATTTTATTAATATAATTGGATGATTATATTTTGCTCTAAAACTTACTTGGGTCGAAATTAAATCTATTGGAACCCACTTGGATGAGATTAAGACATTTATTTTATTTTATTTAATGAAAAGTGAAATATGTCTCACTCAAAATTTAATAATTAAATTATTTTTTATATAAGGTTTTACAGAATATAAATTCAATTATAAATACTCATTTGAAATATAAAATGTTTTTATTTATCATGGTAATTTATTTGTAATTTTTAATAAATATATAATTACATTAATAGCTTATACATTATTGATGCAGAAATTATTTATTTATTGAAAAGTCAATAATATAGTTTTTATTAAAATAATAATACCCAAAAAAGGAAAAAACACTTGACCAAACCTTATTGGTCGATTATATATAAACCATAATCATCCAAGGGTCGACTTGTTGAACATTTGTATCCTTATAAAAGTGATTATGACACTTATATTATTTTATTTTAAATGACGTCAAAGTTGTCACCTTCATAATTTAATAAATATAACATTTTAAAATTTTGGTTTTTAGAAGATAAATTCGACTAAAAGTATTATTATGAAATATATTAGATTTATATTCATCCTAGTTTTTTATTTTTTATTTTTATGCAAAAAATATTTATATTAAATAATTATACAACAATGTTGTAGTAATTATTTTATTAATAGAAATACCGAATAAATGGTTTTAAAAATTTTAAAATAAATATTATATGAACTAATTAATGTGGTCCATGAATTTTCTAAATGAATATGACATGTTAGTAATATATTATATATATATTTTTCGAATATATCTTATGTGTGGATTTTATTTAAATTCAAATAAATGAATAGTGTCAAAATTGACACTATTGATATTTTATAAAAAGAACATATTATTAAATTTTTTAAAAATCACAAAAATATTTAAAAATTACAAATTGAAAATTATATGGTCTAAAATTTCATGAATTATCCAATTATAGACAATTCTCAACACATAAGTTAGTATTTATAACCATTTAAAATTTAAAATATTATTACCACAAATAAATTAAATTGATTAAATAAGGATAAATCAAAATGATAATGTTTAAAATAAAATCAAAACATGTATAAATTTTATTGGTTGTGGATATTACAACCCTATCTCATCTCATCTTCTTTATTTGAGTCATTTTGGAGGTTTTTAAGTGGGGTTTGAGTTTATTATAAATTAATATTTTTGAGGTTTCCAAAAGTGCCCCTCTCCTCTCTTATAAAAGGTAACCCCCCCCTCTCCTCTTCACTCCATTTTTAGCATTCAAACTTGTCCAAAACCTGCCAATTTCCATTATATAATTCCCTAAAAACATACTATAGGTTCTGGTATTTTTCAAAGACCAACTTTAGTGTCCTAATAGGAGGTTTTGAAGAGGCATGTCGAAGAAGAGGAGGTTCAGATACGTACAAAGCATATCAGACCTAAGGTAAGGGATAATTATTCCAATCTCATTCTTATATAAGATTGTTTATTCTTAAGTATTTATTTTGGTTATATTTATCATCCATGTCCATGTTTTCTAAAAATGTTTTCATAAAATGTTATTATTTTTTCATGTATTTTTAAATTCATTTTTACCCTTTGTTGACTTTTACCACATGGTATGGAAGTAATATTTCTTTTGTTTACCATATGTGATACTTTTTGAATTTTCTGGTAAAAGTATGAGGATAATGTTTTTTTTAACTTATACAGCATGAATAGATTTTTACGGTTTCATAACGCTTTCTTTCCATGAAGATTACTCTACATGATTTCATGATTATTTTCAACAAAATTCTTTTGTTTTAAAATTACACGACATTTTGGGAAAAGAAAACGATTTTTAGGAAGAAAGTATATTTTCCTCAAGAATTAATTTCAAGTGTTTTATCAAAACTATTTTCCATCTAAGATGAAATTATTTAATATGATTATGTTTCAAGTATAATGTCCCTATTATTTACATGGTTTGATTTTGTTTATGATGAAATGATATCCATTTTTTTTATATGGATTATGTTATAATGGGATGTTATTTATGAAACCCATTTTATTTGTTTGGTTATGATGAATGATTTATGTTTATATTGTGGAACATGTAATAATGTTTTCATTATGAGATGGGTGGGACCTATATCTTCCTCCAATGCATTGGGTAAATATTTATATCTCATGAGATGAACATGGATGGAACAGAAAGTAAATCCAGTTCAGTAATACAGGGATGGAATGGAAAGTAAACCCAGTTCAGTAATGGAATTTTTCCACTATAATGGTCTTGGAAGCAATGCCTTGGCTACTATGGAAGTCATATTATGTTATTAATGGTTTTCCATAATTCCATGTTTTATTCCTAGGATATTTTATCATTATTAATGTTATTTTATGATCTATGCCTTATGTACTACCAAGATTTACTTTCACGACACAAGATTTTGATGTTTAAAATTTATGTTCATGTTTTTAAGTTTAAATGTATATGGTTTGTTTTATTTTATCCATTATTAACGTTACTGAGCATTTGAGCTCACCCTTTTTATGTTTTCTTTTCCCCAGGATATAAATAAAGGTTTTAGATAGAAAAGCAAAAGGGGATGGTCTTTATGGGAGATGTTGAAGATCTTTCAGCATGATTAGAAGCTTATGTTCCAAGTTTCCAAGGACACCAAACTAATATGGTCTTTGGGCATCTATTTTTTTATGTATTAAGTATTCCGAAAAAGTAATATAATGTTCATGTAGGACAAGATTGGGTCTCTACAGTATGAGTGTGAAAACAAATGCCTTTTATGTTTTATATAGTTCAAAAGAAAAACTCACATTGAATGGAGGGTTTATTTATTTAGAAAGATATAAAGATAAATATGAATAATAAAAAACATAATACATATTTTTATTTCATAATCAAAAAATAAAAAGAAACTATTAAGAAAAAAATAAGGAAACGAGGGAGAATGAACCATTCAAAAGAATGAGAAACATTCTTAACAACATCAAAATTTTATAGAGAATAAAATCCATAAAAAAATATTTTAATGTAAAGAATTAATTTTTCTATAAATAAATAATAAAATAAGTATTGAAAAGAATATTTAAGGAAGAATTTTTGTGACCCAATGAAAAGGAAATTGAGTAAAAAAACCCTTACCTTCGATTTCTACTTGGTCAGAAATTCTTTAACCTCTTATATAATAATCAATGAATCATTAAAAATCTATTTAAAAACCTTATTCATATTTATTTCCCTTTTTAAATTAATCATTTAAATTCATTTATTATATCGTTATTACTTATTTTTAGTTTTAACTATTCGTTATCTATTTCGGTATAATAGTTTCATTAATCATTATATGTTCATGATATCATTATATTTTTAATATTAAATGTAATATAATATAAGTTCCAGAATTATTTATAAATTTATAGGTTCACTCCATGATATTTTCAGGTAGGATTCTTCAAAATGAAATCCATAACACGCTTATTTTAGTAATTTTTAATGAACAAAAGATTGTATATTAATAACGATTTAAATATTATTCTTACCATTCCATAAAAAAATATTATTTACTTATTAATATAATACGATACTATTAATTAATTTTCTATAACAATCAAAGATAAGAATTTATAGCACCTTTCGTATTGTTGGTTAAACCGACCCAAACAAGAACATGCTATAATCAATGGATGAGTATGATTATGAAGTGATTTTATTAAAAAAATATTATATAAGAATAATGATATTATTTTGATGTAATTGTAGAAATTATTCAGAAATTATAAGAGGTTTATGTAGATGATAAATGAAAAATAATGCTAAGAAGTTACAACTTACAAAGAAGAAATCACATCACCTCTTGGAAACCTTCTTGGTTTTGAATGGAGTTAGGAAATTTATAGGGACCCGAAGCTACCTAATGTGGGATATGATTTTTTTGGGAAGGAAATATTTATGATTATGGAGTGAAATTCTAATTTTATGAGTGTCTTTGAAGGGGTGGTGGAGGGTCTATTTAATAAGTGATAGGAGTGACATTTTTGACAATACTTATTACTTAATATAAAAATAAAATACATTTTCAATAAAATTGGATCCAATTTTGATAAATAATGAAGATAAGATGAGGGGAAGATGATAATTACCTCATAAAATAATTTAATTATAAATTTTTATGATATTTTACATATTTACCTCTTGATTTAATACTTCCTTATTTTAGCACTTATTGCGGTGACCAACTTTTACCATGGTACATTATTTTTATGACTAAAAATAAAATCAAAATTAATACATAATTTAAACAATGTGATTCCAAATATAAAATCCAAATTATTTTATTCAATTTCTAAAAGTGAGAATAATTAATTTTAATATTAAACACATAAATCATGAACAATATTTTTTAGAAACAAATGTATTTTTAAGAAAAAAATTATTTTATATGCATTTAGGACAATTATTATGAATAATATTGAATTTATTGGTTTAGGATTAAAAAAGGATGAAAATTTAATTTAAAAATGAATCCAAAATTGAAGAAATCATTCTAATACTTAATTAAAGCAAAAGGAAAACATATTGTTTTATATTAGAATAAAATATAACTTTGGATCCAAAACATCAAACATAGGTTTTTAAATTCAATATGTTATTTTTTAAATGAATTAATTTACTCTACAATTAATGTTGTGGCAAAAAATAGGTTTAATAAAATTTTAATCCATTTTTATATCATAATGATGTCATAAAAGTAACAATATTTGTAAAAACTATATTTTATACTATTCACCTAAAATTTAACCTTTTAAGAAAAATAAAAAAATTCACCCTAATATAATTTTGACATTATGAATCCAAAAACAAAGTATATTTTTTCAAATTTTAATTCTAAAAATTTTTAATTTAAGTTTTAAATGAAAATATAAAATATAATGAATTTTTTTATTAAAAAACAACTTTTTAAACATTAAGTGTTCTGAATGTTATTTTATATCAATTACTAATTAAATGAGTGGGAATATATTTTTTTTACATTTAATTATTTTACCAATCCTATAAAATTATTCAGTTAAAAATATATAATATATAGAAAAATAGAATTCTTTAAAAAATAACCCTTTTAATAATAAACGATTTTATTCCTAATTTCTTAAATTGATTACAAATTTTCGATATATTAATCAAAATTTTTTTTATTAAAGGAAACATTTTACAATTATTATAATTTATAAAAATTTTAAAATAAAATAATGAGAACATATATAAAATTTATTGCATTAATAATTATATGTTTATGTTATCCTAACTTCTACTTACAGAACACCTCAAGTCCTCCATATATGATCTAAGTTTAAGATATGAAATAGTGATAGTCATATGTGGTGATTCATTTAGCATGGATCTAATAGTGATTTCTATGATCCTGAACTACTCCTATAGATGACTTCGTTCAAACCATACTTGTTGAAGTTTTGCTTGAGCTTGGTCTAGGAAAACCCAAGTAATGCTACTTGCTTTCCAAGCTTGGACAACTAAGATTCATAAGGGAGAATCTCTCTATTTCATGTCATTGATTCTTATTTTTAAATATATTTTATACTTTGGATAATTCTATTTATACCCTCTAATTCAATGACTATAATATAATGATCACACACTACAAAAAAATGGCATTTCCTGATGTTTTTTTCACTACAGTCTTGAAAACCGCTGCTAAATGTTTTCCCCAAAAACATTTAGTGGCGGTTGTTAAAACCCCTGAAAAATTTTTTTTAAATATTTTTTAAAAAATTTCAATGCTTTTTTCAAAAAAAAATTAATTTTTTTAGTGGTAGTTTTTAAAAAAACTGTCGGGAAATAGCGGCGGTTTTTAAAAACCACCGCTAAATTAAATATTTTTTTAAAAAATATTTAATTATGATTTATGATTTATTATTTAATATCATATATAGCTTCTTTTTTCTAATTTTAATTAATTATAATGAATTAATTAATAAATATTTTCAATTATTAGTTAATAATAATTTGAAACTTAAAACAAATGGCCAATAAGTTGAAAATGAGACTTCGACATTAATTGACAATAACTATTGATCCAAGAGTCCTTTTTAGCTCTAAAACTAGTCAAATTGAAGCTTATGAAATGAAATAAAACTAAATTGGTTTGAAATTTTTTAATAATTAAAAGAATAAAATTTATTATAGTTTCAATAAAAGTAGGAAATCAAACTTGAACTTCAAACAACCATAACTTTTGATTCGGGTGTTCGTTTGGACTCTACCACATATCAAATAGAAGCATGCGATGATCTATATTCCATAATCACTAGGAAAATACCCAGTCACTATTTTTTAAAGGTCAAAATAGGCCTTAAAGTCCTATAAAACTGAAATTTTAATCGGCGTATCCCAATTTTTTAACATTTGATGGAATTTCATCCTCATTTAAGGGGGTCTTATTATCTTTTTTTGGTGGGGAATGAATTTATTCTCAGGGATTAAATTCATATTGATATTATGGATTTGAAGTTTTATCATTTTTCACGATGTATTTTCATTTATAATTAAATATATTCATATTTTTTATATTTTTTTATAATAAATCACTTGTATAAATACATATTTACATAGAAATGTATTTTTAAACATATAAACGATATGGAAATAGATATTTTTTATTCATTTAATATAAAATAAATAATTATATATTTTATTCACCTTATAAAAATGCATTAATTAGTATATATATACCTACACAAGTAATGTTTATATATAAACATGTGTGTGTCAATAAAAAAATCTACATTTACTTGTATATTATAATATATGTAAATAAATACATATATATGTAAGTATTTGTGTATATTTATATACATTTTTAAATATTTATACATAGTTATGTTTATATATTTTTATATAGAATCAATCTTTTTATCCCTCTTCTCTCTAAACCCATCAGGTTCAGTAATCAGATTTTCTTGTTCTTTAATCTTCTTCTTGAAATTCACGACATAATATAAATTCACTTGAGTGAATAATCGATCATCAAATTATTTTTCTATTTAGTTTATTAAATCATTGATATGGTCCTCAAAATTATAATATTATTTTATAAATCTATTAACCTTTCATTTTTTATTCCTTTGAATATCAATTTCTTCAAGATATCGTTCAAGTTTCACTTTGAGATCAAAAAAACCTTATGGTTCATTGAATTATTTTCCTAAAAATTATTCCTTTTCAAGAAAATACATTACAAAATCTATGAAATTATACATAAGCTCTATCCACACTTCTTATAGATAATATTAATTACTATCCACTTATTTTAATAGCATTTTATTCCTTTGAAACCTCTTTTTGGATGAATTTTCTAGATTGAAGTCCCTTTTAGGAGGGAACCTCCTTCATTTCATCTATAAAAATTTTTCTTCACCTATGTCATTATCAAATTCCCAATTAAACCTTACTGAAATGTTCCCAGCCTTACCACATTAGAAATAATTGAAGGAAATTTTACCTTCAAATCAACCCTTTCCTATCTTGAATTGTCTTGCTTTAAGAGCCAGTAATTCATCATAAACATTCTCTTCTCCATCACCTATAATGGATATGTCGAGTTTCTCCATATCCTTAAAACAATCACCTTATTTGAAAGAAAAAATGTTCCTTCTAGCTTAACTCTCATTTCATAGGCCACTAGACTACTTAGTCGATCACCAAGAGATAATAAGGGAAAAACCCTATCTTTAAGAGTTGAGAATTTTATATTTTATAGAGGTAAAATAAATCACATGATTTTATTTAAAATATAAATATCTTTGAGTTCTTCACCAAGTCTCTAAATTACTAAAAAAACATCAGTGATTTGATTAAAGAAACCATAAAAATTTTCATCATGGATCATTTTTAAATCATTAAATTTGTTGTGTAGCGCATAAATCTTAGCTTACTTCACATTACTACTTCCTAAATAAATATTGGATAGTTTTTACCATATAGACTTTACAAAATTTCATCTCATCAATTTCATAAAATTTTGATTTCAAAAATATCATAATAAGGAATTCTGAACCTTTACATTAGTATCTAGTATCTTCATATCCACTTCAGTGATGGACAGTTCTAAAACATCACTAAACTATATCCTATGAATAGTGATAAAAAATCCAAGCCATGAAATCATAGGTGAGACTTCATACTGTTCATCCAGAACTAACAACTAGTCCCATAAAAAAGATGAAACACTTTATCATACTCTATATTCTCCATACCAATATTCAAATGAAATATTTGATGCACGTGACCTTGTTCTAATACCACTTTTGGTATCCTAGGATTCCCTAAGAGGGTAGGGGTGAATGAGGTTGTCAATTTATTATTTTTATTTAAATATATCTTTTTACCAAATTGGTAAGAACTTGTTAGTCTAACTAACTATTATTTACATTCACCAAATACAAAAATGTAGAAAATAATAGAACACAAATATTATTACATGATTCACCACTACAGGATAGTCTAAGGATAATACACTGATAATGTGTTAGTCATACATGAATCAACTAAGATTCACTAGTTTTTGTGGATTAAATATGTTTGACCAAGGTCACTTCTTTCTAGGTACATTGATTTTATAATGAATTCAAGTAAATCACACTACCTCCCTCAGATCACATCCATCAAATCCTTCTTACACTCGCTCGAGAAAAATACTACCACGGTTTAATGACTTGAAGGTTGTTTCTACATTATAATGAATGTAATATTTTATTTGCATCATGAAATCCAAAAACTAACACTCTAAGGTACCTATCAGTCTACAGAATATCTTCCAGATATTTCCCTGTAAAAATAGAATCCCAAATGAGTTTTCTATAAAGTAACTACATGGAACAATGTTCTCCACATATTAATCTTGTGGGTTGGTTAATTCACTTAAATGACCAAACACTGTGATTCATGACACTCACTCAAATAATGAATTTTCATAGCTACACATTGTGAACAATATTTTTTGATTCCTCTTCATGAATAAACCTCCTGGTCTTTTCTAACTTCCTTTTAAGAAATACCAACTTCATTAACTCACTTCAAAATATGATCCCTGCAAATTGGATTCATGGATTTCCACTCATGAGCTTCGTTTATGTACCCCTCCTCCATATAACACCTTTTCAAACTGATGTATTGGTTCTTAATTTAGTTCCAACCTTATATGATTTTATAACTGATCACCAGATCTACCTTAAATTTTTATTAGTGAAAAATAAATGGATCAAAGTGGTATTTATAGGAAATATTCTTTAAAAATTATTCTAATCATCAAAATTACTATTCAAACCTTCTGGAAATACCCTTTTCGAACTACCATCCTCCACTAATTCTCCTCAAAACCTTCCATTGAAACTATATAATTCCTTAACCATTATCCCCAAAACCCCCCTTTGACACCGTGAACCTACCATGTGAACAATGTACTACCTTCAGAGACAACTTCAAGAACACCATTCCTAGATCATGTAGTTTTCTTGTGAATGAAAACTGCCTATATGGTCAAGCTACCGCATAATCACTTCATGGAAACCACTACCATAAAATCCTTACATGAGCCACATAATTCCTTCCTAGGCCATGTACTATCTTGCACATGCCACATAATACATACACGAAAAACCTTCCTTTTCCATAAATATTTCATGAAAATTCTCCAAAACCTCTAGTGGGATTCCATTTTATAAAAACATTCTTCATAGGTATTCACACTACTTTGTTTAACCCATAATTGGATTTAAAAAAAACACAACAACAAAAACATAAAACACTATCCTAGATCACCTTTTTTCCAATAGTGTTTTTCTCTTGATATTTGGATTACTCAAATTCTAAATTTTTTCTATTTTCATGAAATTTATTTCAAACTACCTTTAAAGGATTTTAATTTTAAAGAGGATACATGTTGTTTGGGGAAGATACACACTAGAAATTCTTTATCACAAATATATATATATGATTTTCATGTTTTACTCATGTTTTAGAGGATCTTATCTTGGTGGACACCTTCTTATGTTATGCTTCTACTTTGAGTTTGGTGATAAGTAAAGAGAGTAACCATCAAACATATAGATATTTATTTTTTCTGTGTTTAGATTTTATTTTTCTTACCTAATATTATGTATATATTGACCTTTCCAACCTCATTGTATCTTGAGAACATCTTCCTGTCTTTGTACCTCTTTTGAAATATTATCTTTATTTAGATATTTATATTTAATTATTACATGTTTATTTTGATATTATTTTAGATCTATTTATTTGGTTGTCATGGATATATAATTTATGAAAAAGTCATACCATATTCTAGGAATGATTATACTGTATGTTTTATTATGTTTATTGGGTGAAACCATTTTCATATGATTATATTTGATGCATTATCACTAGTTTCCATCCTAGGCTGATCGAGAACACGCCTTGGGTCATGTCACAGGCCGACTGAAGTTCCCAGCACTAGGGTGGAATGAACTAGTTCATGAAAAATGGCATCAGAGCCCAGTTTCATAATATGGGTCTTGGTTCTTATAGCCTCCCTCTATTGTTTGGGAATGTCTGGTATAATGAAGCTAAGGCTATCATACCTCAAGAGGTAAGTATAGTATAAATCTAGTTAGATCATACTCATAAGGAGACTAAGTATTGAAAAACCCCAAGATTTTACTGATATATATATATATATATATATATATATATTGTAAAATAATTTGATTACTTTGTTATCTTGTGCTACTCACAACACCAGATTAGCTTGCTTTATATGCAACACTAATTTTCTATGAAACGTCATTTTATTGTTACACATATTTAAATAAGACAATTATAACCCAACCATTAGAATGGTAGGTAGAAATAATATTAACTGAATTATGAGACTATGGTTGACACAAAATTCTTTGACCAAAGAATTATAAATTAATGTAACACTTTTTTTAGAATAAAGGGAATTTTTTTAAGAAAGCTTATTTAAATATGAACAAGTGTGTTTTATACCAATAAATAAAAAAAATCACTCTTGTTGGATTATATTAATGAAATATATATTTATATAATATTCAATTTAATTTTTAACATTCATCTTATGTGTTATCTAGACATGATATAAGAACAAATCTAGTATTATACATAAAAGAATTATTTTTCTAAGAAGGCAGTTTTGATGCCTTTTAATGGAGA
This sequence comes from Viscum album, assembly GCA_963277665.1. NCBI lineage: Eukaryota > Viridiplantae > Streptophyta > Magnoliopsida > Santalales > Viscaceae > Viscum > Viscum album. The sequence continues at coordinate 1,225,972,108 of OY728134.1, read as the reverse complement.
ACCCATTTTAAATATAATTTTTAACTGTTTTATAATTTTTATATAAAAAATAAAATTTTTATTTGAAACCGGGATATCAAAATTTACATTGGTTTAATTTTTGGTATTTTTATGATATGTTTCATGTTTTGATGAACTGTGAAAAAAATACAGAATTTTAATTGAAAACAGATTTTTTCATCGAGATAATTTAAAGTGTTAAATTATCTTTTATAATGATTTTAAATTATAAAAATATTAATTTTTTATATTTTAATCTAATTTAGGTCATTGGAATTAATTTCATATTGAATTTGAATATAAAAAACATTCCAAACTTTTGAAAATTTTATTTTCAAAACACGTTATTTCGTTCCGTCTGTAGAATTAATTTTTAATTAATTTAGGAAAATTATGTGAATTTAATTTGGAAAAATGTATTCAATATTTGGAATCACAATTTCCAAATTTATTAAATACACCCCTTTTATTGTTGTACAATATGAAAAATAACTTTAGAAATTTTTATTAACTTGGTTAAGGGTAAATCAGGTAATTTGAGGGTAAAAACAATATTATTAATATTATAAAGTAAACCTAAGACTTGAAAAAATGTTATTGGATGAATTTAATTCGAAAAATAACACATAAGGATCTAAATTGAATAATTTAATGGACACGTTTCCAGGGAAATGGCTTAAATATTATTAAAATCAAAGGGAGTGACAAAATGTCATGCTCTTTTTTTAATATGTGTAATATTTTTAATATGGGGATAAATAGAAGATATGCTAGAATATATATATTCCAATGAAATATAAAAATTTTATCCACATTATAGAGATTTTTTTTATTTTTTATAGAATTAATAATTATCATAAATAATTACAAAATAATGATGTAGTAATTATTCAATTAATGAAACAATTAATTAAATGATATTATAAATATTAAAATAAATTTTATTTAACTTAATTAAGGTGATAAACAATTTTTATAGGTGAATATGACATGTTAGGGGTGTATTAACTAAATTGGTTTGAAGTAAGCTTGCTGGATTTATTTTAATAAATTTAATGTTACAAATAGTGTCAAAATTGACAGTTATGATATTTTATAAAAATAATATATTATAAAATTATTTAAAATCATAAAAATATTAAATAAAGTATATGGGATTATATATGGTCTAAAATATATTTAATTTTACATTTATGGTCCAATTGAAACTTTATTTATAAAAATCACATCCTTTTAATATTTAAAACTTGTTACCATAGTTAAAATTAAAATGGAATAACTGAGGGTTTATCAAAAGGATATGGTCTAAAATAAAATCAAAACATCTATAAAATATATTGGTTGATGATATTATAACTTTATTATATCATGGTTTCAAATAGATGTAATTTTGAGGTATTTTTGTTGATATTGATTTTATTATAAATTAATATTTTGAGAAATTCCAAAAGTGCCTCTCCACTCTCTTATAAAAGGGCACCTCTCCTTCTCTTATTTTTGCGCTTTCAAACCTATTTGGTTTGGACAAAATTGGTCTAAATATCCTCCCAAAATCCATAAATTTATCCTAGAATCCTTACTTTGGGTAGAAATCCCACCAAAAGAGTCCTTTTGTGAAAATGAAAAGGAGATATCTAAAGAAGAGGCAACGTCCATTAGTGAATGTTTCTGATTTATTCCTTCCTTAAACACCATAAATTCATTTTATTTAATATTTATATAATATCCTCTATATCCTAAATATAATGTGATTTTTTTATATTTAGGGTTTGACCTAAAATCATACACACTACCATCAAATGAGTGATGAACATACTGTAACACCTCAAGCTTCCACGATACGTTTCTCTTTGAATAATAAAATAGCTTGTGTTGTACGCAACTTTGAGTTCCAGCACACTACGACCAATGAAACTAGCCGTTATGAATAGTAATACCCACTTTTTGAAATTTTATAAATTTTATTATTCAAAATGGATTTCATTTTTGGATTCGGAATATCAAAATTAACTTAGGGTGATTTTTTGGTATTTTTTCTAAAAACATTGAATTTTTGGTGAATAGTGAAAAAAACTGCGTTTTTGTTTAAAACCGACTTTTTATTTAAATAATTAGTTATTTTATTTAAATTTATTTTAGGTAAAAATAGATACATAATACCTATATATGTTCAATGTAATTCATTGGATTCATTTTATAATAAAATTAGATATATAGAATTTTATTGAACTTTTTAACGTCTTTTACCCACCTTCTAGGCACGTTAACAAATTTTCATAAAACATAATTTTACCACTTCTGTGAATTAAATTTCAAAAATCTGAGAGACATGGTTGAAATCAGTAAGTAAAATTTGGTTCAATAGGATGAAAATAATTTTTGGTGAACAATAACTTTTGAATTTTATTTACCACGGTTAAAAGTAAATAGGGTAATTAAAGGTAAAAATGATATTATTATTACCCTACCATATGTACTAATTCTATTGGATAAGTTTTTTTCGACCAAAATAAACCTTAGGAATAAAATATGATCCTTTTGGTTCACTTGGATTAGATTAGGACATTTATTATTATTTTATTTAAAGAAGAGTTAAAAGTGTTAAATTCAAAGTTTAATAACTAAACAATTTTTAATATAGGGTTATACATAAGATAAATTGGACTATAAATATTCATTATAAATCTAATTTTTTTTTATTACATAATGGTATTTTATTTAGAATTTTTATACATTAAATAATTAAATTTATTTATGACACAATGATGATGCAGTAATTACCTTATTAATGAAAGATTAAAATAATCGATATTATAATTATCCAAATAAAGGTAAATTGATAATTTTGATGAATTAAACTAATTTTATAGGTTAATATGACATGTTAGGGTTGATTAAATAATTTTTTTTCTAAGTTATAAAATTTTTATGACTTTCACAAAAACAAAATACCAAATAGTGTCAAAATTGACATAAATGAGTTTTTAAAGAAAATACTATATTATTAATTGATATAATATTTATAAAAAAATAAGGTTCGACCAAAGGACTTTGATAAGTTTATATATATCAATAATTAACCACTTGGGGTTTTCTTGGATTTTTATATTAAGTTTATTAACCATTTATTATAATAATACAATAATACGTGGTAAAAGTTAAACTATTTAACTAAGAGTTGAATCTAAAAGATACGGTTAGTATGGTGACCTAGAACTATCTAAAACCTATTGGTTGAGAGGTTTTAGATCCATCCCCACTTTATCCTTGAAATAAATCATTTTGGAGTAATTATAAACTAAATATGATTGTATAATAAATTAATATTTCAAGCTTTTCCTAAAGTGACCCTCACCTCTCTTATAAAAGGGTACTTCCCCTTCTATCCAAATCACACCTCCAAAGAAATTTGGCTCAGCCAAACCCTGATCAAATATCTTCCCAATTACCCTCACTTCAATCTATAGGCCTTACTTTGATCATAAATTTGACCTAAGGATCCCTTTTGATCAAATAAAAAGGAAGAACCCAAAGGAGAGGTAATAATTTCATCACCTCTTTCAAAGTTATTTTCTTCTTAAACTTCCTCTTTCTTTGTTGTTTCCATACCAAAATAATAAATCCAGTACCTTATATATACTGTGATGTTATTATAAATATGGTACAACCATATTCATTATTCTATCCATCCTATGAATGGAAAGTCACCATATGTGCGTACGTTCAGATTACCGTCTCCATGAATGCGATGAAATTCATTCCCCATCATAACCATTCAAGAATAATTTTCATTTTATGATTAAAAATAATGTTTAAGAACTTAATATCATTATGTATATGAATCAAATACATCCTATCCATAACAAAAATGACTCACGTAACAAAACATATAAAACAAAAAGAATCAGCTAACACATGAAACAATGATATTACTGAAATATTATTAACAAAGAAATATTAGAAGATCATATATGATGTAATATTTATGTATGTGGTTATTTTATAATTTAATAACAATAATTTAACTATTATTTAGGAGGTTAATGTGCCCTTGACCAAGGAAAAGTACAAGGTAATGGTTAATTTTGCAATCTCTTTATTTATCCAAGCTTGTTTATACGTAAGTATCTACCGGGGCTTATTTATCATCCACATCCGTGTTTCTTAAAAATGTATTTCAATTTTTTTTTAATATTTTCTATAATATGGTTTAAATTAATTTATACTTTTTTTGACTTTTTATAACATTTTTTAAAGGAATATTTCTATCGTTTTCCAAACAAGGTACTTTATGACCTTTTCGAAGAATTAAGATAAGGATATTTTTTTAACTTATATTGAGGGTGATGCTATTTTCCACCATTATAACAACTTTGAATATTACCTTAAAAACTTATAAGAATATTTTCAAAATAAATGTTTTCTTTTATAATTATGTGACTTTTAAATGATTTCAAAATAGAAAGATATATTTCTCTCAAATAGTTTTGATTTCATCAACATCCTTTGATGGATTTCACACTTGTTTGAAGTTGATTCATTATGATACAATCTTCCATATTTTATTGAAGGTTTTGTGATATGTTTCAGTATGGATGTGTTATTTTTATACCATTCATGGTTTATGGTTAAAGTATTAACATTTTGTATGCTAGTATTAATATTAATATTTTATGTTATGTTTTATCCTTTTCATATGAGGAATGCATTGGACTTGGTAAGTGACGGTTGGAGCCTACTATATCTCCTTGATGCATCAATAGGTCTCATGAGACAAACTAGTTTCTTGGCACAAGGCCTTGAAAAAATCTTATTATAGTCTTGGAACGAGGCCTTAACTACGTGGTTATGATGTCCGAAATTATGCATTCCATCTTTATGAAATTGGATATTGATATTACCTATGATTATTCAACTAGTACAATATCCATGTGAATAAGTAAATGGAATTATTTGGTTTATATTTTCCATATTATTCTAAAGATTAAGTTTAAAAGTCTTGTGGTTTAGTCTTATACATTTCCTTAAATTTTTATGTTTATTTATGAAAGTTTCTGCTATATTATTATCCTTACTGAGAACCTGATCTCACCCCTTTATATGTTTTATTTTTCCAAGGATGCGAAAAAGTATATTATGACTGACCAACAAGGATAGTCTAAGGGATATGAATTTGTTAAAAGGATACATAATGTTGTTTTTTTTCATTTCATAATGTAATGTAAAACTTATGTTTGTATCTAGTACTTCCAAGGCTACTAAACTAATCGGTATTTTAGGATTTGATCCATTGTGATCATGCCAATGTTATGTAATAATTTACTGACTCTAGGTAACTAGGGTAGGGGCGTTACAGTTGGTATCAGATGAATTTTAGTACAAACCATGTAAACTATATTTATAAAAACTCTTATTAGAGAACATTACCCTAAGATAGACTTTGAGGATTAGTATAGAAGAACATCCTAGAATTTTGGTAATGTAGAGATTTTATGTATTTTCCAAGAAATACATCCTTGTCTGGATACTAGTAGGTAGATACAGCTCTGGAGTAGATGTACCAAGGAGTGAAAACTCTGACAAAGAGTTTTGGGCTTGACCTGGGGTATCCTAGTACATGACAATGGGCCTTGCTGCACTATTGGTTACAACATTTATGGGGGATATTCTTATGATAATTCACATTTTCTTTAAAAACCATTATAAAGGATTTATGAGAAAATACTTCCTCAATGAATTTTTTTTATGATTATGGATTATATGCATAAACTGTTCAATTTATGTTAGGTATTTTACTAGTTTGGATTATGTATTGTGATTCATAAACTAATCTAATGTATTTCATTGTTTAGAAATGACAACTAGTGGAAGGAATGGAAACTGTATCAATACACGTAATCCATGTAGGGATTTACCTCCTAATTAAGATAATTATAGTGGAGCTAGTGAAGAAACTGGTGCTGAACAACTTATAACCATACTGGGATAACACACTCAGGTTATGAATAATAACCTTACCCGTATGGAGCACCCTAATCTACAACGTGGAGGATCAATGTTAAACCGCTTCATGAGGCAACAAACACCAACATTCAATGGGACTAAAAATCCATTTGTAGTTGATCAATGAATAAGTTCCTTAGACAAAATATTTCATGCTTTGAGGAGTAGCAAAAGGGAAAAAGTAGTCATGGAAGTTTATCACCTCATGGGAGATGCAGATCAATGGTGGTCATTAATTAGAAACACAAAGGAGGATGAAGAAGTATCAAATATGTAATGGAGGGAGTTTAATGATCTTTTCTTAGAAAAATAATTTCCTCGTGACCATCGAGCAGATATGGAAAGACAATTTCTGAGTCTGAGGAAAAATGAGGATGAGAATGTCGCAAAGTATGAGGCTAACATTACAAGGTTATCAAGGCATGAAAAAAATTATATACATAATCCAAGGAGTAAGATTGATTGATTCTTTTATGGGTTAAAACCATTTATCTATCGAGCATTAGTCTCACAATCCTTCTCATCGTATGATGATATTGTCTCATGTGCTATCAAGACAGAAAAGTAATTCTCTAAGTCTTATGGATTTAAAAAAAGCAAGAAAAGAAGAGATCTGCTGAACACTCTAGAAATATAAATAATGGGAATAATGGAAAAGTTGAATTTCCATCCTGTGGTAAATGTGGGAAGAAATATCCCGGTACTTGCCTAAAGGGAATGAGAGTCTATTATAAGTGTAGTGAAAAAGGCCACCAAGCTCATGATTGTAAGGGAAATAAAGAGGCTGTCAATGTTGAATGCTACAATTGTAGAGAAATGGGGCATTATGAAAATGAATTTCCTAAGAGCCAAGGAAACTTACTATAGAAAATGCCAAGGGAACAGGTATAAGCTTATGCGATCACTACTACTGAGGTTGAAGGTCCAAATGACGTGGTAGCAGGTAATTTGATGGTTTTCTCAAATTTAGCCAATGCTTTATTTGATTATAGATCATCACATTGTTTCATATGTTCCCAGTTTGCTAAGAAAATTAGCTATTTAAAATTTTATTTAACAAGGAATTTTTGAGTCAAAACTCCTAAGGGAAGTATCATTGCAACAAAGTTTTGTGAATCTGTCCCCATTAGGGCATATAAATGTTATTTATCTGCTGATATCATCATCATACCCATGATTTAATTTGATATAATCCTTATTATGTGTTGGATTTCAGATCATGATGTGAAAATTTATTATAAGAAGAAGGAGGTTACAATTTTCGATGATGATAAGGAGTACCTTATCTTTAGAGCAGAAACATCACCACCTGATTCTTATCTAGATCCACCCCCAGTAGCTCTACTAAATTCAATTATTGGGGAGGAAGAGAATGAAATAACTATGAGTGAGGAAAAGAATTTTCAAATAGAGGATGTACCTATTTTTCAAGAATATGTTGATGTGTTTCCAGAGGATTTACCTGGACATCCTCCAAAACGAGAAATTGAGTTTTCCATTGATTTAATTCTTGGTTCAAGGACCATATTGAAGACCCCTTATAGAATGACCACTATGGAATTAGTGGAACTAAAGTAACAACTAGATTAATTGGGTAATAAAGGATTTATTATCCCTAGTGTTTCTCCATGGGGAGCCCCTGTTCTTTTTGATAATAAGAAAGATGAATCTATGAGGTTGTGCATTAACTACCGACAAATCAATGATATAACAATAAAGAAAAAGTATCCCCTACCTTACATTGATGATTTATTCGACCAAATTTATGGAGCTCAATATTTTTCAAAGATTTACCTTCGATCTGGAAATCATCAGTTCTGTGTGAGGAAGGAATACATTCTAAAAACAGCATTTCGAACTAGGTACTGACATTACGATTTTACAGTAATTCCTTTTGGACTAACTAATGCACCCTATGTTTTAATGGATCTAATTAATAGAGTTTTAAAGGAATATATTTATGAATTTGTAGTGGTATTTATTGATTATATCTTGGTATACTAAAAAATATACAAAGATCATGAAAATCACTTGCGCACTATTCTGAAAACCCTCAGAAGAAATGAATTATATGAGAAGTTTTTCAAGTGTGAATTCTGGATTCAAGAAATTTCTTTTCTTGGAAATATTGTCTCTAAGGATGGAATCTTTATTGATCCTTCTAAGACAAGAGAAATCCAAGAATGGCCAGCATCGAAGAGTATAACTGAGGTACGCAGTGTTATTGGTTTAGCAGGTTATTATCGGCGTTTTGTCCTGAATTTTTCCTGATTGGAAAACCCATTAACCAAGATCACACGTAAATGGGTTAAATTTTTTTGGAAAAAAGTGTGAAAAATGTTTTGAATAACTGAATATAATATTATTCAATGATCCTATCTTGACTCTACCATTGGGGAATTATGGGCTTGTTATTTATAGTGATGCTTAAAATAAAAGACTTGGTTGTATCCTTATGCAGAATGATAGAGTTATTGTCTATGCATCACGACAGCTAAAAATTCATGAACAAAACAAACTCACTCAGGATCTTGAGTTATCAGCTGTAATATTTTCTTTTAAGATATGGAGACACTATCTCTATGGTGAAAAATGTGAGATATATACTGATCAAAAGAGTTTGAAGTATATTTTCTCACAAAAAGAACTGAACATGAGGAAAAGACGATGGCTTGAACTACTCAAGGATTATGATTTCACTATACACTACCACCTGGGGAAGGAAAATAAGGTGGAAGATTATTTGAGAAGAAAGGATCATAGAGTTTTGAACAAGATGAGAGTTGAAAGGGATCCTATGTTCATGGATCTACTAAAGATGGATATGGGAATAACCATGGAAGGTGAAACATCAATAATTTTTCAAATGGTTACCAAATCATGTTTACTAGAAATGATAAAAAGTTCTCAGACTAATGATGAGGAGTTTCAAAAGAAAATTAAATATGTGAACAATGGGAGATTGATTGACTTCGTATATGAAGATTTAATTTTAAAAATTGGGAAGAGACATTGTGTTCCCGATATACCTGATCTAAAAAGGGAATTGTTGGATGATTCTCATAGATCCAATTTCTCTATACACCCTGGTAGCACTAAGATGTATAGATATTTTAAGGAACATTTTTGGTGGGACAACATGAAGAGGGATATTGCTGATTATGTGTCAAGATGTATGGTTTTTCAACAGGTTAAGGTTGGAAGACAACATCCTAGGGATGTCATGAAACCTCTTCCTATACCTTAGTGGAAATGTGATGATATTACGATGGAATTTGTCATGGGGATACCAAAGACTCCAAGAAGGAATGACGAAATATGGGTTATTGTTGATCGTCTTACCAAGTCAACACATTTTCTTACTATAAGAGAAGATTTACCACTTGAATTTTTAGAAAGAATATATATTAATGAAGTTGTAAAATTTAATGGAGTACCCCTATCAATTGTTTCTGATCATGATCCCCATTTTACATAAATATTCTGGAAAAGTCTTTAGAAGGCCCTAGATACTAAACTTCATTTGAGCACTGCCTACCACCCTCAAACTGATAGACAATCAGAACGGACTATTCAAACCTTATAAGACATGTTTAGATCTTTTTCACTTGACTTTCAAGGTATGTGGGATCAATATTTACCTCTGGTATAATTTTACTGCAACAATGGCTTCCATTAAAGTATTCAGATGGCACCATATGAAGTGTTATATGGAAAGAGATGTCACACACCAACTTGTTGGGATGATGTTGGTGAAAGAAAACTCATAGGCCCAGAAATTTTTGAGGAAATAATGGAAAAGTTGAAGATTATCCAAACCCACATCAAATCAGCTCAAAGTAGGCAAAAGAGCTATGCTGATAACCGAAGGAAGGATTTGGAATTTCAAGTAGGAGATCATGTTTTCATAAAGGTATCTCCATGAAAGGATGTTGTACAATTCGATAAGAAGGGTAAATTAAGTCCCAGGTAAATTAGACCTTTAAAATTCTAGAATGAATTGGAGTTGTATCTTACCATTTGTCAATGCCTCCAAGTCTCTCCAAAGTTCATGATGTGTTCCACGTATCACTATTGAGAAAATACATGCCTGACCCAACGCATGTACTCACCTATGACGAAATAGAACTGGAACCCGATCTGTCTTATTGTGAATAGATTTTCAAGATTCTTGATACCAGAGAACAAGTGTTGAGAAACCGGACGACTTGTCTGGTAAAAGTTCTATGGAGAAACCATAAGAAGGAAAAGGCAACATGGGAACCCAAGGAACTTATAATGAAGAACCACTCGAATCTTTTTATACAGTTGTATTCTTCAAATTTTGAGGAAAAAATTATTTGAAGGAGGGAAGAATGTAACACCCTAAGCTTCCATAGTATGTTTCTCTTTGAATAATGAAATAGCTTTCATTTTACGCAACTTTGAGTTTCAGCACACCACAACCAATCAAACTAGCCGCTGGTAGTTGGGGTTTGGCTTAGTGGTAAGCACCCCTTAATTCTACAAGAAAAATGGGGGTTCAAAACCCATTGGGTGCAGGGGACTGTAGAAGTACTGTAGAGTACTGTAGCAGTGGTGGCACTATAGAAATGACAGGCACTATAGCGGTGGCAGATCGTTGTAGCGGCTGCATAGTACTGTAGCAGCGGCGGGTACTGCGCAGTGATGTAGCATCGCGGGTACTGTAGCAGTACTATTCACAGAATGAGCTTTGGGCCAAAAAATGGGCTTACGGGCCATGTAATGGACTAAAATGCCCACTGGGACTTTGGGCTATGTAATGGGTCTCCCTCTACCCAGTTAAAATTATCTCAGGGTGAATTTTTGTTATTTTTCTGAAAACATTCAATTTTTGGTGAATAGTGAAAAACACTGCGTTTTTGTTTAAAACTGACTTTTTATTTAAATAATTAGTTATTTTATTTAAATTTATTTTAGGTCAAAATAGATACATAATACCTCATATATGTTCAATGTAATTCATTGGATTCATTTTATAATAAGATTAGATATATAAAATTTTATTGAACTTTTTAACGACTTTTACCCACCTTCTAGGCACGTTAGCAAATTTGCATAAAACGTAATTTTACCACTTCTGTGAATTGAATTTCAAAAAACCAAGATAAATTTTTGACATAAGTAAGTAAAATTTGGTTCAATATAATGAAAATAATTTTTTGTGAATAGTAACTTTTGAATTTTATTTACCATAGTTAAAAGTAAATAGGGTAATTAATGGTAAAAATGATATTATTATTACCCTAACACATATCCTAATTCTATTGGATAAGCGTTTTTAGACCAAAATCAACCTTAGTAATAAAATATGATCCTTTTGGTCCACTTGTATTAGATTAGGACGTTTATTATTATTTTATTTAAAGAAGAGTTAAAAGTGTTAAATTAAAAGTTTAATAACTAAACCATTTTTAATATAGGGTTATACATAAGATATATTAGACTATAAATATTCATTATAAATATAAAAATATTTCCTACATAATGGTATTTTATTTATAATTTTTAGACATTAAATAATTAAATTTATTTATGACATAATGATGATGCAGTAATTACCTTATTAATGAGAGATTAAAATAATTTATATTATAAATATCCAAATAAATGTAAATTGAGACTTTATATGAATTCCAATAATTTTATAGGTTAATATGACACGTTAGGGTCGATTAAATAATTTTTTTCTAAGTGATAAAGTTGTTATGATTTTCACAAAAACAAAATACCAAATAGTGTCAATATTGACATAAACGAGTTTTAAAAAAAATACTATATTATTAATTGATATAATATTCCTAAAAATATATATTTTAGCCAAAGGACTTAGATAAGGTTATATATATCAATAATTAACCACTTTTGGTTCTCTTGGATTTTTATAGTAAGTTTATTAACCATTTATTGTAATAATATAAGAATACATGGTAAAAGTTAAACTATTTAACTAAGAGTTAAATCTAAAGGATAAGGTTAATATGATGAAATAAACCTATCTAAAACCTATTGGTTGAGATATTTTCGAACCATACCTACCTTAGACTTAAAATAAATCCTTTTGGTCTATTATAAACCAAATATTATTGTATAATAAATTAATATTTCAAGATTTTCCTAAAGTGACCCTCACCTCTCTTATAAAAGGGTACTTCCCCTTCTTTCCAAATCACACCTCCAAAGCCATTTGGCTTAGAAAACCCCAGATCAAATATCTTCCAAACTATTCTCAATTCAATATATAGTCCTTACTTTGATCATAAATCCGACCTAATGATCCCTTTTGATCAAATCAAAAGGAAGAACCCGAAGAAGAGGTAATAATTTCATCACCTCTTTCAAAGTTCTTTTCTTCTTCCACTTCCTCTTTATTTGTTGTTTCCATAACAAAATAATAACTCTAGTACCTTATGCATACTATGATGTTATTATAGATATGGTACAACCATATTCATTATTCTATCCATCCTATGAATGACAAGTCACCATACGTGCATACGTACGGATTACCGTTTCCACGAACACGATGACATCCATTCCCCATCATAAACATTCAAGAATAATTTTCATTTTATGATTAAAAATAATTTTTTAGAAATTAATATAATTATGGATATGAATAAAATACATCCTATCCATAGAAAACCTGAGTCACGTAACAAAACATATAAAGGAAAACTAATCAGTTAAGACCCAAAACAATGATACTACTGAAATATTATTAACAAAGAAATATTAGAAGATCATATATGATATCATATTTATATATATGGTTCTTTTATAATTTAATAAAAATTATTTAACTATTATACAGGATGTTAACGTACCCTCTACTAAGGAAAAGTACAAGGTAAGGGTTAATTTCACCATCTCTTTATTTATTCAAGGTTTTTTATACGTAAGTATCTATTGGGACTTCTTTATCATCCACATCCGTGTTTCTTAAAAATGTATTTCAAAACATTTTTACTATTTCCTATAATATGGGTTAAAGTAATTTATACCCTTTTTTTACTTTTTATAAATTTTTTTGAAAGGAATCTTTCCGTCGTTTTCCAAACAAGGTACTTTATGATCTTTTCAATGAATTAAGGTAAATATGTTTTTTTAACTTATACGGAGGGTGTAACTATTTTACACCATTATAAAACCTTTTAATCTTCCCCTATAATATTATAAGAATATTTTCAAAATAAATGTTTTATTTTATAATTATGTGACTTTTAAATAATTTTAAAATAGAAAGAGGTATTTCTCTCAAATAGTTTTGATTTCATCTATGTCAACACCCTTTAATGTGTTTTACACTTTTTTGAAGTTGATTCATTATGATAAAATCTTACATATTGTATAGAAGGTTTTGTGATATGTTTAACTGTGGATGTGCTATTTTTATACCATTCAGGGTTTATGGTTAAAGTATTAACATTTCGTATGATAGTTTTAAAATTAATGTATTATGTTGTGTTTAAACCTTTTCATATGAGGAATGCATTGGACTTAGTAAGTGACAAGTGGAGACCACTATAGATCCTCGATGCATCGGTAGGTATCATGAGACAAACTAGTGTCTTGGCATAAGGCCTTGAAAAAATCTTATTATAGTCTTGGCACGAGGCCTTGACTATGTGGTTATGATGTCCAACATTATGCATTCCATCATTATGAAATTGGATATTGATATTACATGTGATTATTTGACTAGTATAATATCCACGTGAATAAGTAAATGGCGTTATTTGATTTATATTTTCCATATTATGCTGAAGTTTAAGTTTAAAAGGCTTGTGTTTTAGTCTTATACATTGCATTAAATGTTTATGCTTATTTATGAAAGTTTCTTCTATATTGTTATCCTTACTAAGCACCTGAGATCACCCCTTTATATGTTTTATTTCTCTTAGGATGTGAAGAAGTATATTAGGAATAACATGTAGGGATAGTCTAAGGGAGATGAATGTGTTAAAAGGAGACATAATGTTGTTGTTTTTCATTTCATGATGTAATGTAAAAATTATGTTTGTATCTATTACCTCCAAGGATACTAAACTGATCGGTCTTTCAGGATTTTATCCCTTGTGATCATTCCAATGTTATGTAATAATTCACTAACTCTGGGTAACTAGGGTTGGGGCATTACACACACTGTTATTATGTACGATGAACGACCACCTCACAAAACAATGTTTTTTTCTTTTACTTTACCATCTATCATGGTTGGGAATTATGATAAAAAATATGTTTTTATATGATATATATGGTATTTATTATGTATTTATACTTCTAAAAGTATTATATAAAAATACTTTCATGCTTTCCATTTTTTTAAATGTGATAACTTCGATTGTGGACATGTGGACTATTGCTTCCTCAAAGTGAGGTGACTCGTTCACACTTTTCATGGAATGTATTAAGGATGGGTATGGTGAAAATATATGATATATATAACATAATAATTCTAATTTAATAATATTATATATATATATATGTGTGTGTCTGTGTTTCATTTACTTTCTTTCTTTCAATACGACATGAAATGAAAGCAGTGTTCATGCGTACATACGACCTACCATCCCTATCAACAGTGTATTTCATTTTCTATGAATATATTTTATAGATAACCATAAATACTTATATATAATGAATATATATGATATTTATATCATGGATATAATTTTTGAGATAATGAATTCATGATATAAGTATGAGGACCAATAATAACAAGTCAAAACATGTAAGAGAAACAAAGCGATTATTACCCGAGACATAACTTAAACTTTGAGTAATTAATAAGCAATTAATGTAAATTCATAAGTAATTAATTTATTGTATTATATATATGAATATGGTTCTTTAATATATTTATAATAAATTTATATTTATTAAAATGGAGGTTTTTATGATTATGATGAGAGTCAAGACACAAGGTAATCAATTTTTGTCTCACTTTTATTTTTGTGGGACACATGCCATATACACTACTTGTTTCTTTTGTGTGGTGTATATACTACCCATGAATGTATTTTATAAATATTATTATTAATATCATGGAATTTTCATGATTTTATTTCTTTCATGGGGTATACAATTCTATATATTATAAAGGGATGAGTATTTATTTCACAATCCCATCAATATTTGGGATTGTTTCTTTTTATGTCTCTATTGGGGAATATTTACGTTCCATGCCTATGCTTTCTAATTTTTTTGAAAAATATTCTAGCTATTCTCCTATGGATATTTAAATTCATTTTTACCCATTTTTACTTTTTATTACACGGTTTTAAAAGAATCTATTTGTCGTTTTCTAAATGAGGTACTTTATGACTTTTCTTGTAAAAGTACGGAAGGAATTTTTTTAAGTTATATGTCATGAATGGAATTTTACATAGTTATGATGCATTAATTATTGGAATATTAATTTACAAGCTTACAAGGTTATTTTCAAGGAAAATGTTTTCTTTTCAAATTGGCTGCATTTTAATAAAAGAAAACATTTTCAAAGCATAAATGAAATTTTCCTTAAGAATTATTTTCAAGTGATCACTCAAAATTATTTTTCATCTAAGATAACATTATTTTATTTTACTTATGTTTATATGGGGATATGATTCAATTCTACCATTTTTTTTCTTTCTAAGAATGATTTATGTTTATTATGTAATGATATTTATGAAACCCATTTTTTTTCATGTGTTATATTATGATTGAATAATGTTTATAAATCCATTTAATTCCATGGGTTATGATACGATGAATGATTTTATATTCTTGTGAAACACATATGTATGGTTTTCATTATGTGATGGGTGGGACCTATATCTCCATTCAATGCATTGGGTAAAGATGGATAACTCATGAGGTATATATGTTATGCGTGAGACTGATTTCATGTACATGATTCTATGTGTGGACCTGGTTTTCATGTCCATAATTTTATGTGTGGACCTGGTTTTCATGTCCATATGTTTATTCAAGGGCCTGATTTCATGTCATTAATTTAATGAGTGAACATATTACTATTTATACATGTTCACCAAGTTACAAGTTTATGTGTTTTCCAAAATTCCATGTCTTATGTCAATGTTATGATCTCATGGATTATGTTCTTTGATTCCCTTATGATTCATGTCTTATGAACTGTCATTATTTATTTCAAGACTCATGTATATGATCTTTGATATTCAGGGTATGATTTTATAGTGTTAATGTCATGTTATCATACCATTATATTCATGAGTATGCTTACGTATCTTCCTTGATTACGCTTACTGAACATTTAAGCTCTCACCTTTTTTATGATTTATTTCCCCCCGAATATAAAGAAAGGTTTTAGGTAGGGGTACTAAAGGGGAAGACCTTTGTGGGAAACATTTATGATATTTCACCAGACTAGATGTTTGTGTTCCATGTTTCCGAAGGCACTAAACTAATATGGTCTTTGGGTGTGTTTTTTTTAATGTGTTAAATGTTTTTCAAAAATGATGCAATGTTAATATACATTAAGATTGGGCCATTATAGGGATACCAATGGATACTGTGTTGTGAGTATTGATTTTCAAGATCATTATTATTTTTATTTGATGTGTTTTATTTTTGAGTAGATAGTATTTTAAGTGTTATCGATATTGTATGGGTGATCTAAAGGTTCTTTGTGTTTTTGGGGTAACAAGGGAGGAAGAACCACACCACACGATTAGTCTAAACTATCTAGAAAACCATGCAGAGCTATGATAGTAGGTTTTTTGTCTTCCATTGTAATTTTTATAGTTGGGACATTGTCTTCCAAATCATGAGGCAAAACCACACACAAAAACTAACCCCTCTATATTTTTTTGTTTGATCAATGTAGAATCTGAAACATTTTTTATTACAATTATTTGTTGTTTAAGGTTAATTTAAGAGAGTTTTAAATTATCTTGATGTCATTTGATTGAATATTATTAATAAGTTGTGTTCAAAACTCGGTTTTAATGGAAAAAGGTTAGGTTCTAAAAGTAATAATTGGGGTTTTCCAAATTAATTTTAAATGAGTTACATGCTTTGGATTTTCAAAAATAAATCAAATAGTGGAATAATGAAAATTTCAAAACAATTTTAAATAGAGATTGAAATTAATAAATGAGATTTATATTATAAATCATAGTGAACTTGATATTTGGATATTTAAAATTAATTTCCAAGAGGGAGTTGTGAAATTATGAGTTACCTTTCAAGTAGAATTTCTAAATCGAGTGGGGGTCATTTTGAACTTAAATTTGTAAAATTATTTTGAATCAAAACTTAATTGAAATAAAGTTTACATGGTATGATGAGTTAATAATTTTAGTGATAAACATAGGAATTTAAAACATTGTTTTTGGGGAATTTTCATGGTTTTGGAGGGATTGTAAAATGAACATTTTGTTTTGTTTGTTATTGCAAACCTTTGAGTGGTGCTTAGAATTTATTTCCTTGAGTTTTTCTTTTCACCCTTGGTTTACCCGGTTTTGTATGAGTTGATATTTGGTTCATTCTTGATTAAGTTTTATATTAATTTAATTATATAGTATACCTCCCAAAAATGCCCTTGTAGGTTGTGGGAAGTTTATGTATTAAGATGTTTCTCAATTTGGTGTTTCCTATGGATTGGAAAGTGCGGTCCTTTTAGTTGATGACCTTTCCTAGATTACCAATGGAGTGGTAAAGAGAAAACCCTCCTTGGTAGTAGAGAATTTCTCTAGAGTTAATGAGCAATTTATGTCCTCTTTTTATAAGTTCATTACTTTTTCTCAAGTCAGTGGTTAAATACTATTAGTGTGTTCAATTTTTGAAATCAACCTCCGTACAGATCCTTGTTCATAGGTATACTCATTAGCACTGACTCCATTTGGGGATGTGATCAGTGGGGTCATGGAAGTGAGTTTGATTTATAGGGGCCAACCCAATATGAGTGGTGACTCTGCTTATTTTAGTATTAGTGAAGTTCCTCTATTCTAAGGGGAGAATCTCCCTTTTACTCTCCAGAATGTTTGGATCAGGAAATCCGAGTTCTCTACTACCATGTTTATATATCCTATTATTGTAGAGGAAAAATGATTTTTTTCAAAATACTTATCTTTGGTTGTTGTAGCATGAGTCTAGATGGTAGGTTGAGAGAGCCTATTTGAGTTTATCCTTCCACTTTTCCCACTTCTTCTCATTTACCCTTTCTATTGATGGTTTTGATTGATGGATTGTATTACTAAGAGACCCTTATCATGTGATTATTTGGAAAGTAAACAGTTGTTTTTGAAAAATTAATGATATTTCCATGGTGGAATGTTTCAGATGAGATTATTTGTTTCAGAGTCTCATTACAGATATAGTGTCTCCCCTTAGGAGTATCCATTGTTTATGTTGGCTTCCCACTATAGTTAAATCCTTATGGGTGGTGAGGCTGAGTATGGTCTCTAATCCCCTTTTTATTAACCAGTGTGATCCTACATTTGTACATCAGTTTTATGTTGTGATCTAGGGTTTATCATCCTCCTCTAATACATGTTTTTGGTAATTTCCAAACACTTTTATGGGTTATGTGTAAACCCCCACATAAAGGTCAACCCTCCCACACCCCAACAACCAATGTACAACTAGGTAAAAGGTCAAACCACATACAAAATTCAAATATCATATTTCAAATTTCAAAAACAAACAAAATATTTCAAATTTTAGATTGAAATTTACTTTTTCACTATAAAACCGGATCCAAAATCGCCCTTGAGCCACATGCCCTTTCATGTACCCAGATACTAACTGTTCAGACCTCGACCTCTTCAACAACTACATCGCCTGTCGATCAAATCTGTCCCCACTTTCACCTCAACCTCTTTAGAAATATAGAACCACACAAAGCCGAAGCCTCGTGCTAGAACTGGCTTTCCCAAAACATGACCATCAGCGGGCATAGAAAACATCACAAAAACACCAATGATGAAACACAAAAATTGCCAATTATAGACCAGTACAAACACCAGGGACGAAACTAAAACCACCAGAAACACCAACCAAAAATCCAAATCTGCTTGCAATCAAATCTCACAACCATCATCATAGACCTCTAGAAAATAGGGGAACCTCACATAACCAATTTCAAAGGAGAATAAGAAGCCAACAGATGAATAAAAAACTATTCGTGCCTCCATGAACCCCCATGAACACTCAACAAACACATTCAGAAACCCCCATGAAAACCACAACACCAAACCGAAATGGTTCCTAATACCATAGATCTGGTAGTCAGAGTAGAGTTTGAGACGAACAGGGTCTTGGCAGTAGGGTAGGATCAGAGAGATGAACATCATAATGCATAGAGGGGAAAAAATGAAGAACCCAAACACTGCCTCATCGCAAACCCAATCCATCACCAACACCATCACGCATGACCAAGATGGGGGCTAGTGCGATGTGATAGAAAAAATAAAGGAGAGTACATGAATGAGAACGATGCCTATTGAGGAAAAATACCCTGAAGTAATAAAGAAACATTGACCGTGACTTCCAACACATCCCAAACCACTATCAACATCACCGAACAGAACCAAAAATGGGGTCCGATAGGGAGGGTCTATAAGAAAGGGCAACCAAAGATGTGGGTGTGGATTTGATGAGGGGGTAAACGGAGAGAGGATATGGGGAGAAATAAAAACATCTAGACTGGGAGAGGGGTATTTTTTTTGGGTATTTGAATTTTTTTTGCCTAAATGGGTTAGGGTTCAAAATATTTTAAAAAATGGGTCCAAGATGCGTGAACCCCGTTCACGCATTACTGATCCCGGGAAGATGTGTGAACGGGGTTCACACATCCTTCACGAAGTTGATGAAGGATGCGTTAATGGGGTTCACGAATCCTACAAAAACTTTTTATTTACAATTTTTTTATATTTTTTATATTTATATTTATTTTTTGTTTTGTTTTGTTATATATATATATATATATATAAACAAAAAAAAAAATCAGCAGAATTTATCTGCTATTTAATATCCAGTAGTACTGCCATTACATCAGTCTAGATTCTGACAGAAACCCTCACCCATGGCTCTCTTTTATAAGAGGGCTTGCCCATGAAATCATTCTGCATTTCCGATGTGGGCTTCAGGTTCTCTTTTTCCTGCACAGAACATTCTGCATTTTCGATGTGGGATTCCATTTCAAGTACGAGACATTGAAAGACAGTAAAATACAAACTATAAGACCAATATAAATGAAACTTAAAACATGGATTAAAAATATAAGAAATAGTTGACAATAAAAATAATTTCGTAAAAATAGTTGATGAATAATAATTTATAAGCTTTCAAAACCACCAACTTGAAACTTTAAAATGTTTCAAACACGTGTATTTGAAAGACTATAAAATAAAAACTATAAGACCAATATGAATGAAACTTAAAACATGGATTAAACATATAAGAAATTGTTGAAAATAAAAAGAATTTCGTAAATTTTTTTGATGAAAAATAATTTATAAGCTTTCAAAAGAACTAACTTGAAACTTAAAAACATTTAAGTATGTGGCTTTGAAAACCTATAAAATAAAAAATATAAATGAAAATTAAAACATGGATTAAACATATAAAAAATAGTTAATAATTAATTAGTTAATTAGTATTATAATTATTAATTAGTTAATAATTAGTCAGTTAGTAATATCAGTATTATTTATATAATAATTAATTAGTTAATTTGTAAAATAATTATTAATTACATAATAATTAATTAGTGAATTAGTAATATAACTATTAATTATATAATAATTAAGTATTTATTTAGTAATATAGTTATTAATTATATAATAATTCATTAGTTAATTATTAAATTAGTAATATAATAAATAATTATAACTATTCATTACAATTATTAGTTATTAATTATTAATAATTAATTATATAATAATTAATTATTTAATCAGTAATTTAATTATTAATTATATAATAATTAATTAGTTAATTAGTAATATAATTTTTAATTATTATTATAATTAATTATTATATAATTAATTATTAATAATTAATAATTATAGTGGTAATTAACTAATTAATTATTATATATTTAATAATTACTAATTATAATTAATAATTATATTACTAATTATAATTAATAATTATATTACTAATTAATATTTAATAATTATATTACTAATTAATATTTAATAATTATGATTAATAATTATATTACTAATTAACTAATTAATTTTTAATAGTGAATAATTATATTTGTAATTAGCTACTTAATTATTATATAATTAATAATTAATAATTAATAATTAATAATTATAATAAATAATTATAATTACTAATTATAATACTAATTAATTAATTACTTATTTTATAATTAATAATGATATTACAAATTAACTAATTAATTATTATGTGATAAATAATAAATAATTATAATTAATAAATATATTACTAATTAACTGATTAATTATTATATAATAAATAATAAATAATTATAGTTAATAATTATATCACTAATTAACTATTTAATTATTATATAATTAATAATTAATAATTAATAATTAATAATTAATAATTATAATTAATAATTATAATTACTAATTATATTACTAATTAACTAAGTAACTATCAATTAATAATTATATTACTAATTAACTAATTAATTATTATATAATTATATTAATAATTAACTAATTAATTATTGTATATTAGTAATTAATAATTAATAATTATATTAATTATTAACTAATTAATAATTATATTACTAATTAACTAATTAATTATTAACTATTTCTTATATGTTCAATCAATGTTTTAATTTTCATTTATATTGGTTTTATAGTTTGTATTTTATAGGCTTTCAAAGGCACGTAAACGTTTTTAAGTTTCAAGTTGGTCGTTTTGAAAGCTTATAAATTATTTTTCATCAACATTTTTTATGAAATTCTTTTTATTTTCAACTATTTATTATATGTTTAATCCTTATATTAAGTTTCATTCATATTGGTATTATAGTTTTTATTTTATAATCTTTCAAAGACACGTACTTGAAACATTTTTAAGTTTCAAGTCGGTGGTTTTGAAAGATTATAAATTATTATTCATCAACATTTTTTTATGAAATTCTTTTTATTTTCAACTATTTCTTGTATGTTTAATCCATGTTTTAAGTTTTAGTCATATTGGTCTTATAGTTTTTATTTTATAGTATTTCAAAGTCACGTACTTGAAACATTTTCAAGTTTCAAGTTGGTGGTTTTGAAAGCTTATAAATTATTATTCATCAACCCTTTTTACAAAATTATTTTTATTTTCAATTATTTATTATATGTTTAATCCATGTTTTAAGTTTAATTTATATTGGTCTTATAGTTTGTATTTTACAGTCTTTCAAAGTCACATACCTGAAATAGAATCTCGTATCAGAAATGCAGATTGTTCTACCCAGGAAAAAGAGAACCTGAATCCCACATCGGAAATGCAGAATGATTTTCTGGGCAAGCCCTCTTATAAAAGAGAGCCCTAGGTGAGGGTTTCTGTCAGAATCCAGACTGCTGTAATGGCAGTACTGCTGGATATTAAATAGCAGATAAATTTTGCTGATTTTTTTGTTTTGTTTATATATATATATATATATATATAACAAAAAAAATTATAAAAAAAAATATAAAAAAAATAAAAATAAAAAATAAAAAATAAAAAAAATTTAAAAAAAATCGTAAAAAAAAAGTTTCTGTAGGATGTCTGAACCACGTTCACGCATCCTTAATCAACTTCCTAAAGGATGTGTGAACGGGGTTCACACATCTTTCAGTGTGCTTATGATGTGTGAACCCCATTCATGCATCTTCCCGGGACCAGTGATGCGTGAACGGGGTTCACGCATCTTGGACCCATTTTTAAAAATATTTTGAACCCTAACCCATTTATGCAAAAAAAAAAAATCAAAAACCCAGAAAAAAAAATTATCCCTAGGAGAGGGAGGCCAGGATAAGTAGCGACATCACTAGAGAAGAATCTTGCCGAAAACCTTAGGAGAGGGCAAAGCCAATAGAGTGAGAAAGGCCAAGAGAGTGAGGCGCCATCCCATCTAGGGTTTATCATTGTTTTTTAACTTAGGTATGCTTTTTTGATTTGGATATTTTTGTTTTGGTTCTAATTATGAGTCAGTACTTTTTGATGTATATGTTTTTGGAGTTGTGTCTCTATTAGATTGGATCCATTTATAGTTTCGGTACCGAGGTTACCTTTTAAGGTTGAACTTTTACTTTTATCTAACTCGGTGATTTTATGATGGAATAAAGTTTTATGGTGGGAAGAATTATCACATCTGACATTTATTTTTCTTATTATTTTATTTATTTATTTTTTAATGGACTTTTTTATCGAGTTTCAAGAAATCTCATATTAAATATTGAATTTTGGGAAGTTTTTCCTTATGTTGCATTGCTAGTGTAAATAGTTTGGGGGAAAATATACAATTACCTATACATAGGTGTGGAAGACAATGTCTTTTTAGTTTGTTTTTTTCTTTCATGGTTTAGTAAACATGGGTAGCACAAGGGTTGGGTCCAAATTGTGTGAAATCTAGTAGAAACTACGTGAGTTCTTGGTGTGCAGGGGTACTAGAGCATGACTTGCACATGATTAGTAGAAACCATGTGATGGGCATACAAAGGGATTTTAGTTTATAGTAGAGACATTTCTCATGTTTGTTTCATGGTGTCCATAACCATTCGACAAAACTTTGTGGGTTTCCTAGGTGTTTCAAGTGAGAGGTGAACAATTGGCACACAAGTTGGTAAACCGTGCAATCAAACCATACAACCTACCTATATTTTAAAATTTATTAAATACCTTTTCTACCCTCCCTTGATTTAAGACAATTTTAGTCTCCCACTCCTACCACTCACATGACTAAGCTGAGGGAAGCCACAGGTATACCACTTCCTCTCCTCTTCCATGGATTTCATGATTTCTACTTAAATTTTGGGTAGATTTATGGTGTTTAGAGGTTCATTTCTTCTCTATATACCCTCTTTTATATTGTTGATGCGCATCAAATAAGCATTAGAAAAATCACAAAGGAAGAAATAATCAAATATGATTATTATTTCCCCTTGAAAAAGCAAGGAAGAAGAGGATGGTTGAAGACTTACGGATTGCATGAGCACCTACAGGGTTCACGATCACATGAATATTTCAAGGTCACACAAAGGCTCTGCACATGGAACAACACCTGTGACCGGTCCAATAGATTCCTCTTCAACAAGACGCTTTCTCTTGCGAAGGCTTCTCAGACAACCAAATGAGCGCCCCCCAGGGTCACATGGTTTTTCATAGGAAAGTGCCTGACAAACCACCCAAAATCCCGCGAAAATAAAGAAGAATGACGTTCTAAAGGAAGATACTCCAAATGGTCATGCATCTCATGCACCAAAATGTCATTTGGAAGAATAAAATCCCTTGGATATATCTGAGCAATCTCACATGACCTCCCAACCTTTGTTGAATCAAACGAAGGAGATGAAAGGGAGGAGGTAAGAGGGGTTCATGGTCACTGAAGGACATGGAAAGCGCATCCCGAGTGATCCGTGAGACACAATGAAGCCTCACGGAAGCCCTCTGGCTTGTCAGCCTCGCTGCATGTAAGTCCTCGGGAGTGTCCAAACAACTCTACAATGCTCTAATGATGGGCGGATAGACCTATCCGCCATATTCCTGCGCACTCTCCATATGACCCATATTGTCCACATGAGAAATCATCCAAAAATTGAGTAAAAATCATAGATATTACTCATTCCAACTCACATAACCCCCAAAATGTTTTGCATAAAATGAAGGGGATGAAAAGGAAGGAGGCAAGAGGGGTACACAGTTGCTGAATGACACGTGACGTGCCCTTGATGACCTACGAGGCACCGCGGGTCCTCAATGACACATACACCTCACCACGTGAGAGCTTTTTCAGTTTTTCATCCTCACTATACGAAGCACCCTAGGAAAATACAAAGCAATTAAGTACAAACAGAAAAATTTATCCATGAAATGTTCATGCACCTCCATGCGACCAATATTGGTCGCACGATGCATCTCCAAAAAATGGATGAAATACTCTCGATAACACACATGGAATCATACATGACTCCCAACCTTTGTTGCATAAAACAAAGGGGATCAAAAGAAGAGAGGCGAGAGGTTCTCATGGTCACTGAAAGACATGTGACACACCCAGCACACCCATAGTGCTGTCCCACAAGACCCTGAGATAAGTCACCCAAGGTCTCACAAACATCTTCCAACATGCACTCAAGTCTCATGAGGACCCTTGGACAAGTCAACGTGACAAAATGAAAGTCCTTCGACACGCCCACATGATCAAAAAATTCTCCAATATTAGTCCATAATCTGATAGAGGAAGAGACTCACGATCACTAAAAATCAGGTGACGCATCTAAAGCAGTCCACGACAGAGGCTCACGAAACTGTGTGGGGTTAGAACCCCATCGCTAACTCCAGCCTGGACTCATGCCAGATTCACCGCATGAACTAGTGAGTACCCGAGGTGGTGTGGCCTATAAATTCTCCACCCCAACATGAATAAAGGGTTGGATTATTGACAGTTGAACACCCAGATTCAGATATATATTTCAACAAAATTCTCAGAGTGGCAGACCATGTGACCGAACAACTTTTCGTCAGGTAATACACCGATAGATAGTTAGAGTAGTCATGCATTAGGCATAAAACACTTCATGTGATCACTCATAGATCATGTGAAGGATCTCAAATTGGTTATGCAAGGACTATATCACAAACCTACTAGATCACAAAAGACTCAAGATAAGTTGACACTAAATGAAACCAAGGTTCTCGCAATACAAGGGCTAGAACCATGATCAAAGGTAGGGGACTTAGGTGAAAGACATGCCCGTAGACTTTCATGCGCTTCACGTGTGTCATCTGTAGACACACGACAACACTAGGACATGTCACCTAGGTCTCACGAAAACCCTTTTACATGTCAACTAGAAAATGGAAGTTTTCCAAACATGTTAGGGCCCATCATACAATTCCCCCACAAATGCCACTTCGATATTGCGAACCCTCCAGGTCCATCACCCAATACTCATGATGTCCTTTAGAAACATTGCCTAAATCATATAACACTATTTTCTCATGTCAAATGAGTCTTGTAAAAACACATGGACATGATAACCAAGCTCTTGCGATGCCCTCCATGCAATTTAGCTGAGACTCGAGATGCCTTCCAGACACGTCGGCTAAGTCACACGATGTATCCTAGGGGTATCAACCAAGATTCATGACACCCCTCGGATTGGGCTACACTGACTCTCGCAACACCCTATATGTGTGCCAATATAGTTCATGCGATGGCCCCCAATACATGCCAACTGGGTCATGTGATGCCCTCCAGGAAAGAAGGCCATGGTAACAGGGCATCCTAGGATCTGAAAACTCTGCATGTCCTCAACGTGTAAGCCCCAATCCATAGGGCCGCCTTAATTTTTATGTCCCGACATAAAGGGAATTATGATGACTCTGATTCCTACCATACTCAGGATATATAGGCCACCTCTCCCGAGGTTCGAGCTCCTTGTTGGTCATCCATAGAAGGACCAACATATGAGTCCCTTGTTTAAAGCAATGACATTTGATCATTTTATATCCCTTGTTTCTCATAAATGATCATGACTCGTGTGGGCTTAGGGAGCCATAATGATCATATTATTTGCACTATAAGACTCCATAATGGCATAGGGCAGCCTTAGTGTGTAAGCCCCAATATATGTGAACTACAAGGAATCTGATTACCACCATAACTGGGATATGTAAGACGCCTTCCCAATGCCTGAGATCTATTCTAAACACTCTTAGGGACTATCCTAATATTAAATTACCATATCCATACACCGTGAGGTTAATCGTCTACCCCATTGTTTCTCACATAGAGCATAGATCATGTGGGCTTAGGGAGATATGAATGAACACCAAATTGGATACAATGAATGAATACCCCTAATATATGGGTATATACCTTGGGGTGAGTCCTAATAACTTCAACGAACAACATGGTTTTTTATTCCTTTAATATCCTGGATATGTAGGATGCCTCATAATGGCTCAATCCCATCTCAAAATATCAACCACATCCTCATGTGATAGTATATCCTGAAGCACTTGCTTACATGGTTATAACACACAATGAAACTTTTCTCTATTTGGGAAATGGATGAATAACCTCAGATACATATAGATGGATCTATTAATGCGGCTCCCTATCTTTCTATAATGAGAGAATTAACCGATAAACCATTTTTCAGGGTATCCAGTCCCGTATCGGGATTATGAAGATATCCACGAACATATATTAAATCTATAAGAGAGTCCCAAAATAGAAAATAATTCCCCCAAAAAGGGTAAGATGAGCCCGAAATCCCATCCTCTCAACCAATGCGAGTCCCCAAGATTCACCGGTCTAGAAAATCTAGATGATCGTCAGCCTTTGGAAAGTATGTATGTACCCAACTACAAATGGGGGAACCATTGGAAGTTTTTGGGGAAAGCGACAATAGTATCCTAATAGGAGAAACCATTGCACACCATGAAACCCCAATGAAACAAAAATGGTGAACCTGATGTGAATCTCTCCAATGAAAAACAATCATTTATTACCCATCGGGCCATTTTGTTTACCCCTATATCCAAATGAAAATTATAGAACCAATGTGAATTTCTGTGATGACAGAGTGATTTGGTTATAATTTATCAGGACACTTTATTTTGAAAACACTATACAAAAAAATAAATAAGGTTGACATAACCTTAAAAATGATCCTATATAACCAGGGTTCTCATAAGTCCACCCTTATATTGATAAGTCCAAATGAGTGGAATGGCCGAATTGGGAATAAAATAACAAATGAGTTAACCATGCATATCTGTTTGAGTGTATTATGCCTACGATACTGCACTAATCAGTAACCTTATTATTTATCATCTGCATGATTAAAAATACTAATTTAGTATCTCTATTAGAGACAATATTGTCATCATCCATAATTCGTTCCGGAAAATAATCTGCCACTGCGACTTCCACAGCTCGCAAGACCATCTCACCTACGCAACGGCTCCAACAAAAAGTTGTGAATATGATGGTTCAGGAGTTCCATTAATATGGTACTATACCAACCATGGAGGATGATTGTGAATTACTATAGACAAGATGAATGGAGAATCCGCATCACTTGGGGAGGGCTGCTGCTAAACCTATGCCTCTCGTCACCACAACCAACAGCTTCAGGAGATTATCCCCAAAGCATGACAATTTCCACCTTCCATATCTGAGGAAGGTAGAACAGGAAACCAAATACGGTTCCCTTCAGGTTTAGAATCCATCCAGGAGGGCTCCTGCTAACCTCCATCACCAACACCATTCTGTCAGTACCCCTCAGTCGCCTGATGAGGGTACCATCTAACACACAGTCCCCCCTAACTCCCATGCACGAGTCGTAAGGAAGAATCATTGGAGGAGAAAGGTTTCAAATACCCGGGAGAGGGAAAATATCCCCAATCCTACTAGCGATGACTTCCCGCATACTCAGATAGGGACCAACCAACATGCTCATATGCCTACTCACTCTAAACCAGTCTTCATGCATATTCTCACAACAAGCATGGGGGAGGCTCATATCCCTACCACCAGTGTACGAAGCCCATCGACATACCATGATGGATCAAGGAAGATAGAAGTGGGCATATATCCCCACATCAATTGAAGACATATTCTAGTTCATCATGGAGATAGAAAATGTGCAGGAATATATCCCCGCACACCCTTTTCTAAAATTCCAATACATTTTATCAATAGATGAATAAATTCACCGACATATACTAGCACTAATGCAGATGAAGGGGAACACACATAATCCTATCCCTGTACCCAGGACAACAAAACACTCTAATAATCACGAGGAATTGGTTGTACTAGAGTAAGTACACACTCTTTCTCCCAATCTGTAGGATTATCAATATACCCTGATGAAGGCCGAGGCATCAGATCAGGCTCATATCCCCATTCCAAATAGGGCTGACCAAGTGAGAGTAGCATACGACTCGGGGTAGGGGAACATGCCTTCCAAAAAAGTCCAGAAGAATACTCCAAAGTCCTAGGATTGGGAATATATACCCATCCTGGCTGAGGCTGGCCAAGTGATAATGGAACAAGCCTCAAGAAAGGCTCATATTCATGTTAGTGGATTTGTTCGGAATATTCCAACAAATCATGGAAGTCAGGTGCATACCCCTACTTCTGCCAATGAAAAACTGTGCCAGCATCATTCCAAGGAAACACAAGGGAAGGCTCATATCCCTTATCCCATTTTAGAGGTCCGTCGACATGTTTCGATGGGGAATGAATATTCATACCAGACTCATGTTTGTAATCCAACTGGGGCTAACCAAGTGAGAGTGGCACACACCTTGTTTCAGGATCATATTCTTTCCAAGAAAGTCTCGAGGTATATCCCAAAGGCTTAGGATTTCATCCATATTTCCATCCCGACCAAGGCTCACCAAGTGAGAGTGGAACATGCCTCAGGATAGGCTCACATTTCTATCAATAATGAGATAGATAATTGGTATATTCTGATAGTTTACTGGTAGAAGGATCATATCATTGCCACATAAGATGGTTATATACAAGTCCCATCAACCATCACACATCAGGCACATACCCCTGTATAACTCCAAAATGCAGGGTGGCATATTCCGACCAAAACATAGAACATGGACCATATACCTAATCTACTTGATTCCAGTGTCCTTGAGGTCATTCAAGACACATTATCAATACCAAAACAGTCTATCAACTATTCCATCAAAGCAAAAGTATAAGACATTCATTACTATGATAGTCCTCCTCATGGTAGTGTGGAGATGCATCATAAGGACTCCACTCCTGACATCATCCATGGTCATCCTTTCCATAATTATATCTCCCATGGACAAGGAAGTCCTACCATTTCCTATACACCTCCATATGGAGAGGTGTTCCAAACTCCAACACCTTTATATAGAGAGGTGCTCGAATCATTAGGGTCAACTATATACAATTCCCCATAAACTTCTAGCATCACCCCATTCTCATTAGTAGGCGACCATTAGAGCAATTCTTTATGGTCTGATTGGATGGAGTCATGTAAGTTAGATGAATAAGAGGCCAACATGAACATATAGAGAGGTTTATCTGGAAACAACCACCCCATAATGTTCTGGACCCTCTCTACAACTGACTATGAGATCCTAGAGGATTTATAAAAGGACTGCATGCATTATCAATACCTGAATATGTAGTCCACTCATCAGTGAATGAAGGCTTGACATATCCCTTATCTAGGATAAAAGTACCACCTCTAGAAAATCAATATACTATGTTGTCAGCTGGACCTAGCCGCTATCTCCATGGATTAGGATCCAAAACTGGAAAATCACAAAGAAAATTTTCAACATGCTAGCCACCATGGAATCGTGACTCTTTGGCAGCTGATATCCAAATACATGTCATGTATCCATATTCGACGATGAGGAAAATATGGAGCGTTATATTTTTATGATCCCTTGGAATAATAGATCCCTTCAGATATGGAATCATGAAATGTTATAGCCTTTGGTGAGATCAAGGGACCAGGAGGTTCTCGGGCCAATTAGTCACTACAATAGAATGCCTCTACTCCAACAGTGTCCATACACTATGATAAGAGAGGTAGGATAAACAAAAAAACTTCAAACTAGGCCCCTCGAAACAATAATAAGACATTTCAAACATGGAGACTGAAGTTTCAATCACCCGTATAACTTCCTGTGAGAAATGACCCTCATCAAAGGTTGTCGTCGCACCCAGTACCTATGTGGGCACAACTGTACCACATCAAGCGGGACACTATTTCAGCTGCAGTATCTGTTATCCATGAGAAGACCCATCCCACCAGGTTAAGAAAATATCTACTGCCGCCACCACCTCTCGAATCATTAATTCCTGAGAGAATTTGGGACACATCGACAGCAGCTGAAAGCGAACCCCAACCCACTGAGCTTGGGGAATTTATATCTCAATCACCATACCCAGGTTCATCATACCTTGAGAGGACCCTGTAGATATCATCGGTGATCCTAGGACAGCCCCACCACATTGGGTTGGAGGAATTTACATCTTCAAGACCACCCTAGGAGTCATCAAATCCCTAACTAGAGCCATTGGATCCTCAAAAATTGGACCAATCAGTACCAACATCAGCATCGAATGACCCCCAACTCATAGGGAGGGAGGAATTTTCATCATCACCTCCACCATAGAGAGAATTGGTTTTCTTTAGATTGGGGGAAATGAATCAATGGTTGGAATCCCTCCTACCGTGGGATACAACTCTACTAGTTAGGGACCATTCGACAATCCTAATCGAGAACTACCTCAAGATCACTATTCTTATATCAAAGTAAGAGGAATGTGCAGTGAGGATGGTTAAACCCCACCGAGGTCGCAATCCAAAAATGGACCAATATGGACAAGGGCTCAAATAACGATATTGATGGAAGCTATGCATAATCAACTTGTTATGTCAAAATTAATGGCACGAACACCATTGCCCGATATGAATTTGTGAACATCATCACTATCAACATGGAATATATTGTCCACGATGCAAATACAAAGGGTTGTGATACAGAGAATGTACCTCGGGAGGAGGGTGAATTGAATACACCAAATGAGGTTGCATGTACCAGGAACTGGAGATGACTCCAAAACTTGGTAATTCCCAATATTTAGTTTCCAAATCCTCAAAGGAATTTTTCCAAAGGTAAGGGTATATCCATGTTCTAATCACCTCCTAAGAGAGGAGAAGTTCCTTCCTCAGAGGACCGATTTTCACAATATGAAAGTGAAATACAAGCTCTTAGGAAACTTAATGAGGAGTTACTCATGGGAAATATTCCCACTGGGTATCATCTCCAAGAAGAGAAATTTTTTTTCCCTCCCATGGATAATCCATTATCAAGGGTAGCTTCTGAGTATTAGAATGGATCTGGATCTAAGCATCTAGACCACATGCATGAGGAAGTTGAAAATGATCGTGACTTCCCTCCATTGCAGCAACATCCTCTTCATTATCATGATAACCATTCATTCCTGGGACGAATTGAAAACCAGTAGGATATAAAAGAAGGTCCACCTCATTAACCACCATTGGCTCCCCATGGGTGGGAGACGGTCCAGGCAATAGTTTCTACAGATCTCGTTAACACCATCAAGTCATTGGCTACTCGAATGGAAGCCATGGAAGGGTGATGTATGCCTGTGCGGCCTAAAAGGAAGCCATATCCTAAGTGGATTGATGATACACCACCCTTACCATCTTTAGAATTCCTACCTTATCTACCTTTGATAGTGCGGGCAATCCGGAACAATGTATCACAAACTTCATGTCCCGATGTGGGCCAATGATGGTTCCTTGAGATCAACAGGAGGCAAACAAGATGAGGTATTTTGTACAGACTCTGACAGGGATAGCTTTAATTTGGTATAATATTTTACTTGTAGGATCTGTGTCAGGATGGGAATACCTCCATCATTAGTTACTTTACTAATTCTTGTCTACATTGAGGAAGACTTGACAAACTAAAAACAATGAGAAAATGAGAGGGTGTCTGATTTCATTGCAAGGTGTAAGGGTATAAACTACTCACTCATCATCTCTCTCTCACAAGATAAACTGATAGAACTCTATACTAAAAATCATAGGGATGATATTTAGACACCCCTAATTTCAATGAAATATCTGGGTGGAATTTGAGAATTTTTTGTAACTGCCCAACACCTTGAAGAGGCTATTCAATGAACCTAATCCAAAGCTCGAGTCATGCCCGTGGAATAGGGAAAAAGGCCAACTAGAGTGAAATCTATAACTTTCACTCTCAAACCAGCAGTAGTACCTGTCCAGATGCCTAGGCAAGTCTTGAACCATAAAACACCTCTTATTAAGTGACAAAAACCATAAAATCTCCCTTGGATAGAAGTAAAGAGAACGTGGGGTCTTACAGGATTTGAAGAATGGGTGAATAAAGTGTACTCCTTCTGGAATGAACATGTCCCTGATTATTTCTTTGCGGCCATGGACAATAACTTTCTCATGCTTCTGTTGCCCTGGAAGCCCGATGAGGTCAACATAACATATCAGACTGATTACTACCCTTTCTACAGGAGGTTGGGTCATAATATCCAGAATTGTTTCATCTTCAAAGACGTCCTTCAAGGCACAATAGATTTAGGACAAGTGGTGTTGGATAATTTCCCAGAGTAAGTGTATTGCATAACTATGGTCCAACTAGAAGAAGAGGATGGTTGGAAGAAGGTCCAACGGGAGGGTACACATGCCGAGACCGAGTATATAGGGGAAAAGGCAGATGTGGTCAAACTCAATATTCTTATTATGTCCCCATAGACGGCATATATGTAGCTGAGTCTCAAGGGAAGATGCTTCAGCAGGCTCAAAGGAGGTGAGGAGGTGCCTTGAATTCCTCTAGTAGTCACCTACATCTGATTGTCTTGTATGAATACTTATAGGGAGTCCAATATGATCAACCTAGACAATGAGGAAAGCCAACACAACTTGCACCACTGAAATTAGATATTCCCCTAGCTTCGGCACATACACCAGGTCTATCTGTCTCAGATGCTTCAATACCTGAACTGTATACCCGGGAGCAACCTCATATCGGGAAGTTCCAACCTCTGGTGCAAAATTATGATGTTATAAAATAGCTAGCTTCCATTCCAGTCAGGATCTCAATCCTGGATGCACTCTGTCTTTTGAAGGAACTCAAGGAGGTACTTGTTGAATCCCTATGAAGCCCATAGTAATTCAAGATAGAAGTCGCCACTGCCGAGGTATATCGAGTGGAGACTATGTCCTCAAAATGTCATGTTGTCATCTCATTAATTGATCAAGATCAGGAGGAGGCCATCCAAGGGTAAATCAAACCCCTATATATTTCTGGAAGACTCAATAACGTCAATTTCCAATGGGTAATGATTGATAATGGATCTGGGATCAATATCATCCCAGTTCAAACCCTCTGATGATTGGGATATAATTAAGGGGAATTATCCCCTACAAAGATAACCATCCAATGATATGAAAATCATGTGTAGATACCTCTTGGGAAGATCAAACTCAAATACCAATTTAGGGATCTCACATATGATGCTTATTTCATGGTTATTCAGTAGGATACTGCATATAATGTCTTTCTTGGAAGGCCCTGGCTCCATAGCCATCTCGCAGTATCATCAACATTCCATCAATGTCTGAAGTACCCCATCAATGGAATGGTCAATATAATACATAGTGACAACTCCCCCTTCGAGGATTTCAGATCCATATATGAAGAAGCAGATTTCTACAAGAAGGGAGGAAAGAAATCAATGACGAATGATGATATATAGGTTTCATCTCCCAATGTCTTTGGAACCGCCCCTATTTACCCCTAGAGCATGCTCAATAGTGATTATGTGCTCCCCATAAACATGGTTGAGGTAGCAGATTTGATTCGAAAGGTATAAACCTCTACATTACTCAGTGAGAATCATCTCCAGTATCTCCCTGCACCAACTCAGATAGTAGGGGATGGTGATATCTCTTTTAACAAACTCCCTCACCCCGATACTAACAAAGAGGCCCCCAGACTGCCATCTTCACATGAATACATATCCGCAGACACAAAAATGGATGAGGATGATCTCAATAATTCCCCTCCATCATTCATGGAAGGTGTCTCCACTACCATAAATGAGATCATGCCGATAAACCTGGGGAAAAAAGAAGACCCGTGACCTACCTTGATCAGCACCACCATGCCTCTTGAATAGAAAGTGATGTACATCCCATTCTAAAGCAACACCAATATGTGTTTTCCTAGACCTACAAAAAAATGTCTGGATTGGATATAGATGTAGATACACACCATTTCAGACTACCTAATGAGTACCAAGTCTTCAAATAAGCATCCAATAGGATGCACCCCTCTCACGCCAACGATGTAGAGGCAGAAGTCGACAAGTTGATCAAAGACAACATTTTTCGAGAAGTGAAATACCCGAGATGGCTTGCCAACATCATCCCCATAAAGAAGAATAACGAATAGATTAGGGTTTTCATTGATTTCAGAGACCTTAATCGTTATTTCTCAAAGGGTGATTTCCCATTACCAATCATTGAACTCTTGATCGATGCAACAACTGTCTTCCAGGACCTTTCCTTCATGGAAGAGTACTCAGGGTACGATCAAATCAGGATGGACCCTGAGGATGAATAATCCAATTCCTTTAGAGAACCTCAAGGGATATTTTTATATCAGGTCATAAAATTTAGATTAAAGAATATTGTCACCACATATCAGTGCGCCATGCATCACATCATTAATCTATTTTAGAGAGGATAGTAAAATGTCATGTTGATGACATGGTCATTAAATCCCAACAGTGATGTAACCAATTCACTAACCTTCGAGAAATCATTGAAAATTTTTGATAGCACATCCTAAATATGAATCCACTATAGTGTGCCTTTGGGGTAATGTTAGGAAAGTTCCTTGGCTTTGTGGCACACCACCGTGGCATTGACGTTTACCAAGAGAAGACTAGTGCTATTTTGTAAATGTCTCCCCTAGTAACCTGGAAGAACTAAGGGGACTCCAAGGGCACCTCACCTATATATGGTGATTCATATCCAACCTGGATGGCAAGGATCTCCCCTTCATCAGGCTAATGAAGAAGGGAATCATCTACTAATGGGATGATGAATGTTAGGAATCCTTTGAAAGTACCAAGCAGTACTTGCTGCACCTACCGGTCCTAATTCCCATGGTGGAGGAAAGTACACTCATATTACATGTGGCTACCATAGAACGCTCATTGGGAACCCTCCTCAAATATAAGAATGAGGCATGAAGTGAGAATAGTTTGTATTACCTCAGTCAGATGATGCTAGGTACTGAGAATCAATGTTTTGATTTTGAGAAGAACTACCTCACACTAATATTCACAGTGAAAAAGATTAGGCACTTCTTGCATCACCACAAATTTCATCTAGTCTCTCATATTGATCTTCTCAAGTACATCCTTGGCCACCCCATGTTGACTTTGTTCTTGGCCCGATGGGCAGTCATCCTGCAACAATATAACATTTAGTTCATATCACAGAAGTTAGTGAAAGGGAAAACCATGGCTAATTTCCTCGCAACACATATTTCCCCATAGAATATACCTAAAGACACTGAACTCCCCGATGAAGAGGTATTTTATGCCCATGACACTCCCCGAACAAGGGATATATACTTTGATGGAGCCTCTCAGAGTCCTGTTGGTACCAGAATGGAGAACCCAAAGCCCAATTATGTTGGTATAGGGATTGTATTTGTCTCCCCAAACATAGTAGTTTTTCCCTACTCTTTATCACTATTCGAAGGCTACACCAACAATGAGGTAGAATACCAAGACCTCATATCTAGATTGGAACTATCCCTACAGCTGCACATAGCCTACCTAAACATCATATGGGATTCAGAATTAGTGATAAAGAAGGTCAATGGTGAATATGCCATAAATAAGGAGGAATTGGACCCCCTTGATGGCTATGTTAGGGGATTAATGGTAGAATTTCCATTTGAACCCACACTACATTATATCCCCCGATAAAAAAATGATCATTCCGACACATTGGATAATGAAACTACCATCCTGGACAACCCAGACCAGAAAGAATCCACCTTCTGTATTACACATCAAATGATGGTTTCATCGATTTTGGTATGTGATATGGAAGAGATCAACCAGGTCATCACCACCATAGAGTGTGATGAACCAATGAACACCCCTAGATGAATGGGTCCCATAGTCAGCTATCTCTGATATGGAACTCTCCCAACATATCTTGTGGAGGAGGGAACATATTCAGCATCAGGCATCAAACTTCACTATAAGGGATGGACCAAATGATCAGAAAACCCTCTACAAGCATGGATTTGATGGAATTATCTTTAGGTGCATAGAATATGGATAAGTTATCACTATAATTGAGGAAGTCCATGAAGGCTATTGCAGTGACCATCAATATGGAATTAGGCTCTCCCACCAAATCATGTGGTTGGGATATTACTAAAAAACCATGATACAATAGTATGTGTAATTCACCAAGAAATTTCATGAATGCCAGATACATGAAAACTTTATCAATCAACCCCCATAATTTATGCATACCACTAAATATTCTCGACCATTCTCCATTTGGTGGATGTATGTCGTGGGGCTATATCCCCTGGCCACAAATAAGCAGTTCAAGTACATCCTTACTACTACTGAATTCTTTTCCAAATGGACTGAGGCAATACCACTCAAGGAAGTCAGGATGAAGAATATCATCAACTTCTTGAAGTCCCATTTCATCACCAGGTTCAGATTACCTCACAAAATATTGGCTAACAACAGAGCCAATTTCTATTCTACATAATTGAAGAATATTTACTAGGAGTAGAACATCATGTCCAATCACTCATCTCACTATCATGTAGTGAAAAATGGACACATATAGGCCTTAAATAAGACTGTATCAAACATACTCTAGAAGATGGTGAATAAGGATAAGAATTACTATCCATATAAGCTCCTTCATTATTTATGGTCCTACCTTACCACCATGTGTACTACTACACAAGTGACGCCATACTCACTGGTGTACGGGACTAAACCAGTGTTACCCATAGAGATCCATCTTCCTTCACTCTGAATAGCTATTTACAGACAACTATCAAATGACGAGCAATCTCAAAAGCATCTAGATGAGTTGGAATGAAAAGATGGGAAGAGGTTTTGCACACTAAATAACCTGGAGATCCACCAGAACCAGAATGCGTAAGCCTTCAATAAAAAATTCATCTTTGCTCATTCCTACATGGAGAACAAATATTAACTCTCAGAACCCTGATGATACTAGGAATGAACCCTCTGAAATTGGAGCCCATGTAGGAAGTAACTTACATCATACACAAGTTCTATCATAATGGAGCCTATTCACTACCCACTATGGATGGGGAACATGTCACGCCACCCACTATTTTGATATTTATCAAGAAATACTTCACGTAGCTGTTATGAAAACGAGCATCCACATCAGAGTAAGCCTTGACTTTCATATTGGCCACATGATGTTAAACTATATGGAGCTCGTACTTACCTCAAGATATTAAACTACATAGAAAATTTCCTTAATGCATGACATAAAATTACATAGATTCACAACTTCCCCTTTCTATTCACACTAAGTCACCAACATCATCACTCAACGACATTAAACTACACAAAACCTCTAGAAATACATACGGATTGATTCCCATTTCCAATGGGATATGTAGGGATGCCTTGATCTTATATATTGGTATATCCACTTCATCATTCAAAAATATTGTGCTATACCCCTCTTTCATCTATGTACTATAAGGGAACCCATGCCACTCCTTGTTTATCACACCGAGCATAACTCACATGAGCTTAGGAATTACGGTAGAGACTTTCCCTCACAATCAAGGCATGGAGGTATACGAAAGATCCATTATAGTACTTAATGAAAGACCTTAAAAGGAATTTCATAAGTTCTCTCCACACGATGTTAAACTATACGGTCCTTAAAAGAGCTACGTGTGGTTTAATTCCCATTTCTAGTGGGATACGCAGTGACACCTAGTGTTCTATACTTGGGCCCAACCATGATGCCCCCACCAATTCATGTCAATCCACTTTTGTCCTCACTGCATGAATTTAAACAACATGGAACCTAGAGAACTATGGGTGGCTTGATTCATGCTCATACAGGATATGTAGCGACGTTAGGATCTCTAATCCTTGGCCAAGCCACCACTGCAAATGAGGATAATGCCCACTTCTACGTACGAGTCATAATAGTGTAAAGTATTTTCTCTAGAACTACATGTGGCTTGATTCTCACCCTCTTGAGATATGTAATGACACCCATGTCCCTATCTTTGGGACCAATTGAAACATCTTTCCACATTCACGTTGGTTCTCCCACATCCTCGCCACATGATGTTAAACTTCATGACTCTTTCAGAACTATATGTGGCTTGATTCTCATCCTCATGAGATATGCAACAATGCCCAAACATTTCATATTTAGACTAGCCACAGTCATGTATTTTTTTAGTCCTTTGTTTGAAGTCTTCCTGAAAGGGTGTGTGGTGTTATTGATACCTCTTCAGTCCTCGTTCGCATCGGGTTGCTTCATGGTACCATGCTACACACCCCCATACTAGAAACTCCACCTTGCGGTCTGGTATATATGACCCTAGACTGTCCGCATATGTCCCTACAATACAACATTAAACTGTGTCATGTGGTCCTCACTGTAAGAAATTAAAATGCACTGCCACCCAAAACTACGTATGTCTTGATTATCATTTTCATGAGATGAATAGTGATGTCTAGGATTCTATCCTTGGGCCCAGCCGCAACATTACCACTTTTCACATCGGTTCTTATGTCTTTAATTATTGATTTTAAACTACAAGGACATACATCCTTACTGCATGACGTTAAACTACAAGCAATACTATCTACCATATTTCATAAGGACCATAAGATACTTACCCCAATCAACCAGAGTACATGGTGCTTCCACCATCCTTTAGAAGCACCTCAAATTCATATACCGCACTTCATAAATTGAGTATCTTAGGCCTTCGCAAACTTGCCATGGACCTTGGAAAGGTTACTCGGATTCATAGACCCTTTTCTTGACTATGTGAGCATGCCCATGGCTCCTACATATGCTCCTATAGCCATCAACCGAATGTTTCTCTCGAAAAAATAAATTCCGATTCTCGTGATCCCTGACATCATCACGGAAGCATCGAACACCCCAGTGTGTTTGAACTTCTCTTTGTATGATTTTCCCACATCATTACTCATGACATGAGAAACTCGAGCCCTAATTTATGACATCTCCCTTCCATGCTTGAGAAGATATTGGATCACTCTTAATCGTGGGTATCCTAATTAGCCTCTTGTGTCACATCCTCCATTTAAGGTCCATGCAAGTCATGATCCTAAACTATCTATGATTTGGTCAAAGCTGTGTGACCATAAAACTCTAGCACATAATAGTACCAAATTTCAAGACATTAAACTGCTAATGAAAGACACACAAAACTTTTTAGGCCAAAAACCCATAAAGGGAGACGTGAGAAAAAATCGAGTCTCCGCCTGCTAAACTCATTATCCTCAAAGTTTAGGGAAAAATTAGGGCACACACATAAAAGGAACAAATCTCATATGGACTGCAACCCTAGTAAAATATAATCCATGCTCTCTATAACCCCTAGTCTAGGAAAATGTTAGGGAAATATTTTTCACATCTCTTCACCACGCGACTATGTTTGTTAGGTGGTGACACAAACCTTAGGTCATTCAAACCCTCCTTGAATTTTACATCTTCCATAAACCACACTTCATGAGTTGGGGTGTCTCGAATCACCATAACCTTCCATGGACCTTGGAAAGGATATCCGGCTTGAAGGAATCTTTTCATGACTATGCATTCATGCCCATGACTCTTGTATATACTCCTATGGCCATCAACCAAATTCATCACTCTGAAAAAGTACATTTCAATTATCGTGTGCCTAAACATAATTATGGTAGCACTTAGCCTCTCAGTATATCTAAACTGCTCCTTGCATGATATTCCCGTGTCTTTCTCCAAATTCGAGCACTTAAGATCATGATTTATAGTCCCTATACCAAACTATCCAAGAGGATTCAATATCCTTGATGTTATGTCACCATGTTTCATACCCTTCCTCAAGGATGGATTTTGGAACTTCATTTCCTAACCCTTGATGGCCCATGTATCTTGATTCGAAACCACATGGCATGGAGCTCGAGCTTCACTTAAGAGATAACTGCACTAGGGTTCTAGAATCCTTCCTGGATAGATTTATTACCATATCCAACTTCATCATCTGGATGTTTTAGTCTTAAAAAACCTTTCATATCCCTAGAAAATAAGTGAAGATCATCTTTTCTTGTCCATGGTACCGACATATAAAGATCCTGAACCTCCAACTAAATGCATCTTTTCTTTACCAGGAAGAAGATTTGATCCTTGTGAGACTCTATAACACTGCGATGGAACCTGGAATCTTAGAATTCCATGGTACATACCCATCATGTCTTCACCATCTCATATTCAATGAATCAATCTTTTAGATTATGATTTACATCATCCATTACTCAACTATCCAGGTGGACCTTGTATCCCTAGTATTTTTATCCTCATAAATATTACCCTCATAGATCTTACATAGCCCTTGGAAAAGATACCTGACTTCAAGGACCCTTTCCTTGACTATGCATACATGCCCATGGATCCTGTATATGTGCCTATGGCCGTTAACCAAATGAGTCTCCCTGAAAAAGGACATTTTGATCCTTGTGATCCTTTACAAACACCAAATCATGGCCCATCACCTTAGAGTATTTTAGGTCATTCCTTACTTTTTTTGCATCATATCTTGTGATCATATGCAGAAGGTCCAAGCTAAAATACCTTAAACTAAAGTAACAGATGCTCCGAGCTAAAAGACCTTATACTAAAGCAACAGAAGGTCTGAGATAATGGACCTTAAACTAAATCAATAGAAGTTCCAAGCTAAAATAACTTCAACTAAGGAAATATAAGGTCCAAACTAAAAGACCTTAAACTAAATAAAAATACAGTTCAAGCTAAAATACCTTAAACTAAATCAATAGAGATTCCAAGCTAAAAGACCATAAACTAAGGCAACATAAGGTCTGAGCTAAAAGACCTTAAACTAAAGCAATATAAGGTTCAAGCTAAATGAACTTAAACCAAAGCAACAGACGGTCCGTTCTAAAAGACCTTAAACTAAAGAAATAGACGGTCCAAACTAAAAGACCTTAAACTAAAGTAACAGATGGTCTGAGCTAAAAGACCTTAAACTAAGGAAAAAGATGGTCCGATCTAAAAGTCCTTAAATTAAAGTAATAAAAGGTCCTAGCTAAAAGACCTTAAACTAAGGAAAAAAAGTTCTGAACTAAAATACCTTAAACTAAAGTAACATAAGGTCCAAGATAAAAGAACTTAAACTAAATAATGGTGAAATTATTACGAGGCCCTATACATAGCCTTATTTATGGCCAAGATACTTTTTGTGGATATGCAAAGCACTAATTTTTCATGGCATATCTCCTACCCAGATGATCCCTCTGCACATATAGTGATCTCAAGAATCTCAGCATTCAAATCCAGATAGTCAATCTCATTCATCACAAAGAAAGGGATGAGTATCTTCGTCAATTCGTAAAATATCGAAGCGAAGAAATGTCATGAAAATTATGGATAAAGAAAGGGAGGATGAAATAATACAAAATACAGTAAACCGGTTCATCGATACCATATAAAAGGAGGAACCTCCACATACTGGAGCCTCTCTTTTGAATGTATGATCCAAATTATGATTGAAAAACACTTCCACCATTATATCACATGCTCAGATGATTCTTTAAGATCAATAAGTCTTTGATATATCAAGGAAACATATTTGTTTAATTGATCAACATATTCATTCTCTGCCTCTATAATATGTTGTAGATCCTCCACTTTGGAAACAACATCAAAATGAACTTTCTCCACTGCATCCAAGGGCCCTTGATACTCCAATATGGTATTTTCCAATATTTGGAACACATACTGAAACTAGGAAAACTCTATCTAAATATGGTCGATCTCAGACTGTAGATGACCGGTCCAATACTTCTCGTCATTAATTGAATCCTTTTTGAGTAGAGGCCTCAATTTATCATTGAGTAGCTTCATTCATAGAATCTCTCCAGTTCTATTTCACTGAAGAGGAAGTTTCGGTAGATTCTACCCTCAACTCAAGGGACATTATATATTCTCATATAGATATTACCTCCTTCACCCGAGAATAGAGATCATAATAGTCAAAGAACTCATAGCCAAGGGTTACTAAACATTAATCAAAGATGACCCAATTGGTCCTTAAACTCATCCAATGGGGTTTCTAACACTAAAATCTAGATCTCCCTCCACATCTTTCGCTGCATCGATTGATAGAGTGCTGCTAAACTAGGGCCATAATCCAAGTTTATCTTTTGAGATGAAACATATTCTGGAACAAGATCACTTAGATATAGAGTTGTTCCCATGGTATTTGATGATTAGGGAAGAGAACCAATCTCTGCATTGGTAGATTCAATTGGAAGGAATCCTAAAGTGGAAAGCACCAAAGCTCCTAAAATTTGGGGTGAGGGTGCTATGACTAGGAATACAGAAGTATGTCAGCTATAGGATGAAATTATGTAGTGCATCTGTATGTCATAAAATATAATTAAAGTTGAGAACATACCTTTTCCGGTCTCATTATCGAAAGCACCCACTATCTCAACCTCACCCATAGGAGAGGATGTAACTCCTTCCTACGATGAATGACTCTATGAGACCTACAATACCTTTTTGGAAGAAGTACCCCACTCGATGCCTTTAAGGATAATAGGAACATGAGACGATAGTGGGAGGTATGATAAAGGTAAAAAAGGGTTTAGTCATGAGGAGATATCTACCTTATTCAAGACTTGCCTCCATGTCGGCCAATGTGGTAGAATAATAGATTCCCATGTTAGTACCATCCAGAAATGCTTCCACCCATGCTGATTCAGATGGTATGCTCATTAAAACATCCAAAACATGCAATGAATGTGATTAAATGGGAACTGTTTCCATATCTGTTTCTTGACGGGT
The DNA here is from genome assembly GCA_963277665.1 of Viscum album. Lineage (NCBI taxonomy): Eukaryota > Viridiplantae > Streptophyta > Magnoliopsida > Santalales > Viscaceae > Viscum > Viscum album. The sequence continues at coordinate 1,225,928,177 of OY728134.1, read as the reverse complement.
TGAGTCTAGTAATGGAAGATCTGGTGAAACCACTAAATGCTCACCTGCACCCTCAGATTCAAGAACACACTTGTCTAAGTGAGCTTGGTGGGAACTTGTGCATTCCAGGTAAATCACAGATACACCACCAGAATAATATGAGATAATTAAAGGAACTGAATACCCTGCTCACCAAGGGGTTCCAAAGGAGAATATTCTGATAAAGAGGATTGCTTCCTTTCCTTTTTTTCTTCTTTTATGAGGAGGGGTCTCTAGAAGGTGTTGAAGTTGGGGCCATCACTATAGAAGAAACAATAATCACCCTCATTTGAGCCTGTCGACCTAGGGAACCCTCATCATCGGCTCCCTATTCGCTTCCAAACTCCTCCACCAAAACTGTACCATAGGGAGTATATTCAGGGGAAGACAGGACCAAACGATCTTTAGAAATCTCCCCATGTGTCCATACATATAAGGGATTTCAGTATTATGGAAAGGACACTACGGTATAATAAAATCCATAAAAAACTCAGACCCATAGCTTCCTTAGTAATAGGGTAACCCTGAACATCCAGAAAAATCTCAAGCGTACCCAGAAGGACCATCTGGTGGACTTGTGGAGAATAAAATATCTAACCCCAGGAACTCTACAAAACCACATAAATACTTATAAGGATGGACCTCACTTACTCAAGGTGTTCTTACAAGGTAATATCATAAGGCATGGTGATATAGGCCAAACCCTCCAAAAGCACTTATGAGAGGATCAATATGTTTCAAAGGTAGCCCTCTGAATACTTCACCTTCCAGATCACCCATTGCCGAGACATGATGGGAAACAACAGATCACATGTATCCCTTATAGCCACAATAGTAGATGCCTCTTCCAGTAATGTAAATAACTTGACTTCCATTCATGGTGTTACTAGATCCTCCAACCTCTTAGAATCCAACTGCTTCCCAGGACTGGGATTGTACTCGACCACCCAGGGATGGAAAGCCTCACTCACCAAAATGGATAATTTCCCATTAGGATAAGAATGAATCCAAATATCCGTATAGATTTGGGACAAGACAATGGATGCATACTGAGGGGGAAGATGTATTTCCGCACCCGTATCCTCCCGAGTGAACATCAGCCAAAATTGGCAAGATACCATTATGTGCTTCTCATCTATGAAATGGAAAACACCTGGACATCTCGATTGGACACACAAAAATTGATGGATGAACCGGCATGGTGAATACCATTTGAAAATAAGGTCCCCATTGATGCAAGTGTAAAGAACCCCCTCATGGAGGGACATCATATAGGCATTCTCCCTAAGGCTTGCCTCACCATCATCGATAAAACCTCCTATCGGCACAAGATCATATGTATTAAATGAGAAATCTACATAAAGTTTCATGAAATCCTTGACTTCCCAATCTTTCAATAAAATGGGTCTTACCCCATTAATACACTATAGGTATGGTATGAAGTCAGTTTTGGGAATTTCATGAATATTTAGATATTCATAGCTTCCCAGATGAGCCCCCATCTAACCCCACAATACATGGAAGGTACCTAAGATTTTATAAGGGCCTTATCCCTTATAAATATGATACAGGAGGTGGTAAATATTTACCAACACATGGATCAACATTCCAACACACTCCTCTCCATACATCTTAGTTTCCATAAAAAAAGTGGAGACTTGGACTCCCCCGTTCTCTTTAGTTGGGAGAAAGTACCCACTCAGGTACATGGAAATAAAGCTAGAAAGTTGGACTAAATGGTCAACACTAGGGACAACCTCCCATCCCAAATATCTTAATTTACCACCTTCAAACTTTTGCCAATAAGCACCTGATGCATTGAAGGTATCCTTCGTAAGCCAGGCCATTGACTTCTTGACATTTGGATTAGAATGGGTCTAGTTAATAACATACTTACTCCATGTTTTGAAGGGGATGTACTCCGCAGAAAGAACCCCGTTCAGGTGGGCCTTCTCAGTTAACTTGATCTGATCTCAAGTCAAAGGAGGGGTCTTGGTCACATCATCCTAGGCAGATTGGGGAGGAAATAATTCATCATAAATGTCATAAATTATAGGCTCTATACAAATTTTCCCCATATCCATAAAACTAATTCCAACTTCACTGTGCATAAGGTGAAAGGTGTTCGTATCTGGGATCCAATGGCTGATCAGCTCCACCATCAAATTCTTGTTGTAGTAAGTCGATTTTTGTGATATCCAAATAGATTCATACATCTTTATACCCATCAGGTCTTCAGGGTATTTAGACATAATATATTGAACCTAGAAGGGCCATACCTAGTCCATCCCAAAGCCTCCAACCCCAAAAGGAAGTCCCGATTGGAGATTCATCTATACGTTTGAGCAGCGAATGAATACCACATTATCGAGTGATAAACATGGATGTCTTGGTTAGATACACAATCATTCCCATTGTTGACGCTCCTTTTCATCACAGAGTCCAAAGGAATGTAAAGGGAAATACTTTGAAACCAAATTGATTCATCCTTTGAAGAAAACACCAAAAATCGACAAAGGCATGAACAAGGCTTCAAATGCACAAGGGTCGTGCAAGTTCCCTCACTATCGCGCAAGTATACTTGCATGCCGCCTACTGGTCACGCAAGTGAATTGCACGCCCTAAATGATAACTGCTCGGGGTCTTCTCCTGCCCATAAATTGACCCTGTGGGCCCCCCATTTCGGGAGGAATTTTTCCAGAATTCAGATATAGAGCTCTGAATGCCCAAGTCTCTTCTTCAGGTATTCCGAACACTTCTAAGGTAATTCTTTACCTAGAATGGAAGGTCTAAACAAGAGGAGTAAGGTCTAAGTGTTATAATTCACTAACAATTGCGCGCCTAAGGTGTTTTACCCTTCAGGAAAATGGACACACTTGCGCACCACCCTACTTCTTCACCAGAACTTGCGCGCCCCTCTTCTGGAAGTACCTCAAGATAATTCCAAAGGCTTTGTTCAAGGATTGCCCAAATGTTACCCTACTGGTTAACAATCGCGGAAGTACCCATGTGCCGCGCAGGTATACCTGCGCGTCCAGGGACTTGCGCGCCTACGCAGTACTTGCGCGACTCCCCAGGACTTGCGCACCCTTATATTTTTGGGTTCCCTTCCTACCCATTTAACCCCTCTTATACCATTCCACCTCCCCTATTTAAGATTCAATCTTCAATACATTCTTCAAAGCCATTTATGGCATGTTTTCTTGATTAACTTTCTTATATAAAAGGAATTCTGTGGAATATCTCTCAAAACCTAGTGATTTACACATCTTTATGTCACTAAAGATTGAGATTTAATTCATTCAACCTCATCCTTTAAGATGAGAGAACCCCTTAACCTGGGCCTCCTTTTCAGAAATAATCCCCAGTCATAATTCTCAAATCTAGACATCCTCCTTAGGAATAAGCCTCAAGTCCTCATTAACCTGGGCCTCCTTTTCAGGAGTAAGTCCCAGTCATAGTTCCCATTAATTTTGGGCATCCTCCTTAGGAGTAATCCCCAAGTCCCCTAATTTGGGCATCCTTTTCCGGAGTAAGCCCCAATATTAAAATTCCCAAATATGGGCATCCTTCTTAGGAGTAAGCCCCAACCATAATTCTCTTAACCTGAGCTTCCTTTTTAGGAGTAAGCCCTAGTCTCAAATATGGGCATCCTCCTTAGGAATAAGCCCCAAGTCCCTTAAATTCTCAAAATCCCATAACCTGGGCCACCTTCTCAGGAGTAAGCCCCAGTCTTAATTTCTCTTAACCAGTCCTAATTTACTTTTTGATTTGGGTCTCCTTCTCAGGAGTAAAACCCAATCATAAGTCCCCTATTAATTTGGGCCTCCTTTTTAGGAGTAAGCCCCAAATTAGAGTATCCAAATATCCATAAAGTATATATACCTTTATGGACCCTGTTTCTGGATTTTTTCCCTGAAGTAAATCCTAATCTTCATCTATTTGAGCAGTCATACATACATAATCCCCACATCATTTCTTATAATTGCATCTTTAATGGAACAACTGTCTGGTTTTACCAATACCTCTTGTTTCTCAAATCAATTATGACTCACGTGAGCTTAGAGTGTAAAAGTAATTATGATATCTTTCTTTGAGCCATCAATCATAAACATCATATTCCCTTACTCAAACTACATGGGTTCTGATTCCTTTTCCTGAACAAAGGATACGTAGGTAGCCCATCTGTGGGTACGATCCCAAATCTGAAATAATCCATGTCCTTCTGAATGAAAATAAACTTCAAGTGCCCCACTGAGTGGATTTAAAACTAGTATGGTCATCATAATGACCAAGATAATTTTTATGTATTAAAGGACACCATTGACTAAGAATCTCTAAAAAAATACAGATGATTCTCTATCAATGAAGAACCTCGAATACATATAAAAGATTCTCTAAATTTCCTACATATCAATCATTGATTGTCTGATCTAAAGGAAAGATCATTTTATACTGGGCAATGTAATAAGGATTCACGAACATAACTTAAATCTATAAAGAGAGTCCCAGAGTAGACAATAATTCCCCTCAAAAAGGTGTGATGAGTCCGACCTCCCATCCTCTCAACCAATTCAAATTCCTAAGCCTCATCAGTCCACAACTAATGAGCGCCTACCTTTGGAAAGTAGGTTCAAATGGATATGGAATCATTGGATGTTTTTGGTTATACGAACAAACCCGTTAGAATCTTCTTGGATTGTTTGAATCTTAAATCAATGAGATCATCCCCAATTCCGGAGGGAAACAAAAAATGGGGAACCCGACGTGAATCCTTAACCAAGTCAAAATGATGTTTTTCTTATTTGTTAGTCCCCTATTTAAAACTCAATGAGAGGGAAAACAAGACAATAAATAACATACTTTCTCATCCAAAATATGTAGTGGCCGGACTTATCTTGATTATGTCTGTTATATCAAATAGGAACTCTTTTCTAAGATTTTATGCATTCTAAGAAATGGTTGCTCTCAAGTTCACACCTGTGAATACCGCTGCTGCGAATGCCACTACTGCTACTCCTACTGGATCATCGTCCGCTCTGAGGACGACATCACCTACTCAGCGTCTTCAATGCTGGGTATCAAACGCATTGGTTAGGAAGTACCATCAACACGGTACCATTCCAACTCTAGTGTCTGTCCGACAAGCCCTCCAAGTGAACAACTCACACCGGTCGCCCGGAAAATGATGACCAGTGATTAAGAAGTAGGCGGTGCTAACCACCGTCTCCAACCGTTTCGGGTCGTTATCCCCGGAACGCAATCACTATTCGCTCCCTTATTCTGGGGAGGTGAATGAGCAGGTCCCTCAGGGCCTTAATGCAAAGAAAAAGGAGTTCTTCCCAAGGGATCCTATCAACAATCACCGCCAGACTCGTGCGGTAGTGCGCCCTCAACATGATGAGGGTACCGACTCCAGGCGTTCGGCTCAGGTTCCTTGAACTCTAGCAGGCAAGACGAATCGCCATAGGAGAAATACGGTTAATAGTGAGCAGGTTCTCATCTCTATCATCTCTGGAGAAGTCCACCAACCTAACTTAGTGGCAAGCAACGAACGGTCACACACACCAGCCCGTTTTAATTCCGCTATCCAGCAGACTCGTCTGAAAGCATCATGCCAATCCCGCCAGGCAATTCCGGCGGAGTACTATAGGTAGGAACATATACCTGCTTATACATCATCGGCTAGTCAGAAGGCTCGTCTGACTACATATGATAGATCTCGTCAACCATGTTCAGTGAAGTGCAATCAGCAGGCACATACACCTGCTAGTACTGATCAAGCCTACCAATAGTCTCGCTTGGTAGCATTCGGAGAAGTCAGTCGTAAAGCTCCGACGACAAACAAAAGGCAGACTGAACTCTATGCCCCTACACTTGAGTATTTTCAGGATTCAATGATAGGAAAAGAAGGACATGAGCATGCACATACACCTACTCCAAGCACAGAATGGACATATATCCCCGTTCCGGAAGTTGAAGTCACCAAGCATATTCTATCAATGGTGAAAGAGCATAAGCAAATCCCTGCTCATATTCTGGATGCTTGCCAGGATATTATAACAGATTTAGAAACATCTCAGGGAAAGACACATAACTCTATCCCTACCAGTGGAGTGACACATTAATAGTTCACTCCGGAACAGACACACACATATGTTTCAGTCTGAGAGGGTTGTGGGGCGTACTCCCCCATGTCATACGGATAACCAAGTCAGGCACATACACCTGGTTTGAGCGGAGATAATCAGACTAACCTGATCATTTCTCCTAAGCAGGCACACACAACTGCTAAATTGAGTAAGAAGGCGTCTAAAAAGAAGACCCGCCCAGCACAGTCAAGAGATCAAGAGCCAATCTATAACAAGGACTTGCTCGATGCTGGAGTTCTTGAAGCCCTCAGACATTTATCTGTTGGAATTCAAGATTCTACTCCCTCATTTCCCAATAGTGGGAACATTAATTCCGAAGGTCTTCAACAGACACTTCCTGATGAAGGCTTGCTTCATGACAATTCGGTCAATCTCGAAGTTTCATCTTCAGATGAGATCAATAGGAACCCTCTATGTGGTCAGAAGACCAAGGAGAAAGAGATATCATCTTTTGCTATAACCCACCATGGTGGTCCTCTCCATGATGATGAATTTAGCTGTGAAATTCCTCTCCACAATAGTGATGCACATTGCTCGGGAATTCCACCAGTGGACAATGTAGTGCCGAGAAATCCCTCTTATCTTGAGGCACTTGCAAATGCGAAACTAGTCATGTCTGATGCTTCATCGCTAGCAGGTGAAATGCTTTCTCAATCGGAAGATAGCCCAGGGTGTAGGTCATTCTCCGAACCACCCCTAAGTCATGAATCTTCTAGTTTGATTAGTGATTTCTCTACCAATATTGTTGAATCTGATGAAGCAATAAGGAAGCACCAGCTCTGGTCAAATCAGGTAGAATAATCTTCATTAAATGATAAAGAGGGAATGTTGAACATGAGAAAACAACTGGAAAAAGGTGAAGTGCCAGTCATGTTTTGGCCTCTGGATGACTCTCAGTATGAAATTCCAGAGATTTTGATGGAAGATGGAATTCATGATATTTGTCTCAATATATGGGAAACTCTTTGTCAGTTGAAAAAGAAAGTATTATCTTATGATGAATATGAAAATCATGTTAAGATAATAGAAGGGTTACAACGTCAAATTGATTTGGCATCTCTATCAGTATCTCGATATCTGAAGGCTGAAAAGCAGTAGAGAGCCCTTCAGGGTTCATGCCTTGGCGCACTAATAAGATTGCGCCAGTTAATTGCCAATGCCCCATCTGGTATTCATGTCAGAGGATGAGGTGTTCATAGAGCACTACATTTCACTGTGATCTCCAGTCAGCAAAGCCCACCGAAAATGGTCTCATGCAATGTTATTGCCCGTGGCTGGCCACAATCAACTGGCTTTGTTTGTAATCAAAGGCTTGCCCAAGAACAGGCTTCAACTAGTTCCTCTCAAAATCAAGAATACAGAGAACAAGTTGTTGAATTACTCCTGCATCAAGTAAATGAGAATATTGAACAGGCCTCTCGTTTGGAGCAAGCACATCACCAAGTGATAGAAGTGTCAGAAATCATCCAACGGTCTTTTGAACCGGGTGATAAAAGTGGATGTAGGTTGATGCATCCAGCTAATTTCAGGACTAAGGTCCGCAAGATCAGGAGAGCTTTTAAGAAAGTCTCAGACATAGCATCTCAAGAGCCACCCCAGCTTGCCAGACTATGGACTCTTTTAAACCAACCCTCAGAATCAACAAATAGGATTCGAGGAGTTGAGCAAAGGCAGCAGGAACAGCCCCAGTCCACCAGACTGGGGACTTTTTCAAATCATCAATCCCCTCCTCAGCGAAAGTCAGTTTTCTCTCGATTGGGGAAGAAGCCACAGGAGGAACGAAGAGCAAAATAATTAGGATATTCCCTCCAAATTACGGTTCATCAAGAAGTTCCTGAGAGATCGAATCAACAAAAGGCAATGTCTCATCAAAGACATGGAAGAAGAAAATACCATAGAAATGCTGATATAAAGGATGTGATGCGTTATGCATTAATCAATGTCATCAATACCGTTGTTGCTGATCCACCAGATTAGGCTCACTCAGGGGATTCAGATGAAGAAGTTCCTGCTCAAGAAGATTTATGCACAAACACAAATGAAGAAGGTGTGCATACACAAAATCAAAGGATTACTCAGAACCTAGGTAATCCTTCAAGTAACCCACCACTACTAGAAAAAAATGTTTTTGCGACGGGTCATTTGCGACAGGATCCCGTCGCAAATGGCTTTTTGCGATGGGGGCCCGTCGCAAATGGCCCGTTGCTGAAAACGCTGTCGCAACAACAATTATTTACGACGGGCCCATCGCTAAAGCCTTTTTTTGCGACGGGGATTCTCCCCGTCGCAAATAGTACTCCGTATATTTGTAAAAAACTTTTCAAATAGTAATGGCGACGGGCCCCGTCGCAAATACCTGTTGCGACGGGCCCGCCGCAAATAGTTTTTGCGACGGGACCCGTCGCAAAAACTATTTTTAAAAAAAAATAAAAAACTATTAATAAATTATTTTAATGCATATAATAATAATACTATTTGCGACGGGCATAGTATCCCATCGCAAATACTATAAAAAAAATAAAAAAAATAAATTATTAATAAATTATTTTAATTAATATAATAATAATCCAATTATAATTCAAAAATAAAAAAATAAAAAAATATTAATAAATGATTTTAATTAATATAATAATAGAATTATAATTCACAAATAAAAATAATAAATTATTAATAAATTATTTTAATTAATATAATAATAATAGAATTATAATTCAAAAATAAAAAATAATAGAATATTAATAAATGATTTAATTAATATAATAATATTAGAATTATAATTCATAAATAAAAAAAATATTAATAAGTTATTTTAATTAATATAAAAATAATAGAATTATTTTACATTCAAATATTAAAATAATTCAAGTATTACAAAAAAAATATAATTAAATTTTAATATTATAAAATTTTAATATATATATAAAATTTAATATTATAAAATATAAATAATATTATTATTCATATTAATATTGTTATTTCAAAATATAATATTATTAATATTTTATAATGAGACAGAAACTACGAATAGAAAAAAAATCATATTTTGATTTCACAAATTTTATAACATAAAAAAAACTCTAATCTGAAGTAGGGGGAGGGGGGGAGGGGGGGGGATCTGCAGATGGTGGTGGAGGAAACTCCATCCCTAAAGCATGAGTGAGTCGACGCATGTACTCCATCTGCTCCTGATGCTGCTGCTGCCACCGACTCGTCTGCTCCTCGTACAGCTGCTGCTGGCGTCGACGCTCCTCATCATGCTGCTGACGTATCTGCTCCTGCTCCTGTCGAAGACTCTCTATCAGTGCAGTCTGAGATTGCAACTGATCCTCATATTGTGTAGCAGAAGAAGATGCACGAGCTCCTCTCGAGCTGGACGCCGACATCGCAGCACTGCCATAATAATCTCCGGGAGTCAGTCGAGAGCTGATACCAACTACCCGGCCCTTCTCGAAGGCATACTGGGTGGACTGCATCCATACAGCCTCATTAAACTGATGGCCAGTGGTCTGATCTGATGACTCGGCCTGACTCTTAGGCCGGGCCTGTGACGCTGCGGCCTCATATGACTCCTGTAGTTGCAATTTAAATTTAAAATTGTGAATATATTATATGAAGTTAATTTTTAAACTTGAAAACAAATAATACTGACCACGATGTGATGCTGACGATCACCTCTGAGCTCCCCAGTAGTAGGATCACTATAAATCCTCCGATATACATCGTACTCCGTAATATCGGGGTGCTCGACAGCCTATAAGAATAAAAAATAAACTGTTAATATTTATAGTTATATAAAATATTTATAAATAATGTACGTACCAGATGCTGTCTATGAGTACTGAAAAAACGACTCCCAGCTCAATGAGTCACCTCCTGTCTCCCCCGATTCTGCCTCCTCACCGATGATCTCCTCTGAAAGGCACCACTCAACCAGTGCGCACATAATCCATCCCATACATGGGATGAAATGTACTCTGGTCGGTGTGCTCTACATGACTCGTCAAAATCTGACACTCCTGCTTTCTTCATGACAGCTTTTCTTAAATTGTGCAAAAACTGACGAAGGCGATCACGCATGACCACCTCCCATGCCTCGTGGATGGCGTCACGCATGGTATCCTCGATCGGATACCATAAACCCTACAAATAAATCAAAATATCAAGTTAGAAATGAAATAATTTTCAAAATAAAAATTATTTATTTACGTACGTACCAACCAATGGCCGAACATGGCCTGCTTCACATCAATGGGAATCTGCTCCCATGTGGTCCACGGCTGAGAGAAATAGTTGCGCAAAATAGCGCTGCCCTGTCCGACTGCTATATGCGGAAAACTGTAAAAATAATAAACATTTATTATGTGAATAGATTAATGAAATCTTAGTCAAATACACAGGTTATCACACAAGTTATCACACCTTCATGTGCGTGGATCAAACCCAAGACGTGGACGTCACTCGGGGACGGGGTCAGGAATCATCAATCGTGCAAGACCGTGCCCCCTCTGCGTACTCCCTGGAGCACCTGCAGGCTGAGGGTCATCTGCCAGCAACTCATCTGCATCGAAAGACAGGTCAGCATCCGCCAACTCACGAAATGTGGCGTCGTCCATCTGAAACAGAAAATGTTAATGTTGTTAGCAAATAATTGATAATTACTATTATATATACATATATACATATTATGATTGTATATAAATACCATGGAATTCTATCAGTGTTCATCTTCATCATCATCTTCATATATGTCAATGTCATCTTCATATTCCTCCTCAGCATCATCGATATCCATTCGAGTTATAATTGCTTCATCTCTTACCATTTCAAATTCATATGTGACATCATTAACATCATCGTCATCACCGACTCTTAAATGTGGGGTGTCATCATCGATACTCATGTCTCTTTGTAAAAAAGATTGATTTTGAGTACTCTCTTGAAAAACTTCAATTCTTTGCACATCAGTGAAAGCACATTCACTTTGACTAAACTAATTGTCTCGAATTTTTATTTTTATTACACTCCACCAATCAGTCAAGTCTCTTGATGTAGCACAGTACTTTGCATAATAAACTTGATGTGCCTGTTGAGCCAATAAAAATGGTTCATTTACTGCGAGAAAACTTTTACATTTAATATCGATGATTCCATGAGTCGTATGAACATGCACGCCTCTCTCTGTATCCAACCACCGATATTTGAACATGGATATGTAATGTTGTCCAAGATAACAGAGTTCAATGATTTCATCAAGTATGCCATAAAAGTCAACTTCATTTTCTCGATGATGAGATCCTCTCAAACTAACTCCACTGTTCATTGTTTTTTTCGATTCCCCATATGAATGTGTGTGAAATCGAAATCCATTCAACACATATGCATTATAAGTTTTAACAAGTTTGGAAGGTGGGTTACTCAATACGCACAGCCGTTTGTCAATTTTAGCAGTATGTCGAGACACCTGAAAATTTGTGAAATAATTATCAATATAGTAAACTATACATTGAATGAGTTGCTAAAAGATAAAGAATTTATGTTACCAGTTTTTGAAACCACTGAGAGAAATTTTTCAGTCGACGTTCTTCGAGAGCAACTACTGTAATTTGTGGAATTTGTTTCTTGATATGATTATCATACAACCTATAAAAACCAAAGTTAATTACTGTAACATAAATGATAGAATAAGTGATATAAACACTTACAGTACAACTGATGTCATCTCTTCACAGTTGAGCAGAACATATGTATGAGCTCTATGATGTTCATCATCTGAAAGCCAGTGTTCACAAACTCCACCAAAACCAAGCTCTGGCTGGTTGAAAACAGATAATTGATTGTCGATTTCATCAATATTCCTCTCGTTCCATCCCATTCGGTTGTGTTTTGAAGGATACTCAGATTCAAAATAATGGGAGTAGAAAAAAGATATTTCCTCTTGCAAATAAGCTTCTGTAATAGATCCTTCAATAGATGCTTTGTTACATACTTTTCTTTTCAATTTTTGCATGCATCTTTCAAATGGGTACATCCATCGAAACTGTACTGGACCTCCACATTTGGATTCATATGGAAAATGAAACATCAAATGTTCCATTGAGTCGAAGAAAGACGGCGGAAATATTTTTTCCAGTTTACATATAATTACAACAACATCTTTTTCAAGTTTTCCTAGAGCATCATAATCTGCTGTAGCCGTACAAATTTCCCGAAAAAAATGAGACATGTCTGTTATGGAATCCCAAATCACAGAATTCAACAGACCTCTTAATCCAATGGGTAGAAGTCTTTCCATTATAACATGACAATCATGACTTTTTAATCCAGTAATATGACCATTCTTTACACATCTACCCAAATTGGAAGCACAGCCATCTGGAAGTCTCAAATCTGCAATCCACTGACAAAATAATAAACGGTTTTCTTTAGACAGTGTATAAGCTGCTTTTGGTTTCAGTAACCTTTCTGTTCTAACATTCTCAAACAGTTCCAATTCTGAACGCCTGCAAATTTGGGCAAGATCTAAACGTGCATTTACATTGTCTTTGCTCTTTCCTGGCGTATCCAAAACTGTATGAAACAAATTATCAAAACAGTTCTTCTCAATATGCATGACATCTAACATGTGTCGGACCAACAAATCAGACCAATATGGTAAATCCCAAAATATGCTATGTTTAATCCAATTGTGTTCTTTCCCAAAACTAGAAATTTTCTGTTGGTTTATTGTGGGACCAAAAGTGATGGGAGGTAATGAAAATACAACTGATTTTAACTCCGAACCTGATAACATTTTTGGAGATCCATCCCTTTCAACTGTTCCGTTTTTGAAATGAGATCTGTTTCTGCGAAAAGGATGATTAGCTGGAAGAAATCTTCGATGACAGTCAAAATAACAAGGTTTCTTTCCATGAATGAGCATAAATGCTTTGTTCTCTCCCATACAGTAAGGACATGATTTATGACCATGTGTACTCCAGCCAGATAACATCCCATAAGCCGGGAAGTCACTAATTGTCCACATCAATGCTGCTCTCAGTATGAAATTCTGTTTCGTTGCAACATCATATGTACTGACACCAGTACTCCACAATAAATTTAATTCATCAATCAATGGTTTCAAATAAACATAAATATTTTTCTTCGGATGTCCTGGAATTAGTAAATTCAAAAAGATATATGGCTCCTTCATCAACATCCATGGAGGTAAATTGTACGGAGTTAAAAAAACAGGCCAACATGAATATTGACTACCATAAGATCCAAACGGACAGAAACCATCAGTGGAAAGGCCCAGTCGAACATTTATAGCTTCTAAAGCAAAGGATGGATGCACTCTATCAAAATGTTTCCATGAATCACCATCGGCTGGATGATTCAATATTTTATCGGTTGAAATATTCTCTTTATTCCATGACATCATTATCGCTGTATTCTTATACATGAATAAATGCTGAAGTCTGGATGTAAGCAGAAAATATCTCAACTGTTTTACAGGAATCAAACCAGACTTCCCATGTTGTCCTTCTTTATATCTCAATTGCCCACATGTGGGACAACTATCCAACGACTCATTTTCCCCAGAATATAAAATGCATTCATTTGAACATGCATGAATCTTCTGACAAGTAAGTCCCAAATTTCGAACCAGCCTCTTACTCTCATAGTAATTTGCAGGCAAAACATTTCCTTCGGGTAACAGTGTTTTAAGCAAAGAAAATATCTGGTCAAAACAGGTGTTTGACATTCTGTTATCTGATTTGATAGCCATAAATTTTGAAACTGCTTCTAATTTGCTCATCTTGCAGCCAGGATATAATGCATCCTCAGCAGACCTCAACAACTCATAAAATTCAGACGGTGCTAACTCAGGATTTGAAGCTATATCAGCCGGAGTTTCTGTATGTTGAACAGATGAACCTGCAACATCATGTACTAAATCTTGAAACCGGGATGGATCTGGAATCAAGTTGGTATCACCTACTCTGGAACTGCGTTCACCGTGTTGATACCAAAAAACATAATCTGGTTGAAAACCAAAACGCAAGAGATGTTCCCCCACTTTGTCAAATGTGTCAAACGTTCTCAATGCACATTTTCTGCAAGGGCATTTTATTTTGCCTTCTGAAATAAATTCTGGATTTGATGCCGCAAATGATAAAAAAGTCTCCACACCCTCTACATATACTGGATTTAAACCAGAACCGTTTGGACTTCTACGTTGATTTATCCATATGCGGTCACCTAATAATGATTGTTGACGACCTCGTTGTTCCATATTTTTCTATAAAATATAAAAGCATTACTGGTTTTGAATAATTTGTTAGAAAAAACACTCAAGCTAGGATAATTATAGATTTTACATCATACACGACTGACGCAAACTTTTTATTGAGGTAGACCTAAAAATTGACCATTTAAGAATTAAATATGTTGAGAATAAAGCAAAACCTGTTACAAATATTGATAATTTTAATATTATATAAATTTTTTATTATTTTCATAGTATTAATATTATTGGTAATTATTACTAATTATTGGTAATTATTACTAATTATTACTAATTATTACTAATTATTACTAATTATTGGTAATTATTGGTAATTATTACTAATTATTGGTAATTATTGGTAATTATTACTAATTATTGGTAATTAATACTAATTATTGGTAATTATTATTAATTATTACTAATTATTACTAATTATTACTAATTATTGGTAATTATTACTAATTATTGGTAATTATTCCTAATTATTACTAATTATTACTAATTATTACTAATTATTACTAATTATTACTAATTATTACTATTTACCTGTAATTATTGGTAATTATTGGTAATTATTCCTAATTATTGGTAATTATTACTAATTATTGTTAATTATTACTAATTATTGGTAATTATTACTAATTATTGGTAATTATTACTAATTATTACTAATTATTACTAATTATTACTAATTATTACTAATTATTGGTAATTATTACTAATTATTGGTAATTATTACTAATTATTACTCATTATTGGTAATTATTACTAATTATTACTAATTATTGGTAATTATTACTAATTATTACTAATTATTGGTAATTATTACTAATTATTACTAATTATTACTAATTATTGGTAATTATTACTAATTATTGGTAATTATTACTAATTATTGGTAATTATTACTAATTATTGGTAATTATTACTAATTATTGTTAATTATTACTTATTATTGTTAATTATTACTAATTAATATTAATTATTACTAATTATTACTAATTATTGGTAATTATTACAAATTATTGTTAATTATTACTAATTATTGTCAATTATTACTAATTATTGTCAATTATTACTAATTATTGTTAATTATTACTAATTATTGTTAATTATTACTAATTATTACTAATTATTGGTAATTATTACTAATTATTGGTAATTATTACTAATTATTACTAATTATTACTAATTATTACTAATTATTACTATTTACCGGTAATTATTGGTAATTATTGGTAATTATTCCTAATTATTGGTAATTATTACTAATTATTGTTAATTATTACTAATTATTGGTAATTATTACTAATTATTGGTAATTATTACTAATTATTACTAATTATTACTAATTATTACTAATTATTGGTAATTATTACTAATTATTACTAATTATTACTAATTATTGGTAATTATTACTAATTATTGGTAATTATTACTAATTATTACTAATTATTACTAATTATTACTAATTATTACTAATTATTACTAATTATTACTAATTATTGGTAATTATTACTAATTATTGGTAATTATTACTAATTATTACTAATTATTGGTAATTATTACTAATTATTACTAATTATTACTAATTATTGGTAATCATTACTAATTATTAGTAATTATTACTAATTATTGGTAATTATTACTAATTATTGGTAATTATTACTAATTATTGTTAATTATTACTAATTATTGTTAATTATTACTAATTAATATTAATTATTACTAATTATTACTAATTATTACTAATTATTGGTAATTATTACTAATTATTGGTAATTATTACTAATTATTGTTAATTATTACTAATTATTGTCAATTATTACTAATTATTGTTAATTATTACTAATTATTGTTAACTATTACTAATTATTACTAATTATTGGTAATTATTACTAATTATAACTAATTATTGGTAATTATTACTAATTATTACTAATTATTACTAATTATTGGTAATTATTACTAATTATTGGTAATTATTACTAATTATTGGTAATTATTACTAATTATTGTTAATTATTACTAATTATTGTTAATTATTACAAATTAATATTAATTATTACTAATTAATACTAATTGTTACTAATTATTGGTATTTATTACTAATTATTGGTAATTATTACTAATTATTGGTAATTATTACTAATTATTGTTAATTATTACTAATTATTGTTAATTATTACTAATTATTGTTAATTATTACTAATTATTGTTAATTATTACTAATTAATATTAATTATTACTAATTATTACTATTTATTGTTAATTATTACTAATTATTACTAATTATTACTAATTATTGGTAATTATTACTAATTATTGGTAATTATTACTAATTATTACTAATTAATGGTAATTATTACTAATTATTACTAATTATTGGTAATTATTACTAATTATTACTAATTATTGGTAATTATCGGTAATTATTGCTAATTATTGGTAATTATTATCAATTATTATTAATTATTACTAATTATTGGAAATTATTGGTAATTATTACTAATTATTGGTAATTATTACTAATTATTGGTAATTATTACTAATTAATGTTAATTATTACTAATTATTAGTAATTATTACTAATTATTACTAATTATTGGTAATTATTACTAATTATTGGTAATTATTACTAATTATTACTAATTATTACTAATTATTGGTAATTATTACTAATTATTGGTAATTAATACTAATTATTGGTAATTATTATTAATTATTACTAATTATTACTAATTATTGGTAATTATTACTAATTATTGGCAATTATTACTAATTATTACTAATTATTACTAATTATTATTAATTATTGGTAATTATTACTAATTATTACTAATTATTAGTATTCATTAGTAATTATTACTAATTATTACTAAATATTGGTAATTATTACTAATTATTACTAATTATTACTATTTACCGGTAATTATTGGTAATTATTGGTAATTATTCCTAATTATTGGTAATTATTACTAATTATTGTTAAGTATTACTAATTATTGGTAATTATTACTAATTATTACTAATTATTACTAATTATTACTAATTATTGGTAATTATTACCAATTATTAATAATTATTGGTAATTATTAGTAATTGTTTCTAATTATTACTAATTATTGGTAATTATTACTAATTATTGGTAATTATTGGTAATTATTCCTAATTATTGGTAATTATTCCTAATTATTGTTAATTATTCCTAATTATTGGTAATTATTTCTAATTATTGGTAATTATCGGTAATTATGGGTAATTATTGGTAATTATTACTAATTATTGGTAATCATTACAAATTATTCCTAATTATTACTAATTATTACTAACTATTGGTAATTATCGGTAATTATTGGTAATTATAGGTAATTATTCCTAATTATTGGTAATTATTGGTAATTATTACTAATTATTGATAATTATTCCTAATTATTGGTAATTATTCCTAATTATTGCTAATTATTGGTAATTATTACTAATTATTAGTAATTATATGAATAATTACCAATAATTAGAAATAATAACATTATTAGTATATTTTATTATTAATATTAAAATAATATAATTTTCTATATTATATACAATTCTCCTTTCATCTGTGTGTTTTCTGTCTCCACATACAAATAATACATATGGAGACAGAAAACACACAGATGAAAAGAGAATTGTATATATAATATAAAAAATTATATTATTTTAATATTAATAATAAAATATACTAATAATGTAATAATGTTATTATTCCTAATTATTGGTATTTATTACTAATTATTAATATTTATCCTTAATTATTAAAAATTATTACTAATTATTCCTAATTACCATTAACTATGAACAATACTAATAATTTAAATTTATTAAGTAACAAAACAATGTAAACATAATTAAATTACAACTAATTAAGAATAATTGAAACTAATAAAAAATTTAAAATAAATATTAAATTAAAATGAATATAAATACCTTGAAAATTGATCTGAGGTTGATCTCTGATCGTTCTTGAAAACCTCAAAATCAACTCCGAAGAAAAAAATTAAACTTGAGAAACGCTCAACTCTAGAACTAGAATTTTGAGAGAAGAAGAAGATGGAGTTTGAGAATGAATTGAAAAAAACGGATGGGGGTATTTATAGGTTAGATTATTTGCGACGGGTAGCCCGTCGCAAATAATTTTATTTGTGACAGTGCCCGTCGCAAATACCTTAGCCATCATTTATTACGGTCAACGGTTAAATAGTTATTTGCAACGGGACCCGTCGCAAATAACCACCTGCCGACATACTATTTGCGACGGGGGAATATGCCCGTCACAAATACCTTTTACCGCTGTCGGTTATTTGCGACGGGCAATAACCGCCCGTCGCAAATATGTTTCCCGCGATTTGGCGCGCAAACGCGCCAGTTCTTTTGCGATGGGGAAAGCAATCCCGTCGCAAAAGGATACTTATTTGCGACGGGCAAATACCCCCGTCGCAAATAAGTTTTTAACGGGGCTATTTGCGACGGGATTTATCCCCGTCGCAAATAACCCGTCGCAAATACCCATTTTTCCCGTAGTGTACTTCACCCTCTCTGAAAAGGATCCAACAAAGGGAGGGGAAAGAATCAGGTTAAATATCATTCCTCTAGAGAAGGCCAATCTCTCTCACTAGAGCAAAGATTTGTGCAACAGGAGGAAGAAATGAAGGAATTGAGGAGGCTGAATGCAGAACTATTTCAGGGTAGTCTTCTTCCTAAGCATGCTAGAGTCAGTCAGCCAAGGGAATTTGTTGCAGCTACTGAGATGGATCAAGAATATCCTCCTCTATCAATACACCCTCATAGGTCTAATCCTACGGGTCAAGTGCAACAACAGTTGGCAGTGCTACCATCAGTTGCAGCACCAGTCACCACATCTGTCTAAGCTCCAGTCATTGCACCTTCCCAAGTCCAAGTTCAACCGGATGTTTCTCAAAATTTAATAACTACCATTGAGTCATTAACAGCTCGGTTAGATACTATGGAAGAGAAGCGTGCACAGGTTCAACCAGAAAATAGAGCTTACCCTGAATGGGTAGATTCAGTCTCTCCCCCATCAAGTTTTGGGAACCCTGTATTCCCTATTTTCAATGGATCAAGTGACCCTGAATAGCATTTGACGCATTACATGTCTTGTTGCGATCCTATGATGGGAACTCCGGAGCAGAAAGAAGCAACGAAACTCAGATGCTTCGTGCGAACCTTGTAAGGACCATCTTTTGTCTGGTATACAATCTTGCAATCCCGATCAATTACCGGATAGGAGGATCTTCACCAAATATTCCTTCTCCAATTCAGCTCAACTTTTCCAAAGACAACAATTTTCGATCTTAAAAACTGTAAGCAAAGGGAGAATGAAAGAGTCTCTAATTTCATTGCTTTCTGGAAGGGATTAACATATTCCCTGAGATTAGCACTCCCTCAAGAGGAACTTTTGCCAATTTGTGTGGCAAATCTGTGTGACGAATTACGCACACCACTGATCCCTGTGAAATACACAGGCGGGTTTCGAGACCTTACTTCAATCGCTCAACAGATTGAAGATTCTCTTATATAGACTAAGGCTAAATCTTGTGTAATTCCATCAGCTCCAGGAAGGATAGTGGGTAAAGCAGAGACTGCTACAGTTATGCTTAAACAAGCACATGTACCTGCTTCTACCTCAAAACCTTCATCTTCTCAAAGGGCTCCACCTCCTGAGCGTCAACAACAAAGGTCGTTTCGTCAAGACGATCAAAGAGATCAAATACAGAAACAATTTGATGAGTTGAAGAGTAAAGTTTATTCTTTCTGAAATGAACAAGTTCTTGGTTACTTCATTTTGGCCCTGGAGAATAATTTGGTTCAGCTGCCGAGGCCCAAGAGGCCAAATAAGGAAGGAGATGAAGACCGTTCCAATTATTTCCCATTTCATCAGATGCTGGGACATCCCATCCAGGAGTGTTTTGTTTTCAAAGACCTCCTGCAAAAAATGGTCAATTTGGGACAAGTTAAACGGAAAGGTTCTTCAGCTCAGGTAGCATGTGTTACTGCTACAGTTCCATAGGAGGAAGGCGAGCGACAAGAAGTTAAAAAGCAAAAATGCGCAGAAATATGATGGTTGGATGGTCAGAAAGACGATCAACCAAAATCATGCTATTTGTGAACACAATTGAAGAAACCAATTGTGCCTTCTATCGTGAATGCCGCAACAAAATCCTCTTCAGAGGGAAAATCCTCAAAAGGGCGGCATAATTCCAAGAAAGAGGAACAATCAGAAGAATATGAGTATGTGTCAAAGCCTAAGTTGTCTTTGAATCTGGCAGATTTCATGCCATCTACTTCGAAGCAACGGGCACCACCCCAACAAACGGCACAACCTAAACGGGTTAATCAGGCAGAGTATTCATCAGATGAAGAGTTGATCCTCGGTTCTGTTAATATGATTCAATTAACAGATCCATATGCCAGTCGCAGTTTAAATTTTGATGAGCCTGAATTCCCTGTATCAAACAGAGGAATCAAAGGAAGTTCCAGAGGCTCATGATACAGGGGAAGACGTGGATCTTTCAGAGGCCACTATTCCAATTCTACTCCTGCTAGAACTGTGTATGCGGCAGAAACTCGTGGTAGAGACCTTCAGCGAGCTCAACAAGAACAATCAATTTCTTCCACCAATAGCAAACTCAGTCCTGGCACAATTATACTGGAATATCGGTTGAAGGTTCCACTTTCTTCTTCTCAGTAAGTAAATAGACCTAATCGGTCTAATCTTCCAAAACCATGAGTGTTACCAACTCCTACCCCGATATAAGATGCATCAAATTCCAAAGCATCAACTTCCAAGGTACCTTCTAAACCACATGTTCCTATTGGGAAACGCAGACCTCTGAATCAAAAGTATGATGTATTGAAACACCTGTCCCAAGTACCGTCCAAGTTATCAATTCTGGATGCTTTGAATCTGTCAAAGGATCTTCAGGAGGCACTCATCGAGGCTTTGTCAAGTCCTCAGGAGTTTGAAACTAAAATTACTGCAGTTGAAGTCTGTTGGGCGGAGAGTGATGGCAAGAGGGGGGGGGGGGTGAATTTCCTTTTAAAAAATAATTAACAATTTAAAACAAAGTTAAAGGTGCAGCGGAAATAAAAGAGGCAAGACAAAAAATTGATAACGGAGTTCGGCTTAAATCCCAAGCCTACGTCTCCGTTCCCAACTCAACCGTTGAGAGATTTACTACCGCTTGCTTTTTAATGGTTTTAGCAAGAAACCCAATAGACTTCAAGGTAGTCTAGAACCTATTACAGCTTGCTTTTAATGGTTGAGCAAGAACCCACTTGCTTTTAATGGTTGAGCAAGAACCCACTAGCCTTCTTACAGGTGAAGGCTAGCTCACCTATGACTCAAGCCTTTTAAAGGGAAGGCTTGACTAACCTCTTCACACCTTGAAGGTGGTGTGAAAACCCAAACAAAATGAAGATAAAAGAGGTGGGGGTTTGTAGGCACAAACCCAAATTGATGCTCAAAATGATAAAACGATAAAAACCGTAAGAGGAGAAGTCTTGGGCGCCAAAGGATTGTTTGGAGTTGATGAAGAGCGCTCCCAAGCTTCTATGGTGGTGCTCCTTGGATGTGGAAATGAGTTGGAGCAAATGAGGATCCTTGAAGGAATGCGCCGGAGGTTCGCCAAATGATCGAACAATGTTCCCGTGGGCTTCCGTTGGCTTACTTTGGCTTGGTTAAGTTTCCGGGGCTTCCTAGTCCTTTATTTATAGAGTGGGAACCCTCAAATGGCCTTTGGGGGTCTTCGGAGCCGTTGGAGAGGTCTTCAGAGCCGTTGGGGGTCAAGTGGACAAGCCTGGTCAAAGCCCAACGGCTAGTTTGACTGGCTCCACCGGCTGACCGGTACAGAGCCACCGGTTGGCCGGTGCTTGGAAAAATGGAGAGGGCTTCTGTCTGGGCACCACCGGCTGGCCGGTGAGGAGGCCACCAGTTGGCCGGTGATGAGACAGTAGCAACCCCTTCTGTCTGGGTTCCACCGGCTGGCCGGTGGTGGGACACCGGTTGGCCGGTGGTCTGGACAGAGGGGATGCCTTTTGTCCAGGCTCTATCGGCTGGCCGGTGGTCATCCACCGGTTGGTCGGTGGACTGAAAATCAGTCCACTTTCAATCCTTCTTGGCCCAATTCCTTGGCAACCTTTTGCCTATCAACACAAACACTTAAAACAAGATTAGATAAAAAAGAGAGTGATTGTGGTCATGAAAATTAAACCACGAGGGGTACGAGAGGTACAACAATCTCCCCCTATTTTGATGATCACAATCACCAAAACAATCAAAGTAAAAGACTTAAATGAAAGGCATGCTTTAAAGGATAAATTGAAAAGTAAAGCAAAGCATGAGAGAAATATTTGTCCCCCAATCAACCAAGAATTTCTCCCCCTTTGTGATTATCAAAATAGCACGGGGCATAAAACTTGATTGAGGGAAAGGATTGAAAAAACAAGATAGATATTTTAAACCAATTGAAATTTTTGAGATTTGAATTGAAAGTTTTGAATTTAAAGATTTGAAAATGAAGGTTTTGAATATAATGTTTTGAATTGAAAGTTTTGAATTGAAAGTTTTGAAAATGAAAGTTTTGAAAATAAAGCAAAAAGGCTTAAACGATCCTAACTCCCCCTAAATAAAAACAACAAATCACCGGGGAGAGGATTTTGAAACCGAGACAAATTTTGGCCCGGAGAGACTCGCTAAAAGGGATTTTTCAATCCATACTTGTCTAGTAGCGGGTCTTCTCATATGAAATTCATCGTTAAAGAAAATGGTTTTGGGCCTGCCATACCGGGCATTTTTGCAATTGCACTCATAAATTAAGTGCCCGGGTTTTTTACAATAGTTGAAAAATTTATATTGGGAGCTCCCCCTTACAAAAATAGTTGGAGCATGGGAAGAGGAAGCTTGCTTGGAATAGCCAAGACCTTGGGTGGTTCTAGATACGCATTGGGAACCAATAAATTTGGTCAAATTTTGTTCACCTTGGGTGAACTTGGCAAGGGATTCCTTTAAATCCTTGATTGTTGATTCCATAGAATCAACATCGGGAAGGTTTTGGACTTTGAGGGACAACTCCTCCTTCTCTTTGAGAAGTTGTTCCTTTTCGGAAGAAAGTTTTTTGAAATTCTTTTTTAAAGCAATAAATTTGGAAGAAAGTTCGTGAAAACCTTCCTCCAATTGATCTCTTACATGTTGGAGATCCTCATAAGATAAATGATTGAAAGAATTTGAAGAACTAGAGGAAGAGGAGTTGGAAGAGGTTACCTCATGAAATGCCATTAGGAATTTTTTACCGTTGTCACTTGAGGAGGAGGAGGAGGAGGAGGATGTGGAGCTATCACTCCAAGTGGCCTTGAATGCCTTCTTCTTTTCCTTTTGCTTGGCCTTTTTCTTGTTGAGTGGACAATCGGGCTTGTAGTGGCCTTTCTTGCCGCACCCATAGCATGTTACCTCGGGCTTGGATTTTTCGTCGAGTTCTTCCTTTCGAGCCTTGCGAGATTTCTTCTTTTTGTTCTTCTTCATGAATGTGTGCATCTTGCGGGCAAGATTCTCCATTTCTGAATCGCCGCTTGAAGAGGAAGACGATGAGGAGGAGGAGCTTTCTTCTTTTTGAACTTTGAAGGCGATGTTCTTTGGAACTTTGATCGGTTTGCCTTCCTTTTCAGCTTGCCTCCTCATGGTGATCTCGTAGGTCATGAGGGATCCGATGAGCTCTTCGACCGGCATATTCTTGATGTCTTTTGCTTCTTGGATTGCCATGACTTTCGGTGCCCATGTGCTTGGTAAGATCCATAGAATCTTCTTGACCATCATTTCTGCAGAAACATCATCACCAAGGGACTTTCTTCCATTGCAAACGTCAGAAAAACGAGTAAACATTTCAGAAATTGATTCGTGTGGGTGCATGGTGAAACTTTCAAAATCTTGGCGATACATATCCAATCGAGTATCCTTAACTTTGTTGGTCCCCTCATGGGTAACCTCCAATAGTTTCCAGATTTCATGAGATGAGGTGCATGTGGAAACTCGATTGAATTCATTACGATCAAGGCCGCAATGTAGAGCGTTCATGGCTTTTCCATCAAGCTCGAAATTTTTAATATCGGCTTGAGTCCATTTGGATTCATCGGGAGAAGAAAGAGAGTAACCATGCATGAAAATTTTATAAATAGGATATCCTATACTTCTAAGAAAAGTGGTAATGCGGGTTTTCCAATAAGAATAGTCGGTTCCATCAAATAATGGAGCACGACCCAAAGAATAGCCTTCGGGGGCGAAAGAAGTTGAAGCCATCACAATGGATCTTGAATTTGAAACCGGTTAGGGTATTACTCAAATTTTTCCTTTGATACCAATTTTTGGGCGGAGAGTGATGGCAAGAGGGGGGGTGAATTGCCTTTTAAAAAATAATTAACAATTTAAAACAAAGTTAAAGGTGCAGCGGAAATAAAAGAGGCAAGACACAAAATTGATAACGGAGTTCGGCTTAAATCCCAAGCCTACGTCTCCGCTCCCAACTCAACCGTTGAGAGATTTACTACCGCTTGCTTTTTAATGGTTTTAGCAAGAAACCCACTAGACTTCAAGGTAGTCTAGAACCTATTACAGCTTTCTTTTAATGGTTGAGCAAGAACCCACTTGCTTTTAATGGTTGAGAAAGAACCCACTAGCCTTCTTACAGGTGAAGGCTAGCTCACCTATGACTCAAGCCTTTTAAAGGGAAGGCTTGACTAACCTCTTCACACCTTGAAGGTGGTGTTAAAACCCAAACAAAATGAAGATAAAATAAGTGGGGGTTTTTAGGCACAAACCCAAATTTATGCTCAAAATGATAAAATGATAAAAACCGTAAGAGGAGAAGTCTTGAGCGCCAAAGGATTGTTTGGAGTTGATGAAGAGCGCTCCCAAGCTTCTATGGTGGTGCTCCTTGGATGTGGAAATGAGTTGGAGAAAATGGGGATCCTTGAAGGAATGCGCCGGAGGTTCGCCAAATGATCAAACAATGTTCCCGTGGGCTTCCGTTGGCTTACTTTGGCTTGGTTAAGTTTCCGGGGCTTCCTAGTCCTTTATTTATAGAGGGGGAACCCTCAAATGGCCTTTGGTGGTCTTCGGAGCCGTTGGAGAGGTCTTCGGAGCCGTTGGGGGTCAAGTGGACAAGCCTGGTCAAAGCCCAACTGCTAGTTTGACTGGCTCCACCGGCTGACCAGTACAGAGCCACCGGTTGGCCGGTGCTTGGAAAAATGGAGAGGGCTTCTGTCTGGGCACCACCGGCTGGCCGGTGAGGAGGCCACCGGTTGGCCGGTGATGAGACAGTAGAAACCCCTTCTGTCTGGGTTCCACCGGCTGGCCGGTGGTGGGACACCGGTTGGCCGGTGGTCTGGACAGAGGGGATGCCTTCTGTCCAGGCTCCATCGGTTGGCCGGTGGTCATCCACCGGTTGGCCGGTGGACTGAAAATCAGTCCACTTTCAATCCTTCTTGGCCCAATTCCTTGGAAACCTTTTGCCTATCAACACAAACACTTAAAACAAGATTAGATAAAAAAGAGAGTGATTGTGATCATGAAAATTAAACCACGAGGGGTACGAGAGGTACAACAAAGTCTACCATGTAGAGAATAATCCTGCAGAATGCCATGCAGTGATATCTTTCACAGATGAAGATGAAGATGATGTCGTGCATGGACATATTAGACCTTTGTATTTATCTGGAAAGGTCAATGGCATAGACGTCCGATGAGCTTTCATAGATAATGGTTCAGGAGTCAATCTCATTCCCATTCGTACACTTCGGCGATTGGGCCTCACGGAATATGATTTATCTCCTTCTACCATGATGTTACAAGGATATGATAAAAATGAAAAAGAACCAATGGGAAAAGTTACAATCAGAACTCAGTTTGGAGATCTTGTATCCAATTCAGATTTCATGGTTGTTGATCAAGACTCAGCCTTCAACATCTTGCTTGGAAGACCCTGGCTACATCAACATGCAGCTATCCCTTCATCATACCATCAATGTCTCAAGTATTGTTTCGATGGTCAAGTTGGGACATCGTATGGTGATAAGGCCCCATTCAAGACATGTGAGTCTCAATACATTGAGGCGTAATTCTATCAAATGAAGGGAAATGATAAATCCATAACAAGGGAGCTTACCAAAGTTAATGCTCCATATGGTTTGGAAAAGATTCCAGTAAATCCATTTGCGCATGTGAGTACAGATTATGTGTTTCCTATCAGTCAAATTGACAGGATTGACCCAAATCAAAATACTCTTATGGAAATATCCATAATGTCAATTACGGAAATCAATCCAGACAACATGGGAAAAATTGGTGAGCTACCAAGCAGTGATGAAAGCCCAAATGGAGATGTCTTCATTTCATCCGCTGAAATCCAGCAAGTCTATAATTCGCCAATCAGGCCAGAAGAAGTTATAGAAATGTTAGAGGCGAATCATGATGTCAATTCTCAATCAATCATCTCCTCTTTATTTCCTAAGGAAGACCCTTCATCATCAATCGGGTCAGAAATGGAATCTTCCTCTTCAAGATGTTCAAATTTTAACATCTCTTATGATCATGAAAATTATTCTTTATCATCTACTATGCAAATAGAAATGGAAGAAGTAACACATGTTGAAGAAGAAGAGGAAGATCTCAGAGATGCTCCTCTAGTATTTGAAGAGGGTATCTCTACCACTGTGGATGAACTCAGAGAAATAAATCTGGGTACAAAAGAAGATCCACGCCCCACTTTAATCAGTGCGGCCATGACTCTTGAAGAGAAAGAGATGTATATTTCCTTTTTAAAGCAAAATCAAGAAATATTTTCTTGGAACTATATAGAGATGCCCGAGCTTGATCCTGATGTTTCTACTCATTATTTGGGTTTACCAGAAGAACATCGAGGATTTAAGCAAGCCGCGAGAAGAACACACCCAACTTATGCTTCCAAAATTGAATCTGAAGTGGATAAGCTTATCAAATATAACTTCATTAGAGAAGTTCAATATCCCAAGTGGTTGGATAATATTGTCCCAGTGAAGAAGAAGAATAGACAAATTAGAGTTTTCATTTATTTCAGAGATCTTAATTAGCATTGTCCTAAGGATGATTTTCCAGTTCCGATTACAGAACTCCTGATTAATGCAACAGCTGTCTATGAAGCACTTTCCTTCATGGATGGATATTCTGGATATAATCAAATATGAATGGGTCCAGAAGATGAGGAATCCACAGCCTTCAGATCCCCTTAAGGTGTGTTTTGCTACCGGGTAATGCCCTTTGGCTTAAAGAATGCAGGCGCAACATATCAGCGTGCCATGCATCGTATCTTCAAACCCTTTTTAGGGAAGTTTGTTGAATGTTATGTGGATGATTTGGTGGTTAAATCCAAACAACTTTCTAATCAATTGGTTGATTTAGAAGTCATATTCCACAAACTTCAGCAACATAATTTTAAGATGAACCCCTTAAAATGTGCTTTTGGGGTAACCTCAGGAAA
Source organism: Viscum album (assembly GCA_963277665.1). Lineage (NCBI taxonomy): Eukaryota > Viridiplantae > Streptophyta > Magnoliopsida > Santalales > Viscaceae > Viscum > Viscum album. The sequence goes on along the minus strand of OY728134.1, from coordinate 1,225,900,176 downwards.
ATTTCTCAGCTTTGTTGTACGCCATCATGGTATTGAAGTCGATCTTGAGAAGACAAATTCAATCCTTGGTATGTCACCTACTTAAAATTTGAAAGAATTGAGAGGAATTCAAGGAAACTTAGCCTATATTTGGCGTTTTATCGCCAATTTGGCAGGCAAAAATTACCCTTCACCAAATTGATGAAGAAGGGAGTCACTTACCAGTGGAATGAAGAATGTCAAGAATCACTCAATATTCTAAAGAAGTATCTCTTGAGTCCACCAGTACTCATGCCACCTATTTTAGGAAGACCACTTATCCTCTATGTGACAACTTTAGAGAGATCATTGGATGCCTTTCTTGCTCAGAAGAATGATGTTGGGAATGAAAATAGCATCTACTACCTCAGTCGGACTATGCTTAAAGCAGAAACCCGGTATTCAAGTATTAAGAAGTGCTGCCTGGCATTAATCTTTATAGTTTAGAAGTTGAGACACTACCTGCAACATCACGAGGTCTAATTGGTATCTCGCAATAACCCGCTCAAATTCATCCTTAGTCATCCAATGCTTACAGGACGTCTGGAAAGGTGGAAAGTTATTTTGTAGCAATTCTACATTCAATATGTGTCTCAAAAGGCAATAAAGGGCCAAGCTCTGGCTGATTTCCTGGATGAACACCCTTCAGTGGAAGACACATCTTCAGATATTGAACTCCTTGATAAGGAAGTCTTCTCTATTAAAGAAAGTCCTCAGGCATGGGAAATGTATTTTGATGGTGCTTCTAGAAGTCCAACAGGGAGGAAAATGGAAAATACTAAATTCAACAAAGTTGGATTAGGAATTGTGCTCATCTCTCCAGAAAAGGCAGTGTTACCTTATTCTTTCTTATTATGGGAAGGTGGTACCAATAATGAAGCAAAATACCAAGATCTCATCATAGGCTTGGAATTAGCGCTTCAAGAACAAGTGAATCACTTAAATGTGAAAGGTGATTCAGACATGGTAATCAAACAAGTCAATGGGGATTATTCCATCAGAAAAGAAGAACTAATCCCTTTGTATGATTATGTCAGAGAGTTAATGGTGGAATTCCCTTCGAAACTGACATTTTCTTACGTCCCAAGATCACAAAATGCTCAAGATGATGCACTGGATAATATAGCCACAACTCTGGAAGATCCAAATCGGGACGAGACAACCATCAGTATTGCCCACCATCGTGCAATTTCACCTTATGTTCAAATCAAAATAGAGGAAATTAATGAAATTAGTCCCATTCCTAAACCGTATGGTCATACTACAGGATGAATGTCACCTATCAGGGAATACCTTCAAAATGGAACACTTCCACCTGATAGAGCCAAGAAAGAACAAATCTGGCAACGTGTGGTCAATTTTACTCTTTATGATAGCCCAGATCACTTAGACAACGTTCTCTACAAAAGGGGTTTTGATGGAGTTCTCTTCAGATGCATTGATGGTGAAGAGACAATGGCTGTCATGAAAGAAGTGCATGCAGGAGTCTGTGGTGCCCACCAGTCTGGACATAGATTGTTTGATCAGATTCAAAGGCTTGGATAATTTTGGACTTCAATGATACAAGATTGTGTTGATTTCAAAAAGAAGTGTCATTCATGCCAAGTACATTCCAACTTCATTCATCAACCTCCAGAGTTGATTCATACAGCTAAATACTCGTGGCCATTTGCCACATGGGGAATGGATGTGGTGGGACCTTACCCTTTATCTACGACCAAGAAGTTTAAGTATATTCTTACTGCTACTGATTTCTTTTCCAAATGGGCAGAGGCAATACCTCTTAAGTAAGTCAGTTCTAAATGCATTGTTAGCTTCATAAAGTCTAACATCATTACTAGATTTGGTGTCCCTCATACCATATTGACGGAAAATGGCACCAACTTCTGTTCATCCGAGGTTAAGAAGTTGTATCAAGAATACAACATCAAATCCAATCATTCATCTCGGTATCATGAAGCGGCCAATGGCCAGATAGAAGCCTTCAATAAGACTCTTTCAAATATATTGCAAAAGATTGTAGATAAAGATAAGAAATCATGGCCTGATAAACTCTTTCATCCTTTATGGGCTTATCGGACCACCACCCGCACTGCAACGCGGTCAACTCCATTTTTACTAGTATATGGAATAGAAGTCATCTTTCCCATTGAAGTTCAACTACCCTTGCTCAGAGTAGCCATTTTTGATCAGTCATCTATAGATGAGCAATCTCAAAAGTGATTGAATGAATTGGAACAGTTATATGAGAAAAGATTGTGCACTATGAAACACTTGGAAGTCTATCAGAATCGAATAGCATGAGCTTTTAACAAAAAATTTCATCTTCGTTCATCCACTCATGGAGAATTGGTATTAGTTCTTAGAACTCCAATGATACCAGGAAAGAAACCTCCCATGCTTGAGCCAAAATGGGAATGACCTTACTCAATACATAAGGTCTACTCCAATGGAGCTTATTCATTAATCTCAATGGATGGAGAACTCATCACTACTCCAACCAATGCCAGATTTCTGAAGAAGTATTTTGTATAAACACAAAATATACCATCATTGGTCCGGTATGACCTTAAACTACACCACCGTCTAGCAAGACGTTAAACTGCATAACCAATGGTCCATGCATATGACCTTAAACTATTATCATTTTTCGTCTAACATGACGTTAAACTGTGTCCCCCTTCATCATCCTTGCTATATGACATTAAACTATATAGAAGTCCCTTACGTCCAGCAAGACGTTAAACTGCATAACCAACGGTCCATGCATACGACCTTAAACTATTCGCACTTACATCCAACATGACGCTAAACTGTATCGTCACTTTTTTGTCCAACATGACGTTAAACTGTGAAAAAGTCCCTAATATGTCCAACATGATGTTAAATGGCATACTCTTTTGTCCTCAATGCATGACATTAAACTGTACAGTTCCCCTTTTGTCCAACATGACATTAAACTGTATTGTCCCCATAGTCCTAACTACATGACGCTAAATTGTACAGAAAGTCCTTTAATACGTCCTATATGACTTTAAACTGTGCTTTGTCTCTTCTACATGACATTAAACTGTAAAACACCAATAGTCCTAAGTACAAGACTTTAAACTGCATAATCCCTTTTTATGTCTTATGTGACATTAAACTGTGCATCGTTAGGGTTGTTGCTACCTCTTGTTTCTCACATCGAGTATGACTCACGTGAGCTTAGAGAAAACTTCAACCATAACACTCTCTCTGGGCTACTAACCATGTATAAGTCCCAACACTATTTTTAGATCATTTTCCCCAAGGACTACTTGATCACTAATTCATTATTTAATTGAACTACGCAGACTTTGATCCTTGCCTTCTAGGCTGGGTACGTAGGCAACCTCCCAAGGTTCAAGCCCAAAACCAATCTCTTCACATCGGTTCACCTCCATCTCATACGATGTTGATTCGTGAAACTGGCCCTAGAATCAATATCTTTACATTGGTTCACTTTCGTCCTTGCTATACGACGTTAAAATATACAACACTTTTGTCCAGTATGACAATAAACTACAATATTATTTGATACCCTCACCTGAGAGGGAATCATTATTTACATTTATTTTAAATCATGTTATATTCCAAATACTACGTGCATACATGGCAATGCCCGAACCTTTTATCTTGGGTTAAACCATCATTGCACTAAAGTCCCCTTTCACCCTTCACATTTACGAACCAAATTTGTATAGAGGTTATTTCTAGAACTATGTGGGCTTGATTCCAATCCTTATGGGATACGTAGGAACATTCGAGTGTCCCTCGAATCCAACCCCTAGTCTTTGGGCCTAACCCCAAATTCCACTTTCAGTCCCTTGGATAAAAAGTCCCCATGAAAACACACACTATGTATTTCTTATAATGGTCTAAGCTCTATGACCCTAAACTAAGATCTCTAATCCTTTTGTCCCGCACGACGTTAAACTGTAGTTTAAGAACTACGTATGGCTTGATTTCCATCCTTATGGGATACATATTGAAGTCCAACATTTCAATTCAGGACCTAGCCACAACATGATTATGGTTAGCATTGATCTGTGTATCTCTTCATACATTGGACAATACCCATCTTTATGTGTCATAATCTTAACCTTAAATATTTTCAGATCTTCATAACCCTTTTCTTGACTTCTAGTCACAAAAATGTCAAATTTCTGAGAGTTCTTTTACCTGACTATGCAGTATGTGCCCTTAGGCGACCTTGCATAAACAGTCTCCATAACAGATTTGTCAGCCAAAAGATACTATTATTTGACTATGCAGCCAATTCCCTTAGGTGGCCCTGCATAATTCAACCCCCTAATGGGTTTTTCGGATACTGGTAACTTCATTCTTGGGAAGAAAGCCTCTTTTGTCCTTATTTGTCTTAAATGACAATATGTAGGGATCCTCAAAAATAGCCATCCTTGACATATTTGTCCCATATCATTTTTCATGATCTAAAATTATTAAAGTCTATGGTTTATATTATCCTTCCCTACGTTTGGTTCAGACCTTCGTAGGAGTGATATCCATCCAGTTCTTCAATAATCTTGTTTGGAAATATCTTCTCCATATTCAAGTACCTTTTTCCATATAGCAAACTCTATACTTTGGAAAATTTGAATCTCCATAAACTTTCACTGGATTTTTAGCACTAGGAAAGTAAATTTCTGAGAGTTCTTTTGCTTGAATATGCAGCACGTGCCCTCAGGTGGCCTTGCATAAGTAGTCTACATAACGGACCTGTCAGCCAAAAGATGCTATTTATTTGACTATGAATCCAATGCCCTTAGGTGGCCCTGTATAATTCAACCCCCTAACGGGTTTGTTAAATAATGGTAACTTCATTCTTGGGAACTACTTCTTCTAATGACTTTTATCTCTTTTTCATATCATTCCTCAGATTCAAATATTCTTAAGTCATAGTTTACATATTTTCCCTCATACTTGAGTATGGTAATATTTTTTCAGATAAATTGTCAAGGAATTTTGTCAATTTTAATCCATTTCGGTCAAAGCTATTTCGACCTTAAACATTATCCACTTTATGTCCGACGTGCATGACTTTAAACTGTCCAAAAAATACAAAGTAACTCTGAATAAAAGTCAAGTTCCAACTCACTAAACATGCATTTTGTATGATTTAGGAAATATTGAGCAATTAAGAGATTCAAAGTTTGTAGGGTTATTTATATTAATCCTAGTAAAAATCAAACTATGATCACTAGGCCCATTGGATTAAGTAAATTTAAAGTAGATAGAAAAAGAGAATGTAGGTACAAATGATTGAAGGTGAAAGTGTTTTTCATTGATGCACAACAGTTAGAAGGACATCCACAGACTGGAGTCTCTTCTCTTTTTTAGGAATTACAAAAGACTTTCAACATAATTCTTCATTTGATTTACGGAATCCCGAGCTTCATCAGCATCCACCTGGAATTCATTCATTCAACTGGATACCATAAGAGATGCAGTGATACCAGATCTTCTTGGAACAATTGTAAAAGAATGTTCTTGAGTGCGGTTTGAGAAAATTTTCTGCTGATCAAACAGTGACTCTGTTTCTGTCCAAGAGACTTCGAAGATGGATACATGGATTTGAGAATGAAGCATTGGAAGTAAATATCTATTTGGAGAGAGTAATATTTTCAGATATTGTTCTAATACCATATTTTTCTTCTCTCCACGAACTGGAAGTGGAAAAAATTTCAGCCCATGGGTTTTCCATTTTCATATCTGCAAGGAAATGGCATGCATAAAAAATTTGAAAGTTCAAGCCAATGTTGTTGCTCTTAATGCAAAGCATAACCAAAATAGAGGAGTAGCAGTGCAGCTACATCTCAGGCATATAATTCTTTGCATTTGGAACATTGACTCCTTGCAGATGACCATGACCATACATGGGCAGATAGATGCTCTGTGGGAAGTTAAGATGATATTTCTTCAAGTACTTAGCCAAACCTGGAAGAGTGCTGTCACAGATATCATATTAATCATGGACAACAATATTCATTATGTCATCTATCCACTTTCTATCCAATTCATCAACCATTAAAATTCTCTTGGGAGCCATTGGATCTGCACAAAAGTCGAGTAATTAACTCTTAAAGTAAGTTAATGTTTCATAAAATTTGTGAAGGAATTCAAAAAAAATGGCAAAGGCATTAAGGCGCGCAAGTATGGATGTGTCGCGCAAGTATGAATGTGCCACACAAGTTTTTGGCACGCAAGTATCACTGCGCAAGTCCAAATACCTATACCGCAGCGCGACAGCAAAGAAACATCGGAAAACAGAGCAACTTGCGTGACGAAGGCAACTTGCGTGGCGAGAGCTCAAAAGTTTGAAATAAAGATACTTTGTACGGAAATGGGGCCGCATATTTATAGGCCAGGCCGCACCCTTGCACACCGATGCCTGCATGCCGCCCTCTGTGCCATCAACACTTGCGTGCCACCTTTCCTTTGGTTTTCTTCTTTTCCTCAGAGTCACATCCTCATTTATTTCGGATCCATCTCTGAGGGGGGAATTTTGTTGAATCTCCTTTTCGTCACAGAGTCCAAAGGAATGTAAAGGGAAATACTTTGAAACCAAATTGATTCATCCTTTGAAGAAAACACCAAAAATCGACAAAGGCATGAACAAGGCTTCAAATGCACAAGGGTCGCGCAAGTTCCCTCACTATCGCGCAAGTATACTTGCACGCTGCCTACTGGTCACGCAAGTGACTTGAGTTCCCTAAATGATAACCACACGGGGTCTTCTCCAGCCTATAAATAGACCATGTGGGCCCCCCATTTTGGTAGGAATTTTTCCTGAATTCAAATATAGAGCTCTAAACGCCCAAGTCTCTTCTTCAGGTCTTCCGAACACTTCTAAGGTAATTATTTACCTAGAATGGAAGGTATAAACAAGATGAGTAAGTTATAAGTGTTAGAATTCACTAACACTTGCACGCATAAGGTGTTTTACCCTTCAGGGAAATGGACACACTTGCATGCCACCCTACTTCTTAACCAAAACTTGTGTGCCCCTCTTCTGGAAGTACCTCAGGATAATTCTAAAGGCTTTGGTCAAGGATCGCCCAAATGTTACCCTACTGGTTAACAATCTCACAAGTACCCATGTGCCGCGCATGTATAACTACGCGACCAGGGACTTGCGCACCTACACAGTACTTGCGCTACTCCCCAGGACTTGCACACCCTTATATTTTTGGGTGCCCTTCCTACCCATTTAACCCCTCTTATACCATTCCACCTCCCCTATTCAAGATTCAGTCTTCAAGACATTCTTCAAAGCCATTTATGGCATGTTTTCTTGATTAACGTCCTTATCTGAAAGGAATTCTGTGGAATATCTCTCAAAACCTAGTGATTTACACATCTTTATGTCACTAAAGATTGATATTTAATTCATTAAACCTCATCCTTTAAGATGAGAGAACCCCTTAACCTGGGCCTCATTTTCAGGAATAATCCCCAGTCATAATTCTCAAATCTGGGCATCCTCCTTAGGAATAAGCCCCAATTCCTCATTAACCTGGGCCTCCTTTTCAGGAGTAAGTCCCAGTCATAATTCCCATTAATTTTGGGCATCCTCCTTAGGAGTAAGCCCCAAGTCCCCTAATATGGGCATCCTTTTCAGGAGTAAGCCCCAATCTTATAATTCCCAAATATGGGCATCCTCCTTAGGAGTAATCCCCAACCATGATTCTCTTAACCTGGGATTCCTTTTCAGGAGTAAGCCCTAGTCTCAAATATAGGCATCCTCCTTAGGAATAATCCCCAAGTTCCTTAAATTCTCAAAATACCATAACCTGGGCATCCTTCTCAGGAGTAAGCCCCAGTCTTAATTTCTCTTAACCAGTCCTAATTTACTTTTTGATCTGGGTCTCCTTCTTAGGAGTAAAACCCAATCATAAGTCCCCTTCCAATTTGGGCCTCCTTTTCAGGAATAATCCCCAAATTAGAGTATCCAAATCTCCATAAAGTACATATACCTTTATGGACCCTGTTCCTGAATTTCTTCCCTGAAGTAAATCCTAATCTTCATCTATTTGGGCAGTCATACATACATAAGACCCAAATCATTTCTTATGATTGCATCTTTCATGGAAAAACTATCTGGTTTTACCAATACCTCTTGTTTCTCACACCGAGTATGACTCACGTGAGCTTAGAGTGTAAAAGTAATTATGAAATCTTTATTTGATACATCAATCATAAACATCATATTCCCTTACTCGAACTACGTGGGTTCTGATTCCTTTTCCTAAACAAAGGATATATAGGTAGCCCATCTGCGGGTACGATCCCAACTCTGAAATAATCCATGCCCTTATGAATGACAATAAACTTCAAGTTCCCCACTGAGTGGCTTTAAAACCAGTATGGTCATCATAATGACCAAGAGAATTTTTATGTATTAAAGGATACCATTGACTAAGAATATCTAAACAAATACAGATGATTCTCTATCAATGAAGAACCTCAAATACATATAAAAGATTCTCTAAATTTCCTACATATCAATCATTGATTTTCAGATCTAAAGGAAAGATCATTTTATACTGGGTAATGTAATAAAGATTCACGAACATAACTTAAATCTATAAAGAGAGACCCATAGTAGATAGTAATTCCCCTAAAAAAGGTGTGATGAGTCCGAACTCCCATCCTATCGACCAATGAAAATTCCTAAGCCTCATAAGTCTACAACTAATGAGCACCTACCTTTGGAAAGTAGGTTCAAATGGATATAGAATCATTGGATGTTTTTGGTTCTACGAACAAACCTGTTAGAAACTGCTTGGAATGTTTGAATCTTAAATCAATGAGATCATCCCCAATTCCAGAGGGAAACACCCATCAAATTCCATCAGAATGAATTTCAGCAAGTGACTATCCTCACAACCCCTTAGTGATGAAGTGGTATCTTAGGGAAATGTTAGCTTAGAGAGTATTTTGGGCCCTCCAGATCTAGGAAGAGGTTATAAATGACAACTTCGGTAGATGGATAGAAGAATTATTGGTAAGACTGAACACATAAAGTATTAAGTATTCTAAAAGGGGATATCTTGAGAATTTTGATCCCATTAGTTTTAGTAAAATCTATTGATATGATCCAACTGAACAATGGAAAGTAGGGTCCACACTCTCTACCATATCATCACAGAAGGTGATTGCTGTTTTCACCTCCCTCTTTAACACCTTTTTAATAGGTTGATGAGAACCAAAATCCATCTAAAAAAAATTAAGTAGAACATGTGAGACAAAGGTAGCATAAAGAATTTATAAAAATAAAGCGTGGAATGATACCACGACATCATGTGCATCACATGACTCGACCAAGGGTCCATCAACCATATCAAGGAGCTCATAAATCACTATTCCTCTAAGGGAATCGCAGTGCACTTAACCACTGCAAGGCATCACGCTCATCGTGTGACTCCCTTTTGAGACTCTTGATCACGTGACCTAAACATGGTCACATGAATCTCCAATGATGGAATGATCGGGCCAACGGATCCCGTGAAACCCTCAAGGAAACCATAGAATTCACATATGAAGTCTGAAAAATTACCAAAAATCAGGTTTGCAGTTGAGGAAGATGAGCACCTGAGCTGAAAGCAGCCTCATGTAAGAGCTTCAGCAGAATGGGTTCACAGTGATGGCTCGAGGATATGGTTCATGATCAAGGTTCACGGCAAGGTCTCATGATGGGATAAACAATGGGAGTTCTATGAAAATAAGTTGTAGGTGTAATGAATTATCCTACACCCCCTATATATAGGTGTCTCTCGGAATACCAAGAGTCTCCCGGTAGACCAAACGTCACCTGAATCACTAGTTTTCGATGCTACCAAGGACTCTGGAAGGCATTTAGTTTCCTTAGAACTGAGTCCTTATCCCCTTGTACATTTCTCCTAAGGGGGGAATTTGTTGACGCCCACCAAATAAGCATCAACAAAATCACAAAGGAAGAAATACTTTAATATGAGTATTATTTCCCCCCATAAAATCAAGTAAGAAGAGGATGGTTGAAGACTCTTAGATTTCATGATACCTTAAAGGGTTCGCAATCACGTGACTATTTAAAGGTCACATGAAGGTTTCACGCATGGCACATCACTCACGACCAGTCCAACAAATTCCCCTTCAAAAATCCACCTACTCTTGTAAAGGATCCTTAGACAAACAAATGAGCACCCCCTAGGCCACATGGTTTTTCATTAGAAAGGACTTGAAAATCCACAAAAAAACCTAAAAAAATAAAGAAGTACATTCTAACAGAAGATACACCCAATGGTCACACAACTCATGGACCAAAACATTGTTGGGAAGAATAAAATCCCTTGAAGATATATGAGAAATCTCTCATGACCTCCCAAACTTATTGCATCAAACGAAGGAGATGACAGGGAGGAGGTGAGAGGGGTTCACGGTCACTGAAGAACATGCAACATGCACCTTGAGAAATCTATGAGACATAGAAAAGCCTCATGGAATCCCTCTGTATTTCTAACCTCACCGCACGTAAGTCCTCAAGAGTGTCTAGACAACTATATAATGATATAAGAATGGAAGGATATACCTATCTTCCATATTCTTATGCACTCTCCATATGACCCATATCGGTCACACAATAAATTATCCAAAAATCAAGTAAAGATCATAGATATTACTCATTACAAATTTCATGAACCCCGATCTTTGTTTAATAAAATTAATGGGATGGAAATGGAGGAGGCAAGAGGGGTTATCGGTCGCTGAAAGACATGAAACACGCCCCTGACGACCCGTGAGGCATCGCGGGTCCTCAGTGACATGACTTCTTTTACATGCAAGATTCCTTCAGCTTGTCATCCTCACTATATAAAGCACCCTAGGAAAATACACAATTCCTAAGGAAAAGAAGACATATTTAGCCATGAAATGTTCACACACCCCCATATAGCCCATATAGGTCATGCGACACATCTCCAAAAAATGGTGGCAACACCCTCGATAATACACATGAAACCGCACATGACTCCCAACATTTTTTTGAATAAAAAAAGGGATAAAAAGAGGATAGGTACTCGTGATCACTTAAAGACTTGCGACACACCCATCGTAGCCACAACGCTTTCCCATGAGACCCTGAGGCAAGTCACCCAAGGTCTCACGAGCGTCTTCCAACAAACACTCTAGTCTCATGAGGACCCATGTACAAGTCAATGTGACAACACAAAAGTATTTCTACATGACCAAATGATCGAAAAAGTCTACAATAATCATCCATAATATGAAAAAGGAAGAGAATCACGATCACTGAAAATCAGGCGATGTGCCCGAAGCAGTCCCCCCGACAGTGGCTCGCGAAACCGTGGGGCGTTATACCCACATTGCTGAATCCAACATGGACTCACTCCAGATACGATGCATGAACCAGTGATTACCCATGGTGGAGAGGCCTAATTTCCCCACCACAACATGAATGAAGGGTTGGATTCTTGATGGTTGAACACCCAGATTTGGATCTTGACTTCAATGGAATTCTCAGAGTGGAAGATCACATGACCGAACAACATTCTGTCAAGTAATACACTAGTGTACAGTCGGAGAAGTCATACATTTGGCATAAAAAACTTTGCGTGATCACTCATAGATCACGTGAAGGATCTACGATAGGTTATTGAAGTACTGTGCTGCAAGCCTACTAGATCACATAAGACTCAAAATAAGCTGAAATAAAACAAAACCAAGGTTCCTGTAATATAAGGGCTATAACCAAGATCAAAGGTTGGATACTTAGGAAAAATAAATGCCCACAATATTTCATGTGCTTCGTGCATGTCATATGAAGACACATGAAAACAATAGTTCATGTCACTTGGGTCTCATGAAAACCATTATACATGTCATTTGGAACACGTGAAACCTTCCCAACATATCGGGTCCCATTATACAACACCCCTTAGATGCCACTTTGATCTTGCGAACCCTCTAGGTCCACCGCCCAAGAATCATGTCATCCTTCAGACACATCACCTGACTCATGTAATGATGTTCACTAGTGTCAACCGAGTCTTGTGGAAGTACCTAGACATGATAACCAAGATCTAGAAACGCCCTCTGGTCAAGTCAGATGGGACTCACGACACCCTCCAGACATGTCAGCCAAGTCTCACGATGTCTCCCAGGGGTGTCAGCCAAGATACGCGACACCCCTTGGATTGGGCTACAGTGGCTCTCACGACACCCTATAAGTGTGTTAAGATGGGACATTCGATGGCCCCAAAGATATGCCAACTAGGTCACATGATGCCCTCTAGGTGATAAGTCCATGTCAATAGGGAATCCTAGGATCTGACAAATCTGTCTGTCCTCAGCATGTAAGCCCCAGCCCATAGGGAAACCTCAATGTTAAGTCCTGACATAAAGATAACTAAGATGACTCTGATTCCTTCCATACTCTATATACATAGGCCACCTTTTTTGATGTTTGAGCTCTATATTGGTCATATATGGAAATACCAAAATATGAGTCCCTTGTTTAAAGCAATGACATTTGATCATTTTATATCCTTGGTTTCTCACAAATGATCATGGCTCACACAGGTTAGGGAGTTACAATGATCATATAATCTTCCCTATAAGCCTCTATAATGGCATAGGGAGGCCTCAATGTGTATGCCCTAATATATGTGAACAATGAGGACTCTGATTCCCTCTATAATTGGGATACATAGGATGCATTCTCAAGGCATGAGATAAATGTTAAACACCCTCAGGGACTATCCCAATATACACGTCCCATATCCATATTCTATGAGGTTGATCACCTATCCACCTTATTTCTCACACTAAACATAGCTCACGTGTTCTTAGGGATATATGAACGAATGGCTCATTGGACACCATGAATTAATACCCCATATATAAGGGTATATACCTTGGGGTGAGTCCCAAGAACTTCAATGAACTACATGGGTTTTTTTCCAGTAATATCTAGGATACGTAGGACACCTCATAATGGCTCAATCCCCTCTTAGAATATCAACCACCTCCTCATGTGATAGTACATCCGGAAGCACTTGGTTACACAATTACATCACATAAAAAAGATTTTCTCTATTTGGTAAATGGATGAAGAACCTCATATACATATATATGGATCCATTAATGAGGCTCCCTATCTTCTTCTAATGATTGAATTAACCAATAAACCATTTTTTTAGGGAAACCAATCCTATATAGGGATTAGTAAGAGATCTATGAACATATATTAAATCTATAAGAGAGTCCCAGAGTAGGAAATAATTCCCCTAAAAAGGGTGAGATGAGGCTAGCCTCCCATCCTATCGACCAATGCGAGTACCCAAGAGTCACTGAGCCTGAAAATCTAGATGAACCATCAAACATTGGAAAGAAGGTCTGTACCCAGCTACAGATGGGGGAACCATTGGGAGTTTTTGGGGAAAGTGACAATGGTAGACTGATGGGTGAAACCATTAAACACCATGAAACCCTAAAGAAACATATATCTTTCTTATACTTAGTTTATTTTTGTTATAACCCTTATAATGTTATTCAATCTAATCTCTTTTTTTCTTGATCTTAGGGTGTGTGGTTCATTCAGTGTGTTATCTTCTTCCTATATTTGAAGGATTTACTTCATTTGTTATTGATTTAAGGTAGGTTTTCTCTATGAATAACTCTTTACCTTTATAAACTTAATTTCATGGGATTCCCAACTTTAATTTATAATTTTTTAAGACCCTAAATATATATGTTTAATATTTTTGATGAAAGAATCTGATTTTCTTTATATTTCCTCGAAATAGAAACAATTTGTTTTCTTAATAATGGTTCAAATCCATTTTTCAAGGTTCATAGATGTATTATGCTTGATTAAATGTCCTATTTTACATTTTAATTTATCTTATAACCCATGATGGGTGTTTTGGTTTATAAATTAGTGAGAAAGGTCTGTGTTTAAAATAATGGGTGTGTTTCGATGAAATAAATATTTTTTAAGACTTTGGAGTGCTTATGTGATTTGGTTTTAAAATTGGAGTTCCAACATGGGTATTTAATTTTTTTTGGATTCCCTATCAAGAACGTGAAATGTGTTTGGTGTGGAATTATTTTTCATTTTAATTTAAATTCATTTCATTAAAATATTTGCACTACATTTTAATTTTTAAAATGAATTTCCTTGATTTAGTTATTTTAAATAGGTATCAAGGACTGATTTGTAGTTTATGAAATGGATTTCTTGAAAGGGGGTGAATGAGGAGTTTTTATGTTTTGGAATTTATTGTGATTAATTTTAGGTTCTATTTACTCACCTATATTTTTTTGGTCATGGGAACCTAGGAACATGGATATGAAAATTTAGAATTGATGAGGTCTTTTCCACTATCTAAGCGCGTCTCCCTAACTAGTGAAGTAATACATGCAGTTCCACCACTATCTCAATGAAGTTAGTGTATTTATCCACTAGTTGAGGGTATTTCCTTAACTTTTGAAGTCATTTCACTAGATAATCTAAGATATAGTTTCCTAGCTCCCTTCCCATGGAATTTTTTACTTTCATATCTTTTATTTTTATTGCACCTTCGTATTTTTTGGTATATCCTCTAATATTTATACTCACTTTTGAATGATGATGTTATTTTATTTCAATATTTGATCCTTATTTTTTCTGGCTACTATTTTTTTTAATTTCATTTATTGTATCTAGTTTCTACTTTAAAACCATTTGAAAATAATTCTTTGGAACATTTTGAAATTGAATTTGTACAATAGGGTTTCTGAAACAACTTATTTATCTACATTAGATTTTAAGGCATTTCAATGTTTTCATTAATAAGTTATTTATTTTTAAATATAATTTAATTTATTATGAAAGGAAAATATTAATTTTACTCAAGTGACTTGGTTTATAAAAATTATAAAATGGTCATATTTTCATGAAATATATTTCAAACTATCCTAGAATGGTTTTAATTTCAAAGATCTTGTAAGAGTTGTGGGGAGGATACCTAGAAAGAATTTGTGGCCATATCGATATAATTTTTTTTGCTTCTAGAGGAGTTTTTCCTGGTGGAATCCTTTCCATGTTATGCATATGGTTTTGGTTCAATGTTGAGGCAGGATGGTGACCATGGGTCACACAAGGATTTATAGTTCTATTTTTATCTTTTCTTTTACATACCTAGTATAGTGTATGCATTGACCCTTCCGGACTCATTATATCTTGAGAAACTATTCCAAGTTTTATATCTCTCTTATATTATGGTATATATTTAGATTTTTTTGTTTAATTATGTCTATTTTTGATAATATTTTGGTAATATTTATTTTGTTTTCATGGAAATATGATTTATGAATGGGTCAAACTAGATTCTAGGAATGATTCTACTATGTATTTTATCATGTTTATTGGGAGAAAATATTTTGACATTCATATGTTTAACGTCTTTCCACTAGTTTCCAGCATAGGGTGATTGAGAATTCACCTTGGGTCATATCGTCACTTGAATCAGGTGCTTGGCTTAGGGGTGGCCTGGACTAGTTCGTGAAAAAATATATCCCATTTTCAATGAAGTTAAATATAATAATATTGAAAAATCAGAAAATATAAATAATAATCTGATCAATCAACCATGATGGATACCAAAACTTTCTATAAACCACATTATAAAGGTACCATTTTTTGAGTGTAAAAATTAAGCCTCAATCATGGGGAGATAAAATGACACATGGTAGTGTGTCTGCCTTATCATAACCCTAAGTGAATGGGGATGGTTGAACTATAAAATAGAATAGATGCTTCTCACTACATTCTTTAGAAAATTCCTTTTTCATGATATTTTTAATTTGACATTGTGTAAAAACATACTATATTTCCACGAACCATTTCTTAAATTTCACTTAAAAAAGTAATATTTGATCTCAATATGATTCATCCTTAAATAAAGAATTGGATTTTATCTAGAAGTAATCACACTCAAGTTATCAAACATGATTGAAATAAAATAATTTTCTAAAATCAAAATATCTTCATACTGTTTCATATCTTATAAAAGTTCCATGCATACTTAAGTAGGAACTATATATTCAGAATCCATTACTATCAATTATATGGAATATTATTATTTTCTTAGATAAGAGATATAAAAAATATGATATAAAATGATGTACTTGTCACAACCCGTCCTCGGGGCCCGTGCCATGACTACCCCAAGCCCGCCTTCCATAGGCCAGGGGCTGGCGACTAGCACCAAAGGTGTAAATCCCGATAACTGGGAAGACATTGCCTTTATAAAAGTAAAGAAAACACCACATAGTACAAGCAGAAGTAAAACACTAAGTTATCAAGTGACACATCTCAATCATGAGGAAACACAAAGATCATGAAAACAACGGATAACCACTACTTAGGTATATGCCCACATGCCCGAACGGGTCATCTGACTAATGATAGTCCCCCCAGGCCAACACATGTCCTTTCTAGTGTGTTTTGTCCTCACTCACACACACCCTGAGAAACTTCCCAGGAGGTCACCCATCCTGATCACTACTCCAGGCCAAGAACGCTTAACTGTGAAGTTCTAATCAGACAGGCTCCCGAAAAGGAAGGTGCACCTTGTTGACATGAGTCATATCATTTAGTCATTTAACCCTTTATCATTTGGGAGAATCTTGAAGATATTCATCCTCCTTCGTGAAGAACGCGAAGAATGCGAAGAACGCGAAGAACGCCGGCCTCCGACGAAGGGAGACGAAGAACACCAAACCCTCGGAGATCGACGATGTGACGCCGGCAGTTCTCCCTCTGCGACGCTTCTTCCACGACGATCCATCCCCGCGACAATCTTCGATCGACAACTTGAGGTAGGGGGTTTACGTGATTTTTTCCTTACGTGATTCTCTTCCATCTTTTATCCGCGATTTTTGGACCGCATGATATCAGTTAACGGGAGGAGGCCGGACCGCACAAACACGACCGTCCCCCTCCCTTATTGTTTTTCTTGTTGTTGCAGATCGAATGAATTGATGCGGTGCCATTGCACCGCGCGGGATCGAGCGACAAGGATGCGCGACATCGTCACACCGCGCGGGATCGAGCGACAAGGATGCGCGACATCGTCACACTGCGCGGGATCGAGCAGCAAGGATGCGCGACATCATCACACTGCGCGGGATCGAGCGGCAAGGATGCGCGACATCGTCACACCGCGCGGGATCGAGCGGCAAGCATGCGCGACATCGTCACGCCGCGCGGGATCGAGCGGTAAGAATGCGCGACGTCCTTACGCCGCACATTCAAATTTTAAACTCTCGTGCGTGGGTATTTGATTTCAAGGTGTTCGTATAATTTATTTTAATGTGACAACCGGGTCCTGGTGACAGCACAGACACCCCGCCTTAACAAGGCCGTCGGGTCCTGGCCTACCAAGTACCACCAGTTGCCCCGCAGACATGTGGGGCCCACCCTTGGGTCCACCCACGTGCCCGAACGGGTCATCTGACTAATGATAGTCCCCATAGGCCAACACATGTCCTTTCCAGTGTGTTTTGTCCTCACTCACATACACCCTAAGAAACTTCCGAGGAGGTCACCCATCATGATCACTACTCCAGGCCAAGCACGCTTAACTGTGGAGTTCTAATCAGACAGGCTCTCGAAAAGGAAGGTGTACCTTGTTGACATGATTCATATCATTTAGTCATTTAACCCTTTATCATTTGGGGATGTTACAATCACCCCCCCTTTAGAGCACAACACCCTCGTTGTGGGCCCTACATCTCAACCCAGGCAGTGCACCGCACTTAAGGCTGAGTTCCTGCTCTGATACCAAATGTGACAACCGGGTCCCGGTGACAGCATAGACACCCCGCCTTAACAAGGCCGTTGGGTCCTGGCCTACCAAGTACCACCAATTGCCCCACAGACACGTGGGACACCCCGCCTTAATAAGGCCGTCGGGTCCTGGCCTACCAAGTACCCCCAGTTGCCCCGCAGACACGTGGGGCCCACCCTAGGGTCCACCCACATGCCCGAAAGGGTCATCTGACTAATGATAGTCCCCACAGGCCAACACATGTCCTTTCCAGTGTGTTTTGTCCTCACTCACACACACCCTGAGAAACATCCCAGGAGATCACCCATCCTGATCACTACTCCAGGCCAAGCACGCTTAACTGTGGAGTTCTAATCAGACAGGCTCCCGAAAAGGAAGGTGCACCTTGTTGACATGAGTCATATCATTTAGTCATTTAACCCTTTATCATTTGGGGATGTTACAATCAACCCCCCTTTAGAGAACAACACCCTCGTTGTGGGCCCTACATCTCAACCGAGGCAGTGCACCGCACTTAAGGCCGGGTTCCTGCTCTGATACCAAATGTGACAACTGGGTCCCGGTGACACCACAGACACCCCGCCTTAACAAGGCCGTCGGGTCCTGGCCTACCAAGTACCACCAGTTTCCCCGAAGACACGTGGGGCCCACCCTAGGGTCCACCCACGTTCCCGAACGGGTCATCTGACTAATGATAGTCCCCACAGGCCAACACATGTTTTTTCCAGTGTGTTTTGTCCTCACTCACACACACCCTGAGAAACTTCCCAGGAGGTCACCCATCCTGATCACTACTTCAGGCCAAGCACGCTTAACTGTGGAGTTCTAATCAGACATGCTCCCAAAAAAGAAGGTTCACCTTGTTGACATGAGTCATATCATTTAGTCATTTAACCCTTTATCATTTGGGGATGTTACAGTACTTGATTTTAACTTATTATCATTATCATAACCATCGTAATCCACATTAGTATTGAGATTTTTATAGGATATCTCAATCACCCTAAGGGTGGGGAGTGAATCATGGGTAACTTAATTTTACAAATTATATTCTAATTAAAAATATCCCTTTTGTTAAGTTAATAAAACTTGTGTTATCAGTTAATATGTATAGATATTAAATATCAACCCTCACTACATCTCCCTTATGTTATGGAAATAATGTGAAGTAAACAACTCACAAAGATTTTTGCAAGGTTCAACCTCAATGTGAGAACATACTCCTTGTCATGTCAACTCCCATCGAGTCACAAATTCTTCCAAATATATATCTATCATAGATTACAAGTGGTTTGGGAAAGAATCACCCTTAACCCAAATTCTTTACTATATTACACAAGTGAATGATCATTATACTATGTCCCATGGTAGAGCTATTTCCTTAAAAGTTTCCCCTATACCCCGATAGTAATGTTGGAGATTTTATACTAGAACTACCAATCTTCTAGTAATCTTCTAGAACTTCCACATGGATGGTTATTCAACTACCTCAAGATCTTATGGTGTACTCAACATTCATGTCGAGACTATCCTCATTGAAAAATGTTCTTATGAAGCACTCACTCTCCTTCCATTCTTCTAGATATAGAGAATAGTCTCAAGTATCAACTTTCTAATATTTATGCTCAAAACACTTCCTATTAGATTGTTTTATACAGTATATCTCTATCTGTTATTCTATAGCCAGTCCCCCTCAGTCCAAAGCACCTTATTTATGGTATATCTTAATCTCACATGACTTTGTTTGATGCACCTTTGTTTGGTTTTTCTCTACCAGGGACTTCTTTATCTATAACTCTTCCAACATGTTCTTATTATTTAAACAAGTAGTTTCTTAGTTGGTGACTCACACCAAAATTATAACAGTACTTCTTATAAAAATCAATTAGCTCACTCACCTCATGTTCCATTACCCTCTTTATATAGGCAGTCTTCCTCTAATAGATATAGGGAACGTACGAGATTTGATTTGAAATTCTTTCTTTCTATTCTCTTATATTGGAATCCTGTAATATATTTTTAATATATTAGGATTCAACTTTATAAGATTTCTCAAAGAACATGGTATCAACTATCTCTAAAAATTACTCAAATCTCAGTGAGAATCATGATACTTCCTTCATGAATATTGCGTCATTGAAAATCCATCAAAGAATCATCAAAATGATTGAATTGAAAACTATTTTATAAATATACTCAAACCTTTTTTAGTAAGAAAAAATATATTAGTTTAGTTCTTATTTATGATAACTTCTCTGTACTATATTTCTTCATCCCCTACTTCTTTGTCTGGATCTTCTTCATTCGATACCTCTTCATCTGGATGTCCTTTATCTGAATCCCATATTCTTAGAAAACTCTATCCAATAAACATAAATATATCCATGATATGATATCTTAAATATCCCTTATGTACATAAATATTCATCCAAAACACTTTTTTCTAGAATACTCATGCTCATGTTTTTAGTCCAGAATCCTCTATTTTGAAACTTTATATTTACCTCCATTAGGAAAAAATCCATCTAATGGATTCAAGAAAGTTCATCTAAAAAATTCATAATATTTTATCTATCAAATTATCCTATTTTTGATCATAACATTATAACTTTAAGTATCAAAATTAATATAATTCCGACCCCATGACTTCATATCTTAGACTTTTTATAGCTGCAACTAAGTCTACCAATGCTTGTTTATTCCCCTTCCAAAAATTATCAATATTATAACACACTTACTAAAAAATGTTTCTTTAGTGGACTTAATAAAAAATCCTTTAATAATATCCCTACAAAATATCATTTTTATGATGTTTCACTTCGTGTATTTTCCACTTTTATGGTATCATCTCACTTTATAATGTGAAATCACCTTAATTTACTCAGGAATGAATCATAATTAATATAAAAAATCTTAAGTGTTCCTTGTACATCCCATCATAATAGTTTCTTTAACTTCACTATTATTCTACTGATGGTTTTACCTTCGAGATCAGTTCCTTTAGCAGATCAACTAAATCTTCATTTATATCTTCAATCTCTTCATCTTCTGGTACTTAATTATTCAAATTCAAATGTTGTTGACAGTGATTATTTATCCTTAAATGCTTATTTTTTCTTAATTACTAATGAAAACATTCTAGAAGTAGATATTACATATGAAAAATTCCTATTTAGGATGGTTTCTTCATTAAAAGTATGTTCTTATAGTGTATTTATTCCAAAAATACCATTGGATCCTTTTCCTTCTGTTTACTTATTGACATTTCTAAAAACCATTGGAAACAAATTTAATATATCATCATTATCATATGATGGGAACTTCAATATAACCCTTTGTATTTCATTCAATACCCATTCAAAATAATAAAGTTAATGACATTTCTCCCCTATATTGGAAATAAATCCAAAGTCATTTTATCTCCTTCTTATGAGAACTTTAAGCAAGGGACTTATTTTATCTCCCCTTGATGATATGAATTTGAATCCCCCTTTAGTGAAAAATTTTATGTTAGGGATAAACCTTCATCATACTTTTTATTCTTCTCCATTTTATTATTTCATTAAATCTATTGTAAACTTTAATTATTTGATAGAATGACAATATCAATTTTCATAAATCAATAATCCCAAAATCAACCAATTCTCAGCCTACGCGAGTCATTATTTGTATAAATATTAGGATTGATTAATCCAAACATTAATTTCATCCATAAATGTTACTAAGTGATGAAATTTTTTTATTAAACCTTATTTTAGGTAAAATTTCAATATATTTTTATTCAATTTAATTTCCTACATCCATCTCAACAAATAAATGAAAAATGTTCAAGCATAAAAGCAGGTTTATCCCCTTTTAAAAAACCTTTTCACTTTGTCATAAAAAATTTAAGATCTCTCCTTTTTGTTATTCAAACATAAATTTTCATATAATAATGGAAAATTATAGAAAAATTACCTCAAGGTTGTTCGAAGCTTTGATTCTCTAAATTTTTAGTATCCAAAACATCTTCATCATCGAGATCTTATACCTTTGGGTAGTTCAATTTTAATTCAGGGATCCCCCTAAATTATATCACCTTAAATTCTATTTTTCTATTTAAATTATTAGGAACATAGGAGGGAGAAAGGTGGATTTTCCTTGTCTCATCAAATATAGAAACATGGATGAGAATGTTTTATCAACTAAGAAACCCACTTCACTTCTACTCTATTTTTCTGCATGCTATTTTCCTTAGTTTTCTAAGTATTAACCTTCATGGGATGCATGGATTTCTTATAATTACATTATCTTTTAACATTGTGTATAAATTTCTTCTTAAATTCATCTTTCAAGGTATAAAAATTCTTCATTTCTTATGCTTCTAGCCTCCTTACTTCCACTAATTGTTTTGGTCATACAATCATTTAAGCCTTCAAAAAATATTTTTCTTTCTTCTTCTGCCAAGAAATATTCTTTAAAACAACCTTTGTATCTTAAAATTCTTTTATTCTTTTATTTACCAACACATCCTATCCTAAAAACATTTTCATGAAATTTTCAAGTGTATGGTAAACCAAGTTACATATTACAGATAGTTTTTTATTTTTAGAAATGTTTCTCTTTAGAGGTAACTTCCAGTGAACTTCAACTTCTCCATTAGATACGTCTTCCACCATTCCAATCTGCTCGTGTATTTCATGGATTTATTGAATTTTTTTCTCGATCTTACTTCCATTAACTTGAACATTAAAGGTGATTTTATAACTATCCATGAAGTAGACTTTTCTTCCATATAATTATCATCTTTTCTTGGGCATAACATCTTTTGAATCAATATTATTGGGTGATACCTTCCTAAAAGATTCTAACTATTTACACCTCAAGGTACACTTACGTTCTATCTTACTTACATTTTACTTTAGATTTTATGGACACCTTTTATTAGAATTTTTTGATTTGTTCTTGGTAGTAGTAAACCATCACCTTTCTTCACTATGAATACACCTTATTAAACTCCCACATAAATTTTCAAGATACAAAATATATTGACTGTTAGAAATTTTTTGTTTTTTTGAGGGTTGGGTGTACATATCTATGTTTTCCCATACCTTTCATTTTTATTCCCATTAGTGTTGTGTTTATGACGCTTTGTCCAGGGAATGACCCCTCATTACCATTCGCTCGATGTGACAGGTTGCATCTATTGCCCTGTATTCCCAATTTCTAATGGTAAGTGGAATTAGTCACTTTCTCAGGGATTTTTTCTCTTTAATCGAAATAGGATGATGGGATATTGGTTCCTCCTTCCATAGATTCCTCCTTGAAATTCTTCCCCTAGTTCGGGTCTCCCTCATAGATTTAATATGTAGTTTTTGAACCTAATTCATGGTGCCATATCTTTATGGATTCTAGTTAATTACACTACTTTTGTCTAGAAATTCTAAGGGGGTCTAGTTAGGGTATCAACCTTCAGTCAGGAGAGTTTTCACATTGAGCATTAATGGAATGTCTAGGTGCTAGAACATTAGAGCACTTGTATTCATCCTCAAAGAGGGATTCTAAAGGGCATGAAACTCAAGGCATCCCATGGTGATCACAAGGTTTATTTATTCCAGAGGAATTTCTTCTGAGGGTTTCCTATGGAATTCCTTATTTTACATGGTGTATGCTGTGAGTTTAACATCTTGTGAAGAAGGTTATGCTAAAGGAGTGTCTTATGATGTTTTCCTCAAGTATCTAATGTTTAACATGAGGTTGACCATGAGTTTAACATCTTGAGGAGATGAGATTAGGGTGATTATGACAACCCATAGAGATGGATCAGAGATATAGATCAATAAGAGGGAGTTCCTGGAAGGTTTAATGAATAGATGGATCAGAACACCCAATGAGAGCAGACTCGAGATGGTGTTTCTAAAAAATAGAAGGTTTCAGATCATGAAGGGGTACATCCATAGGATGGAGGAACCAAGGTTTACTAGGTAGAAGGGTCAGAATGCCTCTGACGGTAGACCTGGGAGGGTGTGTCTCATAAAGATAAGGTTTCACACCATGAAGGGGTATGTCCCTAGGAGAGAGGTACTAAGTTTTCCCAAATAGACGGGTCAGAACACTTTTAGTGGAAGACCCGGGAGGTAATGTCTCATAAAGAGAAAGTTTCACACCATGAATGGGTACATCCCAAGTAGAGAGACGCCAAGGTTTACCATTAGTTGGGATTAAACCTTAGGGAGGATTCATATGTACCCTATTTAGAATATAAGGATCAAAACCCACATTGTTTGATGGGGTGGTGTAGGGATTACACATGGATAGCTGCCCATCGCAAGTGGATCACTCTTGGTTGGATGGATATGGATTGTGTGGGGATTACACATGGTTAGCTACCCAGGTGCTACTGGGAGTAGTGATGTGGTGAATGGTCCTTATTAATGTTTAGCTTCCCAAATCGATGGTATGATCTCACTGGGATGTGGAAGTCTGGGTAAGAATTAGGATGGATATGGAGGAAATGATGATGGAATGGATGGATTGTGGAAGGTGATGGGCTTGAACCTTGAGGAGGCTTCCTATGTACCCCAGTGGTTGGGAATCAATGTCCACATAATTAGGGAGTGGAGCGATGGGACACCTAATGAGGTGACCTATGAGAAAGCAATTCATGGATGGGGACATGAAGGAAGTGTAACCTCCTAGTTGGTTTATGATCCTCCCAAGATATAGTGACTGAAGGGAAAGATAAGGATGGGAAACTATGATGGGATTAAACCTCAGGGAGGCTTCCTACATACCCTTTTTAGAATATAATGATCAGATCCCATGTAGTTTAGGATATGGGGAATATAATCAGGGCTTACACATGGCTAGAGGCCCAGAGACATGCTGGGAATTACACATGGTTAATAGCCTAAATAATGGATGGATCAGAACACCTCAGGGATATGGATCTGGGGGATGTGTTCCAAAAAGGTAATATGTCACATCATGAGGGTATATACCTATAAGGGATCACCATAGTTTACCATTGGTTGGGATTTAACCTCATGGAGGCTTCATATGTACCCTGTGTAGAAGATAGGGATCAAAACTCGCGTAGTTTGGAAATGGGTGGGGGGGCATGGGGATTATGCATGGTTAGCGGCCCAAAGAATAGAGTTTCAGTCACTGTTAATCTATAAGACCATGTGACTCATTCTCGGTGTGACAAACAAGAGCTAGTGGTAGACCTGGCGATAATGTTGTGAAAGGTGCGACCACAAGATGCGATATGTGGCTTACACACTAAGATATCCCCAAGAGATGGAGATTAGGGCTTACTCTAGAAGGGATTCCTCATTACATGTAAAGAGGATATCATTACCTACTAGGAGGGTGAGGAATATCTAACTCCTATGGATTCAAGTGGGTGTATAGAATTCCTGAGGCATGACACCCCATGTGAATTACATGGTGCGAGACTACAGTTTAACGTCATGTGTTGGGGACAATGGGGCTTGGCAGTTTAACATCCTACAACTTGAACATGGAGGAATCACACCTCATCCTTTGGACTTACATAAACGATACCCATCCACACTTGGGGAAGTGAAGACATCAACAATGGCCTGTGGGAGTGGTGCATAGGAGTGGTTAGTCATGGGGTCTATATTAGCATGGCTATACCGAAAAGAAAAATCCATTATCATACCTATGCCAAAAAGTAAGAGGTAGGGTATCACAGCAAGGGATCTCCCATGAGGGACTAGGAAATCAATTTGTACAGGCCTGGTGAGCCACATGGGAGAGGGGCACACAAGATACCGAGGGTGTGCACAATAGGTGCTTAAACATGATGCTCTAGAGTAATGGCAACCCATGGAGTCCTAAGAAGGAGGAACACACAATATTGGAGGCTTGCACACAAAATAAGGGTGGATGAGAAAAATATAGGTGCGTACAAGGGTATGTGGAACATGCAAGAAGGGTCTTTTGTGCACACCTAACTTAGGCTTTCCATGAAAGAAGGGTCTTTTGTGCACACTTGCCTTAGGAAAAAAGGAAATGGGTGAGGATCAAGCCATTGTGGGCCCACTCGAAGGGGGACCCATGGGGGGCCTATCATGAAAAATCCCATACCTTGAGGCCATTTCTTGAACATAGTTCCCTGAAGAGGTTATCTTATGTGCACGAGAGCAACAGTCCGACTTCCGGATCGTTATCCCGAAAAAGGCAGGGTGCACTTCCATTTATAGGAAAAATTCTTAGAAATAGACCAGGGAGGTGGATATATGAAAGATCACATTTGATGTTTCATTGGGAACATAGGATTATTAAGTGTGGATTTCAGTCTTCTATACAGGTCTCCAAACTTACACATGATTCCCTTGGGATTCTCAGGATCATCTGCTGAATCAAACCATGTCTTTATGTTTCTTAGAGATGATCATTTGCTCATTTTATGCCTCAGGGGGAATCCGGTGGAAAAAAATTCCCCCCTCATAATTTGAGCTAAAAGGGGACCAAAATGTCAGGTTCTAAGGGGAATACTAAAAAAGACAACACAATTTTGGAGGAGCATTCAAAATTTGACATTTAGCATGTAAAAATCCTTACAAAAAATATTTATTTTCTTTCTTGTGTATTTTTAACTACATGCATGGACACATTCCTACATGTATTAATTACCTCACCTTAATCATATCTTTGAAGAAACTAATGATCTATACCTAAGCTCACATGGGTCATGTCCAATGGAAGAAACAAGGGATGACCATGTAACTTTCCACTCTGTTTGAGAGTTCCAGTTAATCATCAAATAATCAGGTTCTTCTACTATTGACTGACCACCCAGAGTGTTCAGGCTGAGAGAGACTACAAATGGAGAATAAGTATCTTGGGATAAACAATTTACCTTTCCTAATGTGCACTAGTGTATGATTGGGGTAACTATAGGGGAGTTGGAATCAATCTGAACAAAAGGGGATGAGAAGTGTGAATCACAATGCCCAAAATTTGTAATCATGAAGAGGGTTAAATGTCAGTACAAGATAACTACTGAACGTATTCAAGTCATGGTATCCGTAACACCATCCTAAGATTGGGATAAACAAACAAGGGCTAACTGTTGACCGTATTCCAAAACAAGGTACCTAACTTAAAGTGTCGTCCAATATCTTCTGAGGTGTTGACCCAGAATGGTAGGTGAGACAAAACGACATGAGACCATTCCATTAGGGGGTCCTTTCAGACATGAAAGGGGATGAGGATCCAAATTTTAAGAACATGAATCATGGGGTGGAGTGATGGAATGTTCAAAAGGATTCCAATACTCTTGAAGTTACTCCACCATGACTGACGGTACATCGGTGTAGGAGTACTGGGATAAACAAAGATCTAACCCATCTTCCAAGAAGGGCCTCTCTAACAAGGGCCTAGGATGCCTTGTAGTTTCATGTCATGAAAATAAAGATTATAGAGATGCAGTTTAACATCATACGGTGAGGAAGATACATGGAACAATTTAACGTCATGTGATCATGATGTGCCTCAAAATTTAACATCATGTGGCAGGGACGTTGCATATAGTTTAAGTTCATATTACATGGACCTTAGAAAATAGTTTTGAGTCATGTTTCATGGATTGTGGAAATGTCAGTTCCTATAATTTTTATGTGGAACAGAGTAAATAAACCTAGCATGGATGTGCCAAAGGAGGCTTGCGTGCGACATAATTACCAGGGAATAGATAGGAAGGAAGCACATGTGATATGGAGAGAGGAAAATATCACAATAGGACCCTTAGTTTAATGTCATAATGTTGGGACCGTAATTGAGGCCAAAGGGACAAAGAGTTTTATTAATGTGTGGTTGGGCCCGAGACAAAATATTCAGGCATCACTACGTATCCCATAAGGATGGGAATCAATCCATACGTAGTTATTGAACACAATGCGATAGGATACCATCACTACTAGGAGAAATCATCTCTGTTGAAGAAGATGAAGCATCTGATAATTATGATGGGGCATATTGAACTTTCTTAGGGTATGGTTACAGTTTAACAGCGTTCATTCTGGATGACAAGTTCTTAGTTAATGGTAATAGAGTTCAGATCATGGAGAAGTCTCAAATGGGTATACATTACATGGTGTCCTGACATACCCGATGTGAATGCGGACCAAAGAGGTCCCTGCTATGCAACATAACCTAGAAGATGCCTTCATATAGTTTAAAGTCATGGTGCTTGGACTTGGGTGTCCAGTTTAGGGTCATAGAGTTGGACTAGGATCGATGGTATCTCAAATGGGTATGTGTGGTGCAGTGTTATGATAAAACCAATATGAAGAAGGTCCAAAGAGGTCTAGTTCCACACACCACATCCCAAAAGAGAATAAGGTCTATCAGCTCTTAGATTAGGGTTATAGATTTTGGAAAATGACCGAGGCCAAGGGGATGAAGGTTTGAAGGAGTTTTTTTCTAGGACCAAAGATGAAGTGTCTTGGATTCACTACATATCACATAAGGATGAGAATCAAGCCATACATAGCTATGGAATTCTGTGTAGTTTAATATCATGTGGTAAGGATGCTAGAGGTGGTGTTTCCAGAGGTATGTGCATAGCGTGGATGCTATAAACCTGATACAAATGAGGAAAAAAGAGATCCACACCACACCACACACTTTTGAGAAAACAATGGGAAAGATCTTAGTTTGAGGTCACAGAGTTTGGACCATAGGGTCCTAGTTTAAGGTCATTGAGTTTGGACCATAGGGATCCTAGTTTAAGGTCATAGAGTTTGGTACATTAGACTCCTAGTTTAATGTTATAGAGTTTGTACCATAGGTTCCTAGTTTAACATCATGTTCATGGGATGAATAATGTTACATAATTTTCCATTGTGAAACTAGGAAATAAAAAAAAGGTATCCTAGGGAGGAAGTATGTGGTGTGGTAAAATAATCCCAACGTGAATGTGGTCAGAGAGGCCCATAACACACCATATAATTCAAGGATAACCATGGAAATTGATCTTATTTTATGGTCATAAAGTTTGGACATGAGGGTTTTAAAAATTCTCTATTTGGGTATAGTTCCTACCAATACTACTGAGCCCACATTAGACATGATCGGTATGGGAAATAAGGAGTGATATTAGGATTTCTATATCACATGGTAGGACACAACAATGGAAAGGAAACACTGGGTGGGAAATTAAGAGCCACACTAACATTCCCACTCAACACACATGAATGGACAGATGGAAAACACTAGGGGTGTTGTAGATCCACTAGGAAAAAAATAGGTGTAAAGTGTGATTCATGATGCATGATATACAGAACACAATGAGGGTGGAATGATAATGGAGGATAACTATTGATCATATTCAAAACACAATATATGTATCGTGTTATCTGGAAATGGGGACAAAAAATGAGGGTTGACTGCTGAACATATTTGAAAAAATGATACCTAACTCGAAGTGCTTCCCAATGTCTTCCATGGCATTGTCCCAGAATTGTTGGTGAGCCGAAATGGTATGAGACCAATCCATTAGGTGGTCCCTTCAAACATGAAAGAATATGGAGAACCAAATAAAGTGACACATGAGGCATGGAAATGGATTGGGGGAATATCCTTATGGAATAAAATACTCTGAGTCTCACACCACCAAACACTCAGACATGTTAGTGTGGGACTTCTGTAAGCAGGATCATATCTTCCTTCGAGGATCGAGTTCCTGAAGGGGGATGAAGGCCAATATGGAACTCAGGGTAAAGTCCCCCAGTCCTGCAAATAGTTTAAGGTCATGTTTCTCAGACCAAAAGATCTTATTTTTAAGGTTATAGTCTATGGACCATATAATTCCTAGTTTAGTGTCATGTGCTTTGGATGTATCCATGCAGTTTAACATCATGCGGTAAGGACAATGATGTTGCACTATTTATTTTCACGAAACTAGGACATTAAAGAAATACATTCATCCCAAATGGGAAGTGTGTGGTGAGGAAAATATCCTGATTTGAATGAGGACTAAAGATATCCATACCACACCACATGTTCCAAAAGGGAAAATCAGGCCAAATGGAGAAAAAAGTATTGTGGACCTACAACTGGGCCTAGAGAAGAAATTCCTGAGCATCACTACATATCTCATAAGGATGGGAATCAAGAAATATGTAGTTCTAGAATTCCATGTAGTTTAACATCACTAGGTAAGGAAAAAAAGTGGTAGAAAGGGTTCTCTTTGAAATGAACATGTGTGGTATGGCACTGTAAAGTAACTTGACGTGAATGAGGGCCAAGGGGCCCGCAAACCACACCACACATTCCTGGGGAGGAAACCCATGCTGAGGGGCCAAAAAGGTTAATGAAACTGTGGCTATACCAGAAGACAAAATGTATAGGTATTGTTACATATCCCTTAAGGATGAGAATCAAGCCACACATAGTTCTTATAGATGGAATAGTAGATGAGCGATGTCAGGAGGGGAAATATCCTCTCAAATGAGAATATCATGGTTATTATGTAGTTTATTATCATGCAATAGTAAAATAAGAATATTAGTTTAAGGTCATAGATCTATGACCATTTAATATGATTTTCAAGTCAGAAATATGTAGTGTGGTGTCACAAAGTGATCTGACATGAATGGGGCTAGAGATTCCCACTCCACATAACACATTCCTGAGGAAAATCCTCACACAGTTTAAAGTTGTGATACTTATACAATAAGAGAGGGGTTATCCAAGGGATATGTGTAGCATATTAGGAACAACCCAACGTGACTGAGGGCCAAGGAGGTCCACACTACATGACAAATACTCAAGTAAAATACACACTCAATTTAGATTTATAGGCCTTGAACTTAGAATCACATGCAGTTATTAGATTAATGGTCATAGAATTTAGACTTCAGGAAGAAAATTCTAATGCGAAGATGTGTAGTGAGGTGCTATAAAGAAACCTTATTTGAATGAGGGCCAAGGTCCCCTCAATCCACACTACATATTCTTGAAGAAAATGAAACTCAGGCAAAGGGGCTGGGTGGTAGATTTTGTAAACCTACAGCTAGGCCTAGGAACAAAATGTCTGGGAATCACTACGTATCCCATAAAGATGGGGATCAAGCCACAAATAGTTCTTGAAGATGGTATGGTTGATGGACAGTGCCAAGGGGAAATATCTTCTTAGGTGAAGACACCATAGTGCTATTCATTTTATCATCATATAGATAGGAAGTGATGAAGGAAATGTTCCAAGATGGATTCTCATGGTGTGGTCACTATAAACGCAGTGTGAATGACCACTAAATCATCCATATATCATCCCAAAATAATTATAAGGATTTGTTTCAATATTTGGTGCATGACACACTAATAGGTTGATCCTTCATTCTTCATACCAAAAGACATCACCTGATAATAGAAGGTACCCTAAGACACTCTGAAGGTGGTGGATTATTGATATTTGGGGGCCATTTAGATCTGATTATACCTGAAATACCCATCCATAATGGGAGATCCTAAAACCTAATGGTGGAATCAATCAGTAATTCAGTCACTAGAACTAAAAAATCATCCTTCGAGCAATGGTGGTTGATGTCACAGAAGTCGATGCAGACTCTAATATGTCTATTCTTCTTATTGTTAGGGATGATGTTGGCTAACCATCTGGGTTATTGAACTTTCTTTAAAAATTTGGTTTGATGAGCTTGTCAACTTTGGCCTCGACCATGGCACCATGGGTCAGGTGAATCTTCTTGGGAGGATGCTTGAACCTATAACTATTCACTAGGAGATGAAGACGGTGGACTATGATTCAAGGCTATATCCCTGGAATCTCATCATAACTCTAGGAAAACACATCACAATGATGCTTTATAAAATACACGTACCATTGACGTTCCTATTCATACATGGTTGAACAAATTAGCATCATCCTTAAATCTATCTCAGTAACAATATTTACCTAAACCAACTCATCGAAGGTGGTGGAGACACCCTATTTGAATATGGGAGGAGCATCTTCCAAATACTCTCCATCATCTGAAGTGGGAGGATCATTGGTAGGACACAATTCATCTAAGCTTACTAACCCTATAGGAACACTGATTACATCTTGAGTAATGATGGAATATTCATTATGAGACTCTTGTACTATTGAAACCATGAAAACAAAGGTTGTTGACCCAATTCCATTAGGCCTTCGACCAAGGGGTCCATGCTTGACAATATCAAAGTAGTGGTGGTGGGTCGGTCTATGTCAACTAAACCTGACTTAGTGGACCATGCAATTATGTCGTATTACTGTAGCCATGGGGTGAAAATCTCGATACCTTATAGGGGTTAGAGGATCTAGTATCACTCTAGACATTCCTGTGTAGGAGTATGAGGTAATATTTTTATGTTCCTAATACTCAGAAACATTTCTTCCCCTCATCTCAAAAACAATAAAGTAGTTTCCCAAGTCTTCTATTGTGTCTTCCAATAGGTTAATCAGGAGGATGAATGCATCATCAAATTCTATCCACTGGATGACCACATTGATAGAGTGCTCAACCTCATTGGTATGAACCCATATGTACTTTCTATTGTAATAGTTGGAATTCAAATAGCAGGCTTTATATGAGGTAAAAGGAGATGCATCGCCTTAGAGCACACCCACTTGACTGTTGAGAGAGTACTTGAGGCATTGGTGATATGAGGAGGGAATTGATACATGCATATGGATCCAGGGACTACCCATCAGTTCATTGTAGGTGATATCCTATGATACAACCATAATTTTAGTGATTGCGATCATGCCACCAAGATGGGTATTTAGGTGGATTTTTCCACATGACCTCTAATTTTTCCTGTCATTACCTTGAATCTTCAGGTTATAGGGGCTCAGATCACCTTTAATCAATCCTAGATTTCATTACATTTGGATTGAGATGAGATTGATCCTAGAACCTGTGTCAACAAGACAATGATAGACTTCCATTCCATTGAACTGGATAGTGATATATAGTGGGAAGATGTGCCCCTGTACATGAGAACCTTCATCATCCCCTAAGAATTAAATGATGACCTTGAAATATTACTGACTCAAATTCCTCAACATGGAAGGCCTCTGTGACTGCCACCCCTATCTTGAATTGGAGGGGTTCTTCAAGGCCTCTATGAGGGATTCTCAAAGCTATTATGAAAAATAGAGGGCCTTGAGAATTGAAATATTTGTAGGTATACAGGAAATATTCTTAAGAACATCATATTTCCATGCTAGGAGCACATTTATAATGGGAGGAGGTTTCTCATTTATAGAGGGTATGATTGTATTTACTGGAAGAACCAATCGATTCTGGTTGGTGCTGGGAATATACTGCTGCTCACTAACTGAACCTCATGAAATCACTATCGGTTGACTGTTGGACGGTTGAAGCCTGTCCACATCTAGATGTGGTTAATCACGAAGTGGTTGCAGCATTTCTTCCTAGTCGAGTAGAATAGATGAAGATGGCTGTGAATTTGACAAAACAGATTGAGAAGTCTGTTCTTGTTGGGCTCTGCATTGATCCTACTATCTAGTATCAGTAACGTGCATGGCTAGTCTTGAGTCACTATCCTATAAATTATAAAAATTCACATAACCACAAATCTCTCAAAGATGGTGTCGACCAGGAACATTATGGGTACCTACCAAATACTCCTTATCTTTGGGAATCACATAAGGATCCCCTAACTTGATAGTATTCACAGAAGAGTATTTTTACACATCGTCAGAGGAATATTCAAATTTTGGTCAAATTATAGTAGAAATCTTCATCTATGGGGGCATGAAATTATCGACAGTGCAACATGGATTTAGTATTGGTGGGGGAATTTGTTTTTCCTTTTGGTGTTGGTGCCTGCTCTTTTGAGAAGTATAAGGCTAAGATGTGTATGAAGAAGCAACATCTGGATAATTCATGACTATTTTTGGAGGTTCAGGATGATTCAAATAGGCATGAATGATACCATGGGAGATAGAATCTTCCCCGAGAGAAAGCCAATCATCATACTTCTGTGACCTATAGATGGAGACCTACTGCCACTTACTTTCACTATCACTATCAGGATTTATAGAAATTAATGCTACCAGTGTTGAGGTATGAACCAATATGACCACATTTTTATCAACCTGGTCCTAGAGCCTGTCCTTAAATATATAAAACTATTTGGTGGTATGTCCAAGGAACCTATGATAAGGGTAGTAGTTGGGGAAATCGGTGAGACCAGCCTCCTTGCATCTCCTGTATTCTGGAAGCTTTAGAGTCCCCTGCTCAAAGGCACTATGGAAATAACTAGGGACCTGATACTTTAAAAAATAATAGGCACATTTTCTCATGTATAGAAAGGGAACTCTAGGAGACTGGTCCTATCGAGGGGTTAGAGCCTAACGGTGGGACCAAATATGATTGTCCCTCCTAGGTGATGGTGGCACATCATATGGTAATGCCTACAGATTCTACGTTGTGTGATTCTAATATTGAGTCTTACCCAAAGGATATTTTTCTAGGAAAGTTTTTCAGTGATCCTCTGTCAGTAACAACTATAGCAGCCTGGGTGCCTCTATATATGAAATGGTGATAGTCTCAACCTTGACAGCTATTCTTGCAGGAGATAGAGGAGGTAATGGACATGGCTTCTTAGACTACTTCAAGGCTTCCTCCAGGCGATGTGCTTTGTCCTAAAATTCTTGAAATCCACCTTGTATTTTACCGGTGATGAGGTAAGGGACCAATTCAGTATTAACATTCCCCATGAACATTTTCAATAGCTTATCTTGAGTAAAAGACATGTCTAATGAATAAATGGGGCCCTTCTACCTGGAGAAAAATTATGTGACTCACTCATATGGAAGTTTATTATTATTTAAGAGGTTGGTGATAATTGTCTTGTGAGTAGTAGAGATAAAATGTTAAAGAAACTACCTACGATGATCTTCCCAACTTGAGATGGACCCAACGAGTAGATGATTGTATCAGATGAATGAATTCCATTCCTATTTATGTACAAAACACATGAGTTTTGTGGATTCTTACTACTATGGAGTTCTCAACATGGGCCCACACCATGATATGAAGTGGACCAGATGCTTAAGTAGGTTTCCCATCTCATTGAAGGGGGATAAGATAGTATTACCAAAATTTGGGGGTACACGTATGTTTTCCACCCACACCGGATATGACATACCATTAGGTGGGATCTACACCTATTGTGTTTCCAAGGCTTCAAGTTGAGAAGTAAGAGAAGATAGTTTGTATTCCTAGTGGGGGTTCTCATCTGGCTGAGGACCCCTGACCACTAGTGCATTGACCGGTTCATCAACAAAATAGGAAGGCTTGACAAATCGCAAAGCGACTAGTGGAACAACCTGCAGAGTGTCCTGTGGGATGGCCTATGGAATAAATTTATCCATATTCCAAGGAGGGTTATCATGATACTCATGAGGGTTTAGAACTAGATACCATGACCTCTTACCATAGACTCCAGAATCTACCCTGTTGAGATGTACAAGATTATCTAGATCGATTGGAGGTAGTTATCCAAGGAATTGTGGATTTCCCTTCTTCCCCAGTGGAGGAGGGACAATATTGTATTGAGGATCACTATAGTTCGGGAACCATTAAGCATGGTGCTTGGTGATGAGTTTGTTAATGAGATTTCTTTATCTAACAAAATCTCAAGTAAGACAGCTATAGAGAAGTCAATAACTTTCACGTATGTATTATCTTTCATATCAGATGATTTTGTGGTCCCGATATGATATTTACATTTTTTGGAATTCTTACGGACATTTAATGAAACAAAAGAGTCCCCAAGGTAACATACCTACCTCTGAAAGCAAGTTAAAATACCTGTACGAGTGTCCACCTGATGCCGTACTGCCCTAGGGAGTGGGTACTCTTCTTTAAAACCTTATTCAGTGTCCTTATCCCTGTGTTTTCTGACCTTAGTCATATTCACCATGACTACATATGGAGGCATATCCTCAATATATGAATATAAGCCTGACTGTCATAGGATGATCCTAATGTGAAGAGAAGCATACTTTCCCCAACCCCAGATCTGCATATGTGGGGATTCTTCATCAATAATCTTATAGAGCATGGTAAAGCTCTAGACACATTGTTGTTGAAGTTTCTGATGGAAACTGGAAGATGTAGGGTGCTGGGCCAGTGGAAACACTGCCAAATAAACCATGCGACACTATTTCTCGAGGTCATTGAAATGTTCCCAGCTATTTGGGTAGATTAACCAATGGTTACGAAGGTGGAAATACATTTACCATATGGTCTGTAGAACAAATATATCATCTTCTTGATTGATTTATTATGGGATGGTGATGTTGGGAGTGGCGATCGACCAGAACATCTTAGGCAACTTATCAATGACGATGATCTCCCACAAGATCTTCCGTTCAGAAGTAGGGTCTGACTTCTCATTTCCCTACTCACCAATTAGGTCCAGACGAGGAACTAGAAATGGCACTGATATAGATCACTATAGTGGTGGACTATCCATTGTAACACCCCGAGATTTTATGAAAAATATTATTTTTAATTTCATTAATGTCTTGTGTTGTATGCTACACCAAAAGGAGCTTTCACAACACACATCTCTGACCTGGCTTGAATTACACTCAATCGCGACCTTCCACGATAGCGTGTGTTTTACGCAACACCAAGTTTCGCTAAACAACGATATGCTATTAAAATATTATCAAAACTACCCGTTATGAATAGTAATAACCACTTTTTGAAATTTTGTAAATTTTATTTTTCAAAATGGAATTCATTTTTGGATTCGTAATATCGAAATTAGCTTAGGGTGAAATTTTGGTGATTTTCGGATAACTTTCATATTTTGATGAATAGTGAAAATTACTAAATTTTAATTAAAAACAACTTTTTCAATCGA
Organism: Viscum album; assembly: GCA_963277665.1. Taxonomy (NCBI): domain Eukaryota; kingdom Viridiplantae; phylum Streptophyta; class Magnoliopsida; order Santalales; family Viscaceae; genus Viscum; species Viscum album. The sequence goes on along the minus strand of OY728134.1, from coordinate 1,225,863,379 downwards.
AATAATTAATAGTGATAAATTATTAATTTGAGTGGTTTTAAAGTATATTTAGAATATATTTTTACAATTTAATACAATGTTGGTCATTGGATGTAATTTCACATTTAAACCAGTTATAAACTAGTGTCAATCTTTTGATAGTTATTATCTCTTAAAAACACGCTATTTGTTTTGACGACGAGAATTAATTTTTAAATTAGTTAATGCAACTGATATGTTTTGAATTTGGTAAAATAGACATCATTTTTGAGTTCATAATATCAAATATAGCTTAGGCCTAATTTTTGGTATTTTTCTGAAAACTTTCAATTTTCGATGAATAGTGAAACCACTAAGTGGTAGTTAAAAAAACTGAATTGTTCATAAAACTTAATTTTACCGCTTTTGTGAGTGGAATTTCGAAACTCCGAGAGACACGGTTAATATCAAGGACTAAAATGTGGTTCAATGTGATGAAAATAATTTTTGGTGAATAGTAACTTTTTACTTTTTTTTACCACGGTTAAAAGTAAATAGGGTAATTAAGGGTAAAGATGATATTATTATTACCCTAACACATGTCCTAATTCTATTGGATAAGTGTAATTAAACCAAAAACAACCTTATGAATATAATATGACCATTTAGGTCCACATGGATTAGATTATGACATTTAATATTATTTTATTTAATGAATAGTTAAAATAGTTAAAATCAAAGTTTAATAATTAAAACTTTTTTAATATGGGGTTATACATAAGATAAATTCGACTATAAATATTCATTATAAAGCTAAAAAGATTTCCTACATAATGATATTTTATTTATAATTTTTTGACTTTAAATAAATTAATTTATTTATGAAACAATGATGATGCATTAATAACCCTTTTAAGGAAATGTTAACATAATTGATGTTATAAATGCTCAAATAAATGTAATTTGAGACTTTTTATGAATTCCACTAATTTTCTAGGTTACTATGATATATTAGTGTTGATTTAATCAATATGGTTCGAATATATAATTCTGTTATGACTTTCACAAAAATCATATATCAAATAGTGTCAAAATTGACACAAAATAGTTTTTAAATCAAATATTATATTATTAATTGTTATTTTATTCCTAAAAATCTAAGGTTCGGCCACATGACTTAGATAAGGATATATATATTAATAATAAACAACTTAGGGTTCGTTTGGCATGTTATAGTAAGTGTATTAACCATATAGTGTAAGAAAACAAAAAGTCACGGTAAAAGTTAAATTATTTAACTTAGAGTTAAATCTAATTGATAAGGTTAAAATAATAACCTAAACTTGTCTAAATCCTATTGGTTGATAGGATTTCGACCCATCCCCACTTTAACTTCGAAATAAGACCCTTTGTAACCATTATAAACCGATTTTGACTTTAATATAAAATAATATTTTGAGATATTCTTAAGATGCCCCTCTCCTCCCTTATAAAAGGGCACCTCCTCCCCCTCCTCCTCACACCAATTTGAGCACTCAAGCTCGGCCAAACCCTGACAAAATCCCTTCTCCACTTCCCTAGAATAATCCTAGAGGTCCTGGTCTTCTTCAAAGACCAATCTCAGTTCCCTAAGTGGAGGATTCAAAGAGTCGTTTCAAAGAAGAGGAGGTTCGGACACTTACGAAGCAAATCGGACCTAAGGTAAGGGAAATATCACAATCTCATTTTTATCCGAGATTGTTTATTCGTAAGTATTTACTGGGGTGTATTTTATCATCCACATCCATGTTCCCTCAATATTTAATATTTTTTCCATCCACTTACAATAGTTTAAATCCAATTTTACCCTTCGGTGAGTTTTTAGTAAAGAATATGAAAGGAATCTTTTGTCGTTTTTTCGTACGAGGTAATTTTTGACTTTTCCGACAAAGGTATGAAGAATGTTTTTTTTAACTTATATGGCATGGATGGATTTTTAAAAACATTATTTCCAAGAAGCTTCCTTTACAAGTTTTCAAGTTTATTTTTAATCAACTTCTTTTAGTTTATAATTGTATGACATGTTAAGAAAAGAAAAGTGTTTTTGAAGAAGAAAGGATATTTTCCTCAAGAATGGAGTTCAAGTGTTTTATCAAAATTATTTTCCATCTATGATAATATAGGGTTCTGTTTTTATCCCTATTATTACATTGATTTGATTATGTTTTGAGGGAATTATTTTTATGAAGTCATTTACCTTATATGATTTGTTTTATGATGTCATGATGTTTCAAGAATCCCATTTTTGTTACATGTGTTATGCGATGATGTATGATTTATGATTATGTGGAACACATAAGAAAGGATTCATTATAAGATGGGTGGGACCTATATCTCCCTCCAATGCATTGGGTAAAGATTTTATATCTAATGAGATAGACATGGCTGGAATGGTAGGTTATACCGGTTCAGTGAAACAGGACTGAAACAAGGGTTACTAGATTCAGAAAGGGACTTTCTCCACTAAGATAGTCTTGGCAATGAGTCTTGACTAAAAAGAAATTATTCTCTATGATTATGTGTGAATGCCAAAAAGTTTCATGTTTTAAGTTATGATTATTGTGATTACATTTCACTGCCATGATTTATCCCATGTTATGAAATTATGCTCTCTTTTGCAGGTTATGATTTCCAAAATGTTATGTTCTTATGAATATGATGTGATTGATATTTCTTTTGTTTACCCTTACTGAGCATTTGAGATCACCCTTTTTATGTTTTCTTTTCCCCAGGATATAAAGAAAGGTTTTAGGTAAAAAAAAGGAAGATCTTTATGGGAGATGTTGAAGATCTTTCACCACGATTAGAAGATTATATTCCGAGTTTCCAAAGACACTAAACTATTACGGTCCTTGTGTGTGTGTTTTTGTAATATACTAAGTATTCCGAAAAAGTAATGTAATGTACATGTACGTCAGACTTCGGGTCTCTACATCCATCATATAAAACAATGCATGGGATGAATGAACACCGCTTACTGGGTCATCTCTCAAAGGTGATACCAACCGCATCATCATGTCCCTACATGGTTTGGTATTGACTACCACTTTGTGTGTGAGGGAAGTGTCTATTGGTGATAGATATAGTGAGTGATATTCATCTACCAATCCCCTAGATAACTCTCCGTGATCTCATGTTGAAGTCGAGAATGAATCTAGCGATGATAGGAAAGACTGAACGACAAGACCCTGGAAGGGAGCCAAATATTTTTTCTCCTACATGTAACTATGAAGGGATTCATCAATTTTGTGCATCTAACCTTCTGAGATGATGAAGCTCACATGTCGGTCTCCTAACCCAGACTCAGATGTAGAAGACTAGGGGGAAGGCTCCATCAATGGTTCCCATTCAGCCTTTGAATCAGATAGTGAACTAGATTCACCATGACTTGGTGCTTTTCGGAGTTATTCCTTCAGTGGAAGAAATTCAATCTTCTGCCATAATACAAATTTTCAGGACAAGGAACTTCTCGAACATGAGTAGGAACTACATATTGCTGATTAATTGTGCAAGGAGGACCTCCACTTTGGTTTTTTAGATATGGAGAAGACCTCCATACCTGTTATCAGAGAAGCAGGGATAACCTTCTCTTGGACTACTATGAGATTAGGGAGATCCTCCACTTTGATGATCTGTGGTGTGAGGTTCACCTAGGAATATATTGAATGGTACATGGGTAATACCTCCATTTTGGTCACTGGATGTGTGGGGAGGTCATCTGTGGTGATGAGCATTGGAGCGGGGAATTCCTCCACTTTAGATGGTGAGGACATGGGGAGGAACTCCATGTTGGATAACTATGGTATGAGGAGGAACTCTATATTGGCTATAAAGGATCACATGAGGAGGGACTTCATATTGATCATGGATGACATGGGGAGGGCCTTTGCTTGATCTAGAAATGATGTGAGGAGGACCTTCACATTGGTAGTTAGTGAAATGTGGAGGACCCTAGGGCCATATGTTGATAAGGTGGGGATGACCTCTACTCATATAGATATTGGGAATATGGGGAGGGCCTCCATACTGAGTGTGAGAGTAAGGAGGACCTCCACTCTAACTGGTGATCATACTGGGAGGGACTCCTTACTAGACCTCATTGTCGTAGGTTGGCCCATGATGGCTGATGGTGGTGCTATTGATTGAAAGAGTCAACCTGGCCTACCCATATGTCCCTTGAGGTCCTGATTCCAATCAGACACCCATGAATCCCTACTCTATAGTGATAGGGATCCTATTAAATACACTGGGGGTGGAATGGACAACTAAAGTCATGGAAGACGATTTCCCATGGAATGAATATTCCTGAGCTTGTGCTGGATAATGGAATTGGGTTATCTGGAATGAGGCCGATAGAGAAAGGATATAAAAAACCTATTATTCAGCCTAAGGGACTAGTTTGTGGTGCTAACAGGGCCTTGTGGGATCCCTCCTTGTAATATTTTGGGAGGTTTTCAGACTGGGATGACTCGAATATCCCTTACCTCATCGGAATAGGGTAGTGATTCATAGGATCACTGAACTGATAGGCTCCCGAAGTAGTTGGATGTAGGAGTGGGGAGTAGCATCTCCCTGCACGACCCTTAGGATCCATGATGACAGTGAGGCGTTGAAACCTCTAAATCTTGGAAGTCCATTTCTCTCATGGTAATTATCCCCTTCTACTCATATTAGTGAACAAGGGCACCTATTACACTCCTCTATAAAATTTTTGAGGGTGATACGGGGCATGGGAACCCCGTAGGTGTAGTCGTGGATGAAGTTGTGGCAGTGGTAGGGTCACATGGGATTTTCATAATGACATAAAGAAATAAATTCCCAATTCCCCATCACCGTCCAATCTCACATGACTGGAGAGAGAGATCCATGCTAACAATTCCATTGAATGAAATGCCCAATGATCAATTACCCCAAATTCTTGTGAGTTTCACACTAGGTGAACTATTTACTTGGTGGGACCTAGCACCAGATATTCAGATATGGTGACATGCTCATATGATGATGTATTAAATGCTAATAATACCATATTGAGGAGAAGAGTTCGCATCGGGTTCACCATTTCTATTGGTGGCCCAATGATAGCAGTTCCAGAGTAAAATCCTTGATCTGATGACCTATATGACCAGTCCCCATGGTTGAAGTATATATATTCACATTGGGTTCACCATTTCTATTTCTGATGCTTTCACTGGGGCGTTCCCCCTCTTCATCGTACGCTCGACATTATGGGCCACATATGTTGCCCCTCATTCCCACTTTCCAAAGGTGGGCATCATTCATCACCTTCTCAGTAATTTTTTCTCCTTGATCAAAACATGATGATGGGATGTTGGTTCCTCCTTCCATGGATTCTACCTTGGAATTCATCACCCAGTCTGAGTCTCCCTCATAGATTTAAGACACAGTTTTTCAACCTCATTCCCATTGTCATCAGTTTTTGGATGGATGTTAATTATGTTTCCTTTGTATGGACATTCTAATAGGGTCCATTCAGGTCAGAAACCTTCGGTCAGGAGTGTAGTCATGTTGGGAATCTGTGGAATGTCTGAGAACTAGAACATTGGATCACCTATATTCATCCCCATAGAGGGATCCTCAAGGTCATGGAACCCAAGGCATCCTGGGGAGATCACAAGGTTTCTTAATGCCAGAGGCATGTCTTCTGATATTTTCCTCAAGCATACCATGTTTTACATAGGGAATTCCATGAGTTTAAAATCTTGTAAATATGGTTATTCTAAATACATCTATTATGAGGTTTACCTAAAGCATCTCATGCTAAAAATTTGGTCTAATGTGAGTTTAACATCTTATAGAGAAGACATAATGTTGATCGGGTCATCCCATAGAGACAGATCAGAGAGGTAGATCCCTAGGAGGGAGCACCTGGAAGGTTTACCAGATGGATGGATCAGAACACCCAATGATATTTGACTCGGGAATGTGTGTCTCACAAAGTGAAGGTTTTACACCGTGAAGGGGTACGTTCTTAGGAGGGATTCACCAAGGTTTACCAGATAGATAGGTTATAAGGCCTTTGATATTGGACCTGAGATGGTTTTTCTCATAAAGATAATGTTTCAAACCATGAAGGGGAATGTCCCTAGGAGGGTGGCACCATGGTTTAACAGATATATGGGTTCCCTAGGAGAGAGTCACCAAGGTTTACCATTGGTTAGGATTGAACCTTAGAGAGGTTTCTTATGTACATTGTTTAAAAGACATGGATCAAAACCCATATAGTTTGAATAGGTGGTGTGGGGATTACACATGGATAAATGCTTGTTACAAGAGGATAGCTCTTGGATGGATGGATATGGATTTTATGGGGCCTACACATGGTTATCTACCCTGGTGCTGCTCAGAGTAGCAATGAGGTGAATGGGGCTTATGCATGGTTATCTTCCCAAATGGATGGAATGATCTAACTAGGATGTGGTGACCCGAGTAAGAATAAATATGGATATGGAGGAAATTATTATGGAATAGATGGAGTGTGGAAGGTTGTGGGATTGAACCTCAAGGAGGATTCCAAGGTATCCTAGTGGTTGGGAACCAAAGTTCATGTAGTTCAAGAGTAGAGTGAAGGGAAACCTAAGGAGGCAGCCCGTGAGAAAGGAACACATAGATGGGGAATTGAAGGAAGTGAAACCTCTAGGTTGGGGAATGATCCTCCTGAGATATAGTGAATCAAGGGAAAGACCAGGATGAGAATGAATTATGGGCTTGGAACTTAGGGAGGATTCTTACGTACCCTATTTAGAAGACAGGGAACAAATTCACATAGTTCAGGATATGGTGTATAGAATCGGGGATTACACATAAATAGCAGTGGTGAGACATGATAGGGATTATACATGGATAGTAGCAAAAATGAAGGATGGATAAAAACACCTCAGGGAGATGGATCCAGGGGATGTTTCCCAAAAAGGGAAGATATGAAATCATGAGGGTACATCCCTATAAGGGAGAAAAAAAGTTTACAATTAGTTAGTATTGAACCTCGTGGAGGCTTCCTACATATCCTTTATAAAAGACAAGGATCAAAACCTTTGTTGTTTGAAAATGGGGGGCATGGGGCTTATGAAGGGTTAGTAGAATGTATAATGGAGTCACAATCACTATTAATATCTAATCCCAAGTGAGTAATTCTTAGTGTGAGAAATAAGACCTTGTTGTAGACTTTACGATCATATCACAAAAGGTGCATACATGAGGTGGGATATGGGGATTACACACTGAGACAACACAGAGAGATGGAGATTAGGGCTTACTATAGGAGGTATTTCTAAAGAGGATCTCATTCCATGCGAGGAGGATGTAATTACCTTACAAGAGGGAGAAGAAGATATCACTAACTTAGAGATAAGTGGGTTTAGAGAATGCCCGAGGCGCGACACCCAATGTGCATTGTACGGTGAGAGACTAAAATTTAATGTTGTGTGCTGGGGATGATGGGGCTTGGTAGTTTAACATTCTAGAGATCAGATGTGGAGGAATCACTCCTCACCCTCTAGAATTACATAACTATTACCCACCCACACTTGGGGAAGGGAAGGCATCAACAATTCCAGATGGGAGTAGTGCAGAGGAGTGGTCAGTCGTGGGGTCCATGTTAGCATGACTATTCCAAAAAGAAAAGTCCATTTTCATACCTATGAAAAAAAGAAAGAGGTGGGGTATCACAATAAGGGATCTCCCACGAGGGACCAGGAAAACACTTTATACAATCCTGGAGGGCCACACTGTAGAGGTGCACATAAGACACTGGAGGTGTGTTCAAGAGGTTCTTAAGCATGGCGCTCTAGAGTAAAGGTGACACATGGTGTCCTAATAAAAAGGAAGACTCAAGATTGGAGGTTTGAACACAAAATTAGAGGGGATGAGTAAATGATAGGTGTGAACAAGGGTATGTGGAGAACACAATAAGGGTCTTTTACATGAACCCGACTTAGGCTTTCCATGTAAGAATGTCCTTTTTCACGTAATTTCATTAAGAAAAAAGGAAATGGGTGAGGGTCAAGACCTTGTGGGCCCACATGAAGGGGGACCCATGGGGGACCTATCATGAAAGACCCTATACCTTGAGGCTATGGATTAAGCATGGTTTTATAAATAGGTCCTCTTGCATGCATGAGAGCGATGGTTCTACTTTCGGATTCTTACCCAAAAAAATTTGGGGGGTACACTTCTATTTATAGGATAAATTATTAGTAGAAAAGAGGGAAGGTGGATATGTGAAAGCTCTTGATTAACACCACATTGGGTGCGTAAGATTCTTATATTGGATTTTAGTCTTCCATGTAGGTCTCTAAACTTACATGCGACTCCCTTGGGTTTCTTAGGATTATCTACTAAATCAAACGGTGTCCTTATGTTTCTCAGAGATGATCATTTTCTCATTTGTGGCCTCAAGAAGAATATTCCATCAACATGTTGGAATTAATTTTTTATATAACTTTTTATATTATGATAACAGTCTATGTCCTTATACATGAACATTCCATATCACCAATAGTAGATGAAAATCCTTAGATTCTTTAATTGTGTTGATTTTTGGTAGGTGTAGACTTCTTCCATAACTTCTTTCTTCTGGATATTTAATTTGTTCTTCCAAAAATCTTAAGGGGAAATTATTCATTTATCATTTCATATTTCCACCTCCATAGAAGTGGTGGGATCTCCAAAAAATTCTTCACCCATCATTATGCATAACTAAAACCTACACTATTCATATTATGGGAGTTAGTTTATAGAGATTAATCAAAATGAGGGTTTACCTTTTTCTTTAACTTATTTGAATATGAATCTTATAATTATTTCATATTTATCCTACTATTAGAATGATTCTTTCCAAGAGTAATAATTTTCTTAGAAACTTTGGGTATGAATCTATTCTCGGATTTATGTGAAAATTTAGGATGAGTGGTTTTTGAGTTTTTCAATCTTATTTCTTACTCAAGACACTTTAAATTTAAATTGTTCTTATAGTTTTCAAGATATTTAAACTTTTCTTCACATTTACCCTTTTCCTTTCAAAAAAATTCTTCATGAAATTTACTCACCTATTTCAAGTAATGTTGAAGTTACTTTAATAAATTTTCCTTGATTTTGAGTTGAGTATTCATAAAATCAACAATTAATTTTTGAGTATCTTTTAGTGCATGAATAATTTCCATAAAAAAATTCGTAACAAAAAGATTCTCACAAAAACTTGTTTTCAATGATTATTCTGCAATATTGAACATTTATTTAGATTATAATTCCATTTTTCCTTGATTTTAGTGAGTTTAGTGAGATTTTTACACTCTTAAAACTTCTTTCCAAATGAATTATCAGTTTCAATAAGTTATATTTATTGCTGTGATTTTTCTTCCAGTAATCCCACAATAAATGAAATTATATATGTGATAACTTCAAATGGGACAATTTTCATGTAATATTTAATTTTTGAGTAAAAATCATCAATTGAATCAACTTTCTAGAATATACCATAGCTAGAATAGTGTTTTATGAGAGGACAAATTTTAACATATGTTCCTGAATTCCTACCAAATACTTTATCTTCTAGTAGTGGTGGGTCATTATTATGTTGACTTTGAGAGGATAACTTCCTCTCCTTTTTATATTATTTATAAATCCATTTATTTAGGGTTTTGGATGAAACCTTTATCCCACTAATACCAGGGATATTTTTTTCATCTTAGGATTAACTTCCTTATCCTCCAGAGTATATATTTCATCAACATTTGGAAAGACACACTTCATGTAAAATGGTTAAAAAAAATTGGGAATAAAATTATAGATCTAAACAAAGGTAATCTTCCCATTGATACTAATTGAGATTTATATAGGATTATGTAGTCACACTAGGGGAGGTGAATCAGGGATTCCCAACTTTTACCGATTAAGTTCAACTTAAATTATTCCTTTAATTTTTTTCACCAAACCGCTATTATTAGTTATGGAATATGGATATTATATATGACCCCTCACCACTTTTCCTTTATGCTGTGTAAATTATTTAATGTAAATAGCACACATGAATTTTAACAAGGTTCAATATCAATGTGAGAACCTACTCCTTGCTATGCTGAGTCCCTCCGAGTCATAAATCCTACACTTATATATCAATAAAATATTAAAAGTGGTGTGGGAAGGAATCAAACTTAACATAAATGATTCACTATAAAATAAAATTGAAGAATCTTTATACTGCTTCCTATAGTTGAACTATCTCCCAAAAAGATCCTCCCATCTCTTGATAAGAATATTGGTGCGGTTTATACTAGAACCACAGGTCGTTGAGTAATATTATTGAATAGACTCATGGAAGATTATTTGAATGACTCAAGAAATTATTTTATACAAAACATATATGAAAAATCATATCCTTCTTATTGTAGAATTTTTTTATAGAGATATCACTCTTCTTATGGTCTTCTAGATCCATATAACTTCATCAAATATAAACTTTCAAGACATTATATTCAGAACTCTTCCTATGGGAATTGTTCATTTAATACTTCTTCATCAATAATGTTGTGTCTAGTTATCCTCAATATAATCCCCATCCCATCTAGTATATTTAAGTCAGATATACCTCTCTCAGATTCACCTAGGTTTGATTCTTCTATTCCTTGAACATCTATTTCCATAACTCTTCTTCTTGGTTATTCTTCATCAACCATGTAGTGTTTTAGTTAGTGAATCAATATAAACATCTAATAATAATTATTCTCAAAATCAATAATATCACTCAACTCAAGTGTTATTCTGATCTTTATATAGATAATATTCCTCCAATAGATACATGAAATGTGTAGGATTAAATTAAAAATTCATCTTATCTCTTCTCTTAGATTGAACACATTTACTATATTTTGAGTTATTGGGATTAAACTTCATTGGATATCCTAATAAACTTGGTGTCGACTATCTTTAAGCATTCATCAATTCTTAGTGAGAATCCTAATATTTCCTTCACGAATATAGAGTTTTTTAATGTCCAAATCATCATTTCCATAATGATTTACTTTAAAATGTTTTTGAAAATATCCTCAAACCTTTTTCCTATAGGAAAACATATCATTGTCTGGTTCTTCTTGAAATAAAATTATCCATATGGTATTTCTTCATATGGTGACACATATCTTGATATTCTTAATCCACTACCTCTTAATCTAGAGATTCTTTTTTTATATATCCTCCACCTAGAAACCTTTTCTTGGTAAACTTATAGAAGTTCTCCATTTGGTAGCTTCAAGATCCCTTATATCTAGAAAATTTGTCTGGAACACTTTTTTGTAGAAAAATCATGCTCATGTTTTTTGGTCTAGAAACCTCTATAGGGAAACCTCATATTTTACTTTGTTCAGAAAATATCTTCCCCATGGATTAATGAAATTTATTCAAGAAAAATAATAATATTTTATTCATCTGTTTATCCTTTATATGATCATAAAATTATAACTTAAGGGATCAAAATTCATACAGAATCAACTCCTTGAATTAATAACTCTAACTTTGTAAAACTGTAACTGTGTCTGGTTATGTTTATATATTCTCCTTCCAGAAACATCCAAAAATAAAAAAACTTACAAAAACACGTTTCTTTAGTGAAATTCCAAAAAAATACTTCCAGAATATACCTTCAGAATCTCCTTTTAATGGTACCACACTTCCTTCCTTTACCACTTTTTTCATAGTAACTCACTTTTTAAGGAGAACTCACCTTACATTACTCAAGATGAATCATAGTTACATCATCAAATATTCAATGTGAATCATCCTTCTAATCATCTTGGTTTCTTTAACCTCACTATTATTCTTCCAATGGTTTTACCTTTGGTTTAACTTCCTTTAGAAGATCTTCTAAATATTCATCAAGATATCCAATCTCTATATCCGCTAACACTAACTTCTTAAAATTTAATTTTCATTAACATTTATCCTTTATACTTTTGGACTCAACATCTCTACATTACTTCCATATATATTATGGAAGTCGATATTAAATCTATTGAGTTACTTTTTCTATGGGTTTCTCTATTCAGATAGTCTTTTTCTAGTGTATTTCTTTTATAACATCCATGAGAAAACTTTTTTTTAGTTAACTCATGGAGTTTTCCTCAAAATATTGAAGAAAGTACAACATATCATTAGTATAATCTGATAGTAACTTCATGTATATCTAAACAACCCTTACTAATATGTTTTATTATATAGAAAACTAAAATCCACCATGTATTTTATATAAATTGATTTCATTTTCACTATAACCATGTGTCTTTATTTGGTTGATAACAAAATTTTAGGTCTTATAATAGTTATGTACAACATGATTCCAATAATTTGGATATACAATTTCACATTGACCACATGACCATTTTCATCCATTAACAACTTCATTCATATTGTACCCAGTGTTTTCATAGTCTTCAAATCTTTGATTCCAAATTTATTCAATACAATATTAGAATACTTATATTGGGAAATAAATTTACCTTGCCTTCATTGAATCACCTATAATCCTAGTAAAAATGACCATTACCCAATAATTTTAATTCCAAAAATTCTTCAACTAGTATAAAATTTAATTATAATATTGATGTTTTAGTATTGGTTATTTAATAACTGATGTTATTTTTTTTCACATCAGTTATTAAATAACTAAGGTAAAAACCCAGTACATGTATCTTTTTAACATAAATTATATCAATCAAGAATGTTAAAAATATTTTCCAAAATATTTTTAATGTTTTTTATTTCAAAAAACCATGTTAATAAAATTATAGAATATTTTTAATGTTTTTTATTCAAATAACGAATGTTAACAACATTTTACAGAATATAATTATTATCATTTAACAAAATATATCATATAAAAAACCTAAAAAATGTGTATTTTTAATGTATGTTATTTTAATAAATGATTTTTAAAATAATGTGGAAAATATTTTTGATGTTGGTTATTTAAATAGCTGATGCTACGTGTAACGACCCAACCCAGATTCCACTGAAACGGTGCCCCAAGATGGATGGTTACTAGGCCTCAAACGTACCTCCCCATATGCCAGAGGCTACCAAATAGCAGTGAGGGCATATAAGGTGATAGTGGGGAGACTATACCCACATATCAGAGTAATCAAACAGTGGAACTAGCTAAGTATCATATACTACAAAAAGCAAACAGAGTGCAGAAGTAGTAAAGAACTGAAATAGAACATGCTGTAGTAATAAATGAAATTTTGTAAAATCCCAAACAACTATGTAATATAATAAAACTCTGGTTATCCATTGGTCCGACCATATAGATACAATAGGAACTAAAATTAAAAGTACATGGCTCTACTACCTACTCTGAGATAGAACACTTACTCAGTCTCCAAACACTATCGAACTGCACTAGCTTGATTAGAAGAACCACACAAGTAGCTCCGCTCGATCATGAAACACTAGGCCTCAGCCCTATCCACCATGAAACACATTCTCAACATGAAAAGTATACATAAGGTCTACATGTACACCGGGGTGAATGTGTAGGGGTTAGAAAGAATCTCAGTAAGCCACCCAACAAGAAACCTGTAAATGTTCTTCTAAAGTGTATGCAAAAGAAACATGCTCATCATAGCTAAAACACAACCAAAAAGAATGTTAAAACCAATGTGTGCCCACAGTAGAACCTAGGATCTATAATCCCCATCAACTGGGTAAGTGACACCATGGATTTCTATATCTATATACGTATACATGTATAGTACCATACCTATACACATATACATAAATATGAATATTCATTGGTATGTGAATAAAATAACATAAAATCACATCAGTAGTCAAACCCTGGGTCCATAATCTCGGTTAACTGGACATCCTGTGAAAGTGACTTGAGCTATAAGTCATGCCACTCAAGCCATGTAGCATAAAATTGATCTCTAGGTTTTTAATCCCAATCGAAATATACCTGATTCAGCATATGCAGAAAAAGTCTCTGAGTAAGGTACATCACCATAGGGGGATACTCATCCTACACCTGGGTTCACTCATACCCACATCCAATAACTATCAAGGATATTGTATACCAACGGTCAATCCTGTAAATAAATATTTCCCGAAGAATCGTCTGGAAATCTGGGGAGATGCCATACTACCCCTCGAGTCATGTAACTAATCTGGAAGAGAATCATCGTTCTGATCATAGATCATCCAGCCTATGAGTCCATATAAGGCATCCCTCAACTAGATTCAAGTATCACTCAGGGTATAACTATAGTCAGCCAGTGAACCCATCTAATTAATCCCTTAATTGGATCCAATTATCACTCAAGGCTTAAGCATAATCCACCATTGAGTCTGTCCCTAGCATCCATCAACTGGATCCAAGTGTCAATCAAGGTATATAACTCCTCAATCCACTGATCCCATCAGGGAATCCCTCAAATAAATCCATGAATCAATCAAGTATTAATTAAACCACCACTGAGTCTATCCAAAACATCCGTCAACTAGATCCGAGTATCAATCAGGGTGGAAACACCAACCCATTGATCCCATTCAAGGCTTATATCAACTGGATTCAAGTGTCACTCAGGGTAACATATCCAACCATTAAGCTCGTACTTGGAATCCGTCAACTAGATCCAGGCATCACTCAAGTTTTAAATATCATCCCACTTAGGGATATAAATCATTATCCTAATGAGCCCATACAGGGTATTCCTACAACAGGAATCTGAGTATCGATCAGGGTGAAACAACACATAAGGCTCAATATCCAGATGCCAATAATAACCTCTAGACATCCCAAAAAAATATATCTCTATATATATATATAATTAGGCTCAAAATCCAAATCCCAGGTAATACCTCTAGTTATACAAAAAATATTAGAAATAACATGGATTAGAAGCTAAATCCTAGGAAAGTATGTATGAGCATCCAAATAAGGAATATAGATCCCAGGGAGAACATCTAGGCATCCCAAGAGAAAGAAAGACATCTTGTGTTAGGCTAAACAACCACTAACAAGAAATCACATATGGTATCCATCACTGCATCAAAAATAACCATGTCAAGATATAAACAAACGAGTGAGGTTTTCCCAAACGCCCAAACCAAAACTCCATTCATAGCCCCATGGGCTTACCAGTTCGACTTGAGTTTTAGGTGACTCCCGATACCATCCCTACCCAAACCCGATGTAAAAATGAGGGTCGATAAAACCATGAGCACCCGGTGGGTCCCTCAAGTCAAACACTGAGAGGCATGCTACTCAGGATCCTTTAGGTAAACATGAGCAAAGGCATCCTACACGTGATCCTTATCTAAAAAGGAAAAGGAGGAAACCTACATGGAATCCTTGAATTCTAATGACAGAGGCATCCTACACGGAAAACCTCTAAATGATACACAAGTGAGGGATCCTACAAGGGACTCCCTAGATCAATGTATAAGAAAAAGCATCCCTCATGGGATCCTTAGAAGCATCAGGTCTCACAGCCTCATAGGTCAGAAGGGAATGTCTCACAAGGGGAACATCCTCAAAAGCAATAAGTCACGGGAGACAAGTCATAGATCATCCCAGATCAAAGGTCTCAACTAGGTTGTTATGAACACCCAACCTATCATTAACACCAAGTCTCACTCCCATGATACATCTAATGTAAAAGACAAGAGGAAGAACCTCTATGTTTATATAAAAGCCTCAAAAAATACATTAGTAGTCCTCAGATCACTCAATAGGTTCCACAATCACGATCTATGTGGAAAACCAATCAGAATGGACTACTCTCAGGTCCAAAACTGACATCGCGGTAGTAAAACATGAAAAACCCTCAAAGGGATACAAGGGGCTAGTACATGGCATGGCCCCATGGGTACATAGTGTTTACTCCTATAGCCCCACCTGGGTGTGTATCCCACTGACATGGGCATGCAAACTCCCCAGGTACACGATGTGCAAGGAGGGTACACAACATGTAGATGACATGAGGTACATGACCGTTTCCATCAACCAGCTTGTCCATTTACCTGGCCAAGCCATGTACGTCTACATGATGTGTCACCCACATGGGTTCTAGCTATGTACTCCACACAAATGTATACCCCTACACAGGTAGACATGCCTAGGTACTTGACCACATGACCAAGTACAAGTAAATGATATGTATACCCCATACATGGTGTGTACTCCATAAAACATCATCTTCCCCAAATAGAAAGAACACACGATGTGTCACCCTATACTACATGCTGTGTAACCTAGTTTCCCCAAATGGGAAACCCTCAGATCACCCAAAACCCCAGTTTAAACCCCTAAATCAATAGATCAGGCAATTAGAGAACTCATACAAGAATAATAGGGATATAAAACTTGAAATGATGAATTTAAAGGGGTTTTTCAGAAAATGTAATACCTTCGGGTGGAAACCGCCAAACCTTCTCTCAATTCCACTGTCCATGGTTGTCGCATGTTGAACCAGTGCATCGAGAGCTCTGCGACAATACCTATCTTACATTCACTATTTCTCTCTCTTTCTCCCTTCTATTTTCTCCCTTATTCAAGATGAGTTGGAGGATCCATATACGAGGAATTCATAAGAAGGGGTAGGAAAGAATAGAAAATAAATAAAAGAAGAAAAAGAAAGAAAAAGAAAAAGGGGGCCGAGCTGGCCCAGGCGCCCGACTCGAGTTTATGCCTCACCTAGGATAAACTCTCCATTCCGAACTCAAAGGAGGAGAAATAATATTAAAAAAACTCTGTTAAAAAGTTATCATCGAACCAACCTATGTGAATACATTAATATTTAATTTAATAATATTAAATATTAATTATTCCGCTAAAATTTGAGCAACTCATATTTCCACCTAAATCCTATCCTAGGGTAAACACCCTATCACGAGACCAAAGGAGTGGTTATAAAAATTATCTGAGATAATATTATAGGTAAAAGACCATTTTACCCCTCATATGCATCTGATAGAAAAAATTAAAATTTCGGCTCAAAACTGATGTCTGGTAAAACATGTGTTCTTACAATATCCCCACCATAATCCTTCTCTTCTCTGAGAAACCTGGTAAAAGTGCTAATGGCCATGCTCCCAACTCGAACATCCACACAATCAAGCCACCTAGAATTTGGAATGACTAGCCTTATTGCATTAACTACCATCTCCTACATGGAAGATGTTTATCTACGACTGATTTGGTACTTCCCACCATAGGAACACCCTTATCGCCATCTCAAAAGAAACCTCTGAGCCCAACGGCCCACAAAAACCACCAAAGTTCAACTAAAAATGATGGTCACCACCCTAAAAAGATCAAAGGTGCACTCCCAACCATATAGCTTCCCTTACACTGCTCCTCGAGTGCAACCTCAAAAGGTTTCCTCTTCCTCAATAGGGAATTACATTTAGAAAGAAAAGAGGATCAGTATAGGGTCGACGCTCTCTTAGCATACTCAAGATGAATCAAGATAGTGCATGATAATATCTAATATGAGTATACTAAAATTCTACCAAAGGTGTGTACAGATCTATCTGAGCTATGCTCACATCCTGTTAAAACCTGACTAGGGTTCAGCCACGGGTTAACCATCTCACTGTACCCCAAAATTTCATGATGTCACCTCAACCACATAGGGACATTCTAACACAACTTCCAATATCCTATCCCATAGAAATCCTTGAAACATTTGTTCTTGGATTTCACCCAGCCACTCACTGATTTAGATTCAACTGATACCATGTGCTACCAATGTGTATCTTATCACCTGACTCTTACTCCAGTGAGTCATCCATCACAAGGCTAGGATGCCTTTGCTACGTGGTACATCAGTTTCATAATCCATGATCTTCCTTTGAACCACTCTTCAAAATCGAGAACCTAAAATGTGTCATGATTTTATTCCATGACTACCCATTACCCGGTGTCATTCCGATCACGATAACCTACCCATGATCTAACTACATTAACAATAGAAGAAACACTGGTTGACTAGGACATGCACCCAAATAGTCCTTCTCATCAAATCTAGTCTCGAAAAACAAGCACCCAAGGCCCTTCATCAAAAGATGAAGGCATTAAAATTACTATAACAAAAACTCAAGAACCTACCATGCCTCGATCAAAAAATGAGCATAAAAAAATCTCTATACCTAAAAAAGAACCAAAATACATGGGCCAACCTTCTTCATGAAGGTTTCCCTAGAAAAGAACATATGTCAATGTACTATTTCCTGAGTCTATTAAAGGTCCCATAGTTCTCCCACCTATCCCTACAAAAAACAAACCTCACAACTGGGTCACTAGGTCCAACCACCTATCCAAAAAGATCAAACCTATAAAAATTAGGTAAATATCAAAACAACCAACGGGGGTCAAAACTAAAAACATAGGCTACAAGGTCTTGATCCTCTCTGACCATCCATAGAAGAAAATGATCCCTAGAGGTCACAAACCAATGAAAAAAAAGAAACTAAACTAACACTCATCAGGTATCTATATGAGGAAATACCCCCTGGAGATCCAATTTATAAGAAAAGTCCTAGTATCTATCAGAATCGTACTCAGCAATCCGACTAGATAACCACATACCTAAGAAACAACACCAAAAGGGTCACAACCAAAAGGAAATCACATGCCACATTGACCTACTAGTGTCACTTCACCTCCCATGCACGAGGAATAAGTAATCATCCTCACAACAAAATGAATCAATGTAGATCCAAAAAAACTACCATTAAAAAAAATATATAGGTAATCAGGCCTGCTGAAAAGGCCTCTATCTTCAGTAAAATCTCACACTAGCAGGCCTATATGCTAAGAATCCTACGTGCCAAATATGATGCATGAGACACCTCTTTCCTTTTCCATCCAAGATTCAAAATCCATCCCTGGCCTCATTCCAATGGCCAAGAGAATAATATCCACAATGAATCATAATACACACACACAACATGTTCATAGCTCTAGAAAAAAATCACGTACAACTATAACATAGAAAATTAGATAGCAATCCTAAACCCATGGAAACCATGACTTCTTACTAGAACAAGTGTTCCCGATGCACCTGTACAATATACATAATAGGTTCTAACACATTCCTAATACTCCTGTATACCATATCCCAAATAGTATAGACCAGGAAAAGAACACCTCTGATACAACTTTGTAACGAACTGACCCAGATGCCACTAAAACGGTGCCCCAATCCAGATGGTTACTAGGCGTCAAGAATGACTCCCCATATGCCATAGGCTACTGACTAGCATCAAGGGCCTATGAGGTGATAATAGGGAGACTATTCCCACATATCAGATTAAGAAAATAATAGAAATAGCTAAGTATCATACATAGTGAAAAGTAAAAATAGTGCAGAAGCTGTAAAAAACTTAAATAGAACATACTTTAGTAATAAATGAAATGATTTAAAATCCTGAACAACTATGAAATAAAATATAACTCTGGTTACCCACTAGGTCAACAATATAGATACAATAGGAAATGAAAGTAAAAGTATATGGCTCTACTACTAACTTCAAGCCAGAACACTTACCCTATCTCCAAACACTGTCGAACTATACCAAACTGATCAAAAGAACCACATGATCAGCTCCAATTGATCATGAAACACTGGGACTTAGCCCTATCCACCATATAACACATTCTCAACTTGAAAAGTAGACATATGGTCTACATGTACACCAATGTGTATATGTAGGGGTGAGAAAGAATCTCAGTAAGCCACCTTGAAAAGCAACCTGTAACTGTACTGCTAAAGTGTATGCAAAAGAAACATGCTCAGCCTAGTTGAAACACAAAAAAAGGTAAAACCAATGTGAACCCACTATCTAACCCAGGGTCCAAAATCCCTACCAATTGGGTAAGTTCCACCATGGATATCCATATCTATATACGTATACATGTATAATACCATACCTATAAACATATACATAAATATAAATATTCATTGGTATGTGAATAAAATAACATAAAAATACATCAACAGTCAATCCATGGGTACATAATCTTGGTTAACTAGAAATACTATGCAAGGGAATTGAGATGGACATCATACCACTCAACCTGTGTAACATTAATTTTATCTCTAGGTCTGTAATACCAATCAACATATTCCAGCTTTGTATAATGCTAGAAAATTCTCCGAGAAAGGTACGTCACCATAGAAGGATACTCATACTACCCATGGGTTCAACCATACTCACCACCAATCACTAGAAAGGATACCGTATACTGACGGTCAGTCTTGTAAATAAAGATTTTTAGAAGAACCATCTAGACATCCATGGAGACGCCATGCTACCCCTCGAGTCATGTAACTGATTCAGAAGAGCATCGTCATTCCGATCATAGAACATCCAAAATGTGAGTTCATCCAAGGAATCCCTCTATTGGATCCAAGTATCACTCAATATATAACTATAGTTAGATAGTTATCCCATCAAAGGAATCCCTCGATTGGATCCAAGTATTGCTCAAGGATTACGTATAGACCACCATTGAGATCATCCCTGGCATCGCTCAACTAAATCCTGGTGTCACTCAAGGTATATAAGTACTCAATCCACTGATCCCATCACGACATCCCTCAACTAGATCCATGAGTCACTCAAGGATTAATTAAACCACCGCTGAGTCCATCCAACAAATTTATCAACCATATCCTAGTATCACTTTGGGTGGAAACACCAACCCACTGAGCCCGTTCAAGGCATCTATCAACCCGATTCAAGTGTCACCCATGGTAACATATCTAACCATTGAGTTTTTCCCTGGCATCCCTCAACTGGATATAGGCATCACTCATGGTTTTATTATCATCCCACTTAGGGATATAAATCAATAGCCTATAGAGCCTGTTGTTTCAACCCGAGGTGAGCATTTGGGGGAATGTAAAATGGTCCGACGGGTGGCAATCATTTGTCTGTTATTATAGAGACTTTCATGTTTCCATTTTTTTGGCCCAATAAGCATCATTATCCTTTATGGGTAATTGGATTGACCTCATGGGTACTGTAATGTTTACCCCTTTTTGTATTATGAAGGAGGTGAATGGTCCCAATAGGCGATTTCAGGGGGTTAAGTATTGTGAAATTGGTCCTATTAGGATTTGATTTCCTTGGATGGTCTCCAATGGGTTAATTCGTGGATCCAGAAACACCCAAAGACCCTAGTATCCATTATTCATGGACCTAATTTCTAAAGGCAGGTGCTCATTGGATTATGATTTGGAAAACAACACTTAAGGACTCTATTGTTCGAGAGGATGGGAGGTTGGGCTCATCAAACCCTTTTTGGAGGAATTATTTCCTACTCCTAGACTCTCTTATTGACTTAATCAATGTTCATATGTTTTTGAATCCTTGGTTCATTACCAAAGAGTTTATCCATGGGTTACCCCTGTGTTACGGGATCATCATGGATATACATGGATTTGATGCTACAGAGACAATGCTGGCTTAATCCATACAATTAGGTGCTCTATAGTTTATCATCATCCAGGAGGGATATAAGGTGGTTTTATGTTGGGGTCAGAACCATAATATGGGATTTCTACATATCATCATGAGAGGAATTAGAGCCCATGTAGTTTAGTGTCACTTGACTGGATGCATCACCATTTTAGGTCATGTGATGGGGACCCATCCATGCAGTTTAACGTCATGCAGTGAGGACATCTAGGAAAAAGGTGAATAGAAAAAATTTTGAGTGGGACTCATGTTGAGGTAGCCTGAAGTGTCCATAAGATACATGGTCTTCTGGGAGAACATGAAACTGTTGGGAATATAGAGAAGAGAACATTAGGGTTGATTTTGGGGTCATATTTGGACCTCATAGAGGCTTCCTACATATCCTAGTCAAACGGGGAATCAAATTCTGCATAGTTACGTTATCGCAACTTACAACTAAGAGGTATCCCTTTTGAATTATGGGGAACATTTTATCAAGACTAAATTCTGAGGAGAATTTCCCTTGATCTCAGGCCTTGGACAGGTGTCCTACCTATCCTAGTTAGAGCAGGAATCAGAGTTCTTGTAGTTTTTTATGGGTCATGACTTGATTGGGGCTTACTCATGGGAGCTTCTCGTATGAGAGAATCAAATTGGGGATTACTCCTATAGAGGATTCCCCTTTGGTAGGGATGTTGTTGGGGTAAAACTTTTGAAAAAGGGTACCCCTTTGAGATCGGGAATTAAGTAGGCATCCTACATATCCCAATTATGGTGGGAATCAGAGTTCTCATATTTCATTATGAGTGGGTGAATGCTGTATCATCACAAACCCCTAAGCCCATGTGAGTCATGATCAGTGTGATAAATAAGAGGATGTGAAAGATTCAACAAAGGAACACTTTCTCTTCTCCACTGATGGAAAAGGAGGACAACGATGGTGGAAGAGGCCATGGCTATAATCCCAACAAGAGAGGGAAATGGGAGATTTAAGCATGAAACCCTCACTCGTGTTGATATCCAGGATAGTCATATCTTGGTGATCTATCTAGACACTTATTGAGATAAGATTAATAGGGTGAAGAGTTACACCACTCGCAAAATTCTAGGGTCTTACCTCTAGAGGAGTGACCTTTTACGGGTTTTGGGAAAGGGGAGGAGCATCATCCCTGGTCAAAGGGGAAGGAATGAGTTATGTTTTTGCTTGACACTGGAACTCATTGAAGGGAAAGGATAGTGGTTACCCCTAAACATGATAATGGGTAGGTTCACATTGGAATCCCAAATTCGGTCCTTGAGTCACCTTGGGAATGTCGACTTAGAGACATTCTATGGGTCCAAACCATTGTGGGGACAACCTTTGTGACTTTACTTACCTTATGTATGTAGATTAAAAAATGCTTGATGGTGCACCTGATGATCTAATCATATGGGTCTAGTGGATTTGGAGGAGGCTTTGGCCTAATGCCGGTGGACTGGTTCGTGGAGGAACTATGGAGGACTGGATGATAATGGAGGGGCATGATTGGAGGTAGAGGGAAGGACACCCGATGACACCCCATTCCACATACTATTTTCTCATGCAGGATGGGGGCATCCCTACATATCGTAATGATATGTGGGTAGAGGGTTCGTCCACATAACAAAGCCATATGTGGACGTGGGTATGAACCACCATGTACCAAAGTGATACATGGTCTTAGATGTGGCTCTCCACACCG
Organism: Viscum album; assembly: GCA_963277665.1. Taxonomy (NCBI): domain Eukaryota; kingdom Viridiplantae; phylum Streptophyta; class Magnoliopsida; order Santalales; family Viscaceae; genus Viscum; species Viscum album. Next base: position 1,225,840,184 of record OY728134.1, on the reverse strand, counting down.
CTCCGAGTTCCATCCATGTACTGATGTAGTACGTGGTACAAGGTTCGATTCACATAGTGATGCGCCATGTAGATCGCTGAATTAAAGAAGGTTCCTTGAACCTGTGGGTTGCAGGAAATTCATCCGCGATGGATTTGTGGTTTGTGATTTCACCGATTAGGTTCTCTATTCACCAATTATTATTAAGTTCCTTCTTTTTGTGGTTTGAGATGGGTTATACCAATGGAAAATTGGTTCACAGTTTGCACTTTGTTGATGATTTGAAATCAAAGTCAGAATCTTATCCGTATCTGAATTTTCTCTTCTAGACTCTAGGGTCTCCTTAGTTTTCTCTTCCACCCATCCTCTTTCCAATTACTCTTGTGCTAATTTTATAAAGAACTAAGGAAATAATATTTGAGGTCATGCGAAACCATTTATGGAATCCCATAAATATATACCTCAACCCATGGAATACTCGGTCAACTAGGGTTTGTGGAGACTGTGGTTCGTGAGATGTGGTTCACAGAATCCTACTAGCTTGCTTCGCCCATGAACTGCTTAGTTTGCGGGATGATATGTAGATGAAATTTCTTCATTCGATTCCTCCAATGACATGGTTCGCAACATCCTGGGTTTTCTAGCAATTTTTCCATGGTCTAGAACCTCGTGGGTCCTTTCATGTACCGATGGTCCATGGTTCATGCACCCCATGAACCTTTCTCGGTGATGGTCATGGTCAGCCTAAAACCCTTTTCAAAATTTGATTGCTTCAATTTTTTTCTCAAATTTGAAATCTAATTTTCATCCATTTTCCTTACTAGAATTTTAGGAATATTTTCTTCCTTCTGCAAAGTGCTTGTGGGAGTATTTACTTTCCTTTATGAATTTTTCAGGACCCTACAAAATTCCCCCATCAAAATATGGTTTGATCAGAAGGAAGAGGAGGCTATTATGATGCAGAAGTGGTCCTAAACTGAAGTGGTTTGTGGTAGAATAGGTAGGTCTGGTAGTGGGAGACCACAACTTTTTATAGGGGACCAGGTCATTTTTCTTTTACCATCTAGCATGGAAAAAAGTTCTCTCAATATCTCCATGGATTCTTTTACATCTCCGTACCAAATCCTTTGCGAAATCCATATTCGTGAACCACTCCATATTTTCCACGAACTGAAATATTCACAATTTATTTTGCCCGTAAACTAAATTTTGAGTTTGTGAACTAAACCGTGGAATTTAGAACTTATGTTCAGGCCTCCTCATAGAATAACACTACAAAATTTTCATGTTCCACACACTAAAATTAAAATTGGTGAGCTTTACTTTAAACTTTGTCAAACTGAACTTAAAATTTCAATTGGAAAACTTGGAATATCTGTATAGTGAGGCCTCGGTTTGTGGTTTCTTCGTTCTTAAAACCACTTAGTAATCTATCAAATGAACTATGGGATAGAGCCTCGCGGGCCTTCCGTATACCGAAACTATATGCAAGAAATGGATTCTGTGTACCCATGTGGTACGTGGGAAATGGATTCCGCATACTATTCCAAGATGTAATATATGGAGCCCCACACATACCTTTTTAAGTCCTTTGGCCATTTGTTTTGCATCCTTTGTCCAAAAACTTTCTCATTGGACTAACTTTTCTATGGTATTTTGGTTCTTTTTTCTTGTGTAGACTGCAATGACTCTTCCACAGGCCTCAACAGAATCAAACAGGATGAGATCATCCATGATTGAGGACATTGAGGACCATCTTCGATCTTACATTGTTACTCAGAATAGTACCTTAAATGTCCTTCTTACGACATAGAATCTAACTTACCCATTATCCATGAATCTATCACTATATGGCTTTGGTATTTCAAATGACATCCCTTTTCCATTGGATAACCATAATAATCCCTTCATTATCCTAGAATCACCCCAAGGGCATAACCGAGCCAATATTTATTTAATAGGAGAAATCACAACTACCCCCATTCAAGAGAATGTGTTCACACTAAAAGGCTTGGTGTGGACTCAGAGCAATCACAGTTTTCAAAACACTTAGTTGAGACTAGTCACCCAAGAGTACCCATCTATTATCAACCTTATCCAAGAAAGCCCTAATGGTGGGTGGAGCACCAAATGGGAACTGCGAGTTGGATGATTCTTTTATGACGAATGGGATTGGGAATTTTGGGTACATCAAATCTGTTTGGAGTGGGCCAATCAGTTGGAAGTGGTAAAATTGTACCAAGAAGATTGGGCCTCCCAATTTGTAGTTTTCCCTCTAGGAAAAATTCCACCTGAACTGCTGAGCTGCTGGTGTTCAAGTACCAATACTTTCCATTTATCACATGGAAAGGTAGGGATCAGATTATGGGACATATATAAACTTGGAGGGCTCCCCATTATTGGAAATATGTACGATGAGTTCCTTATTGCATAAAATTATTGGGACAATGACAATCAGGTGTCCGCACTGGCCAAGAGCATACTAATTGCAGTAGAGGAACTTCTTGGTCAACCCCTCCAAGCTCGCTCCCTTATCCTGTTTGAGGATTGGATAGGTTCATTTATTTAGGAGAACAGGCCTAGGTTGAGGGTTCGCTGCAGTTAGACTCATCCAACCTGAAATCATGAAAAATTCTCGGGTTATATTGTGCCACCCTTGAATCAAGATGATACACTACCTAGGGATACAAGATTCGATCGTACGTGCCACCTGAGCTTAGATTAACAGGTTTCTTCACCATGTTTTTGAGAAGATGACTCTTTCCCTCCCATGACATATATATCGGGGTCAAATTTTGTACTCTGATGATGACATCAACATTGGAAGAGGGATAACCAATCAATCTATACATTCCAACTCTTTCCCGACTTTATGAGATGTTCGGGAAGATACACGAATGTAAACCACTACATCGTCTCAATGGAGCATTTCAATTTTTATATGGGTGGATAGAAGAAAATTTACCCTACTATGAATATTGACGTATTGTAAGGGCTCCTCATTTTTAATTTTACCCCTCCCTTCTCAACATTTACACTGTTCATCCTATGACCTTAATTATTAGTGATGCAGTCGGGCTATTGAATGATACTTCTCACTTTTCTTTTGCATCGTACCCTACCCCTCATGGGTCAGTAAGGGGTGATGGAAGAGGTTATTCAGAGGAAAACTCATATATCATCATTCTTAAGGATGGGATGATATCTGATTGGATAGATAGAGTGGATATTTGTGATCCATACATCCCCTACCGATTTTCTAGGCAATTCAGATGCCTTCAACATACTGTGCTTCTTCCCGCTGTTTAATTGAGGGGAGAATCTCATCCTAAAATTCTTCTCCAATTATGGCTTATAATGATGCAGGAATGTGCTACCATGGAGGTCATCATCCCTAATACGATGGGATCCACCTTTCTATCATTGGAGTATGCCCAACTATGGGTGGACTATTAACCTGACATGGTGTTGGGAAGACCAATTCAATTGGTCCAAAAGCCATAAGCCATTAACTGTCCTTTGCCCTATCTTGACCACAAAGACCATGCCATCTATTCCTATCCCTTTGGTGATAAGATGATCGATCCGACATCAGATGAATAGGGAAGGGGATTTATCTCCACATCCCATTTTGGTAGGGAGCGATTCAGACAGCTCTCCTCTTGTGGATACTGTTCATGGTCTTAATGAGGATGGCCCCAGCAGAGTGTGATCAGATATCCCAGAAGTCCTGACCATTCCGCCGTACCTAGTTCTAGGGGATGAACCATCAATTAGGGGGTGGGGGGAGACCCCATGCTTGGGAAACCTATCTTAATTCCCTTTCATATACTACAATAATACTTCCTATCTATAGACCCATTGCAGCGGGGGAGGACCAAGGTCCTCGCGCCATGAGGAGGTATCAAGCCATGTGAAAATAGGAATGACATCAATTATGTGCCCTTGTTGCAGAAACTCTTCTAGATAACTTCACCAAAACGAGGACAAATTATAGAGATTATTTGCTGAATCTTGTTCAGGTGGATTCGATTATCGGGGTCTACACATTCTTATACACCAGGTCGTTATAGACCAAGAAGAACTCGCTTATTGTGAGGAAAAAATTGTCAAATTCAATTATTCACATCATCAGACACTGAGATTATGAGATTTTTTTAGGAACTAAATCATCTGGTGGCTGAGGAAACGAGACCTCATGATTTTGTAATCACCCAGATGGAGGAGTTGTGAGAATGCGAGGCTCGTGTGGCTAGGCTGAAGGCATAACTAGAATTATCAAGTGTCAATTACGAAGCTGTTAAGCAAAAGGGGTGGGGCCTCAAAGCTGTTATGAAGTGAGAACGTCTGATGGTTGAGGCTGAAGCTGAATAGTGGGATACTTTAGAGAATCTCCTTGATGGTTCATGATAGAATATCATTGATTTGTTTAAACGAGAAAGGTGGGTTCCATTGTGATTTCCCCAAACTCTCTCTGTACCATTCCATTTTTATATCATAAAGTGACTCTAGACTGGGGATGATCCTCCCATTCATTTAATGGAATAGAAAACAACTTATTTTCTAGTGATTATTTTTCATTTTTTTCCTTTAACATCAATCAATCATAATTGATCATCTAAATATCATTTCAACCAAGTATTAATTTAAATCGAAACCAGTAAATCAAATCATGCTCTAATTTTGGCCTAATTCATGGGACTCAGTGAGTGTAGTTTGGCTGTTGCTTGTGGTACATGGAAAACCTTAAAAACTTTTTCTCCTTTTTTATTATTGCCCTAATTTTTTCCTAAGCCTGTTTGGTACAGGATTTGTGGGTTTAACTTGAATTTTTCTTAGGCCTCCCTTTGTGGGTTTTCGACCCAACAAGATTTATGCCTATTTTGAATATTTTATTGCTCTATATTTTTTTCTAAACCATATATAGTATAGGTTTAATGAGCTAGTAATCAACTTTTATCCAGGGGTTCCCTTTATAGGTTTTCGCTATGGAGAGTATTGCATCTTTTTCATTGGCAGTTTATAGTCTTTCTAATCAGACTTATTACTCATGTTTTAGGTCGAACATATTTGACTAAAATTGATAGGGTAGGGGCCCCAATTTGGTATTTATCATCCATAAATGTCCTAATAACTCTCATACATGAATGAGGGGTTTTTATTGACCCTGAATTTGTGAGTTTTTTATTTATATGGGGTTCGTGACCCATTTTAGATGTATAGAGGTTGGAAAGGACTCTACTAAGGATGAATTTCCCTTGGATAATGACCGTTTTATTGGAAACATATGCAGATCCACTAGGGAATGATGTTCATAGTCAAACGATGGTGTCCACATGAAACTGGCCTTCCATTTCTGATGTCCTGGGAGATTTATAGGAATTTTTGATTTGGTTATTGGCTTAAAGACCATAGTGAGTAGCCTATCTGTGGGATGATATATGAAAGTATTAGATACATTATATCATCTTTGAATGAGAAACCTCTCCCACATGAATTTTTCTTGTGTAAGGTGGGTATAAGTATGGTCCAGTTTAACGTCATACAACCAAGACATCTTATTTTGTGAATCCATTATAATCTGACCAAGAGAGGGTAGAGTGATTCAATAGTTTAACCAGAAATGATCTTCATTTTTAGGCACTTGAAAATGTAAAGTTATGTAAATTGCAATCCAGAGGGTTTCCAAATACGGGTACTGAGATGGGACATAAATGTCATTCAGGTATACAGAAATAGGAAATGACTCTCCTGGGGACAAATTTTTCTTTGGTTTACAACCATTTTGTAGGCTACATATGCAGAGCCACTGAGGCATGATGTGCATAGTCAAACAAAGGTGTCTGCAGGACACTGGCCTTCCATTTTTGATGGTTGTGGAGGATTATGGGGATTCAGATCTTTCTGAACACAACGTATGGATTATGAAGGGGGTGTGCCTAAACATGAAAGGGGGAATTTCTTTGGCTAAACTTCACCAGGAAAACAAAAAATAAGTGGGGACATTTTTTTTCATATGCGCATTAACTTCACGCATATGAATAGGGAATATTTATTTTTTAGAATACTTGAGAGACCGAAGGTGAATTAGGCCAGGATGTTCTGATATATCTAGAACATGGGTAGGAAAGAGTATACAAACCATGATTTTTAGGGTTCTTGAATCTAAAGGGATGTCACGGGGCTTGGGAGCTGTTAGGCATACCGAGGTAGGAGATGACTCTCCTGAAGAAGAATTTTCCTTTGATTGATGACCATTTTGTAAGAAACATATGTAGAGCCACCAAGGCATGATGTGAATAGTCAAAAAAAGGTGTTCCCAGAAAACTATCTTTCCATATTCGATGGCCATGGAGGGTTATGGGGATCCAATATTATGTAAATCACATATTTTGATGTGGGACAGGAGTGTATTCAGATACATTAGAAAATTCTAGGCTATGATTCCCCCAGGGGATCAAGTAATCCGCTACATAGATCTGGATCATATGTAGGGTGAGGAATTTGTTCCATATTTGGAGTACCATGCATTTTAACATCGTACGGCTAGGACCTGTGTTTCCTTATAGGTAAGGGAACCATAACATGCCTTTTAGGGTCGTACTATTAAGACCATAATCCTGGGTTGATTTTCCATAACTCCATGGTGGATTCCCTACTGATGTCCCTGATCCCACGTGAGCTATTCTTGGTGTGAGAAAAAAGGGATAACAAGGATTTCATGTCACCGCTTAAGAATGGCATAATCAATGGCAGGGAGCATTCTATGCTTAGACCAACATTGTGCAGTTTAGAATCGTACACCAAAGAAAAATTCCACATAATTAATTATTATGTGGGGTGGAGGTAGGGTAATCCCGATGTGAAATAAGTGAAATATAATTACCCTTGAGAAGTCATGTAAATAGGACTTGTTTGGGGATTCTATGATTTGACACAATTTGTGCACAAAGAAGGGTACATTTTAATAATTTCTGTGGATAAGTCTAGATCATAGGATTTGAGTATGACCACGCATCTCATCAGGGGAAATCAAGTCAAGCAGGATTCCCAATGAACATTACTTGTTGAGGTCTAGACTATACATAGGAAGGAAATACATTTTGTTTCATGACGCATAACCAAGATAAGAATCTTAGCATTTCCATTGTGTAGTACTGTTTAATGTTGAGTAGCAAGGACACTTCTAGCCTTGCAGTTTAGTGTTGTGCAATAAGGATGTTTGAAGTATAGTTTACTATCGTGTTATAGAGATAACTTGTCACAAATACCATAAATAGATTTGAGTTAATCATGGTTGGGGTATTCTGGTATTCCTTAGACATGAGTGATGATAGAAGGTGTAAACCATAGTCCTGGGGGGACCTTGGATTAGGAGGAATGACATGGGGCTTGGAAGCCATTGCGCATACAGAAATAGGAAAAATCTCTCCCGAGGAAAAATTTTCCTTTGATTAGCAGGCCCGTTTTGTGGGCAACATATGCAAAGCCACTGGGTTATGATGTTCATAGTCAAACAAAGGTGCATTTAGGACACTGGACTTCCTCTTCCAATGGTCGTGAATGTTTATAGGGACCCAAAATTTCTTAGAGTATAGAGTTTGACAAATGGGAAAGATGTGTCTGGGAATATAAGAAATATCCAGACCATGATTAGCCGTGAACTAAAGAAGATTCTATATAGATTTGAACTCATATGTAGGAGGAAGCATGATCTTTTGACTCCTTTTGGGTGTCGTAATCCAGACATGGAATTTCCATCAACTCTTTGAATTTTGTTGTGTAATAAATTGAGGGCATGTTCAGGATCTCGTAATATCTAGAATTGGGCCACACATGATTCTTGAGGAACCTTTCAGTTTAATGTCATGCGATTAGGACCTTTCATGGATTCCCCCATGCAAGTCCGACCTACACGTAGAGAAAGGGGCAATTTTTTTTAAATGTCAGCTGAACTAGGATGGAGGATCCGAGTGTCACTATGTATCCTTGAAGGGCAGGAATCAAGTCATAAATAGTTCTGAAAAGGAATTCCCAACATAGGTCTGGCCCGTACGTAGGGAAAAGGGGAATTTTTTTCCCGATGGATGGACCAAGATTTGAGTTCAAGGTGTCACTATATATCCTACAAGGTTATGAATCAATCCACATGTTGTTCTGGACATATCCTCCATGTAAAGGTTTGGTCCATGCCTAGAGAGGGGGAATACATTTTGAATGATGGTTGAACCGGGATATGAGATCCAGGAATAACTATGTATCCAACTGAGATAGGAATCAATCCATACAGATTTCTATCAGTTTTATACAATTTAACATCATATGGTAAGGAAGAAGGTAAAACGACATGAATTATATTCTTATTTTGGTTGGGCCCGAAACCTGGGATTCAGGCATCACTACGTATCCCACTAAGATAGGAATCAATCCATATGTAGTTCTAGTAGATTCCCTCCCTATATAGGTCCAGTCCATACACAGGGAGGGGGGGGGGTTTATCTAGTGTTTATGGTTGTGATAGGATAGATGATCCCAACATCAATACGTATCCTGCAAGGGTAGGAATCAAGTCGTACATAGTTCTAAAAGTTCCCTATAGAGGTTTGGTCTATGCATAGGGAAACGAGAGGGATTTTTTCTTTTATTGGTGGTTGGGCCAGGATGTTAAATTTGGGGGTCACTACATATCTTGAAAGGGTAGGAACCAAGCCATACAAAGTTCTGCAAGTTCTCTATAGAGGTCTAGTCCATGTGTAGGGAAACTAGAGGGAATTTTTATTTGATTGGGTACTGGCCTAGGATGCTAAATCTAGGTATCACTACATATCCTAAAAGGGTAGGAATGAAGCCATATGTAGTTCTTCAAGTTCCCTATAGTGTTCGGGTCCATGTGTAGGGAAACAAGAGGGCATTTTTTTGATTGGTGGCTGGGACAGGATGTTAAATCTGGGCATCACAACATATCCTATAAGGGTAGTAATTAATCCATACATAGTTCTTCACATAATATGATCCCTGTACCAATCTGACTTGGGCATAGAAGTAGGGGAATTTTGGTTTCATCCTCTACAGGTGCTGGCTCTATCATATTCATCTATATTTGTTTATGCAAGGGAACCCTTACCATCGATCCTAAGATCACTTGAGATATACTCTATGTGAGAAACAAATAGCAATAAGTATTTACCTCATAGTATGGGGTGATAGAGGATATAATAGGGGAATTCTATTTCATGTGATGACTGGGCCAAGATTGAGGGTTGAGGCATCGCTACATATCCCACTGATGAATGGGAATCAAGCCATACATAGTTCTAGAATTCCTTTCCTATGTTGGTCTGGCCTATGTAAAGAAAGGGGGAGAGTATTGCTATATTTTCCTCACAAGAATTTGACTTATATGTGATGGATTGCTAGCTAGAACACAATACCGACCATGTAGTTTCACCTCTTGCAGTAAAGATGAATCTATTATGCAGTTTATCATCATGAAATTAGGATGATTTATGTCACTATGTAGTTTAATGTCTTCCAACTAAGATGTATGTTTCACTATTATGTGAAGTATTTCTTCATAATCCTTTCATTGGTGAGAGATGTGATGAGTTTTCCATCCATTAAAATCTAGGCATAGGCTCCATTGAAGTAGACCTTATGTATGACATACGATCCGTCCCATTTTGGAACAAGCTTTGGGGGTTTCTTCCCGAGTATCATTAGGGTTCTAAGGACCAACACCATCTCTCCTTCGAGGAAAGACCAAAGGCAAACCATTTTGTTGAAGGCTCATGTAATCTGATTTTGGTATATTTCCAAATGGTGCTAAGTGTTTAACCTTTTCTCATATTTTTTCTCCAACTCATCAAACCATTTTTGAGATTTATAATATATGGACAATTGATCACAAATGAAAATGTGGGGTTATGGAACTTGAACTTATATGGGAAAAACTGCCTCTATCCCATATACTAGTGAGTACAGGGTTGCCTGGGTGGTAGTGCAGGTCATGGTTCGGTAAGCCCATAAAGCATGGGGGAGCTTGTCTGGCCATGACTTATTGTCCTTTCCTACCATCTTATGGAGTATGTTGGACATAATCTTGTTGAAAGTCTCTATCTTCCTATTAGACACTTCATGGTACCAGGATTAATGGTTGGATTTGATTCCATATTCCCAGTATAGCTTTTCTAACCCAAAAGAGTAAACGTTGGTGCCATTGTATATCAATATTGTATGAGGGACACCAAATCTGGTGATGATGTTTGATTTCACAAATTTAACAATGCTTCTTGCCTCGACCTCTTTAAGGGGTATGAGTTCATCCCATTTAGAGAAGAAGTCAGTTGATGTGAGAATGAAATTAAATTTTTTGGCTGTGGCGGAGGATATGGTCCCATGACATCCATCCCCCTTATAGAAAATAGCCAAGAGTACTTAGCTATGTGAAGTAGTTTTGGGGGTTGGTGAATGAAATTGGCATGAACTTAATAGGGATGGAACTTCTTGGAGAATGTGGCACAATCCTGTATCATAGTGGGCCAATAGTATCCAATCCTCTGAATTTGATGGGATAACTTGGCTGCTGATTAGTGTGATTCACAATTTCTAGCATGCACTTCTTCTATGATGGAAGCAGTCTATTCTCCATTGATACACATGATAAGGACTCTATAAAGGCCTCACTTGTAGAGAACCTTATCTTGTTTAATGCCATTATACAAAAAAAATTTGACTACCCACCTCTGGATCTGTTCTCTTCCAGCCTTATCTGGTGGGAGTTCCCCCCTCCATAGGTAATTTTCAATGGGAGTCATCCAGCCGATGATGTGACCTTAAGGCTCAAAAACGGGGTAATGTTATCGATTTCTTCCGTGTTTTTTTGAATGAGTGTCAAGACCATCCAAATATGGGAAATTACGATGACTGTTTCATCCTGGTCTGGATAAGACATGGTTGTGGATGAATTTTCCAATGTATCGGCTTGAGAATTTTGTGATCGGGGGACATAAGACAGTGTTGGTTATAATGGGAATTCTTCCATCAGCTATCATACATGGTTCATCAAAGAAATCAATACTTCTTTATTAATGGCATAGTCTCTATTGACTTAATTGATGAACAGATCTGAATCACCTTTTATCTTTAGGCGTTCAGCTTGTTCATGAAGTGCCAGCTCCAGGCCCTCAACGAGGGCCCAACATTATACTTCATTATTTGTTCACCCCTCTAAAAGTAGGAAGGAGTAAGAAAAGATGAACTTTTATAGAGATATGATTATAACTCCCAGCCCCAATTTTTTGAACTTGGGGTCCTCCATAATTTTCCCTGTCGAGATTCTAGAGGCACTATTGAAGTAAATTTCCCATTATTGGGGTCCTTCTTGGATGGAGAATACTTCTTCATTAGGATTTTTAGTATCTAATGGGTACATTTCTTCTAAGGGGTGCTCTTCCAGGAAATATGATAACACATGGCCTTTGATGAATTTATAGGGAATGTAACATATGTCAAACTACTGTAGGATAACTTCCCATAGTGACAATCATCCAGTTGGTATAGGATGACTGAGGATATAATTGAGTGGGTTTCAGCGGGAGACTAGATGGACCTCGTGGTGCTGTAGGTAATTCTTTAGTTTCTAAATCACAAAGATTAGGTCTAGGAAGTTATTTTTGATACTTTAATATCAAGTATCAACATTGATAATTGTTCGTCTAAGATAATAGAGACTATTCTTGTTGCTGACACCATTCTGCTTTGCGAGGAAAGTGCCTAATGATCGTTCCAAGGCGGTCACATACAAAATGAGTGGTCTACCCTCAACTGGAAAAATTAAAATCAGTGGGCTTAAGAGATGAATTTTTATATTGTCGAATGCTTATTGAAAATCATTATTCCATTGGTATGAAACCCCTTTATTCATCAACCTAGTGAATGGAAAACTATTATCTACAAGGTTGGATATGAAGTGTCGAACGTAGGCCAGGTGCCCCTGGACACCCCTCAACTCAGTGAGGTTGTGAGGTGGTGACATGACAAGGATGGATTTTTTCTTCTCAGGGTCGACTTTGATGCTGTGATGGAATACGATGAAGCTGAGGAATTTATTGGAGGTAACACCGAAATCAAAATTCAGGGGATTCATCTTTAGACTGTGATGTAACAGATTATTGAAGACAGTTTCAAGATATTTCAGGTGTTTTGTGCACTGTCATGATTTAACCACCATGTCTTTGACGTAGCACTTGACGAATTTTTTCAATTCGGCCTTGAAAATACAATGCATGGCATGCTGATATGTAGCACTAACATTTTTTCTGACCAAAGGGCATCACCTTATAGAAAAATACTCCCTGGGGTCCCCTAAAAGTAGTCGATTCTTTATCTTATCAGGCAATTTAGATCTGGTTGTATCCAGAGTAGCTATCCATGAAAGAGAGGACCTCATATCTGGAAGTCACATCAATCATCAATTCCGTGACTGGGACTGGGAAATCATCTTTCAAGCAGTGCCGATTGAGGTCCCTAAAGTCAACACAGACTCTGATATGTCCATTCTTCTTTTTCAAAGGGACTATATTTTCCAACCATATCAAATACTGGAATTCCCAAATGAAGTTAGCATTGATTTTCTAGTAAACTTCATCATCTATTTTGGCATAATTTTTTGGGTGGGTCCTTCTTCCAGCCTACTTGTAACCACAATGGTATTCCGGTAGACCCAGGTGATGAGTGGAGACCTCATGATTGGGGCTTGACATTTCTATGTAGTTCTAGGAAAAAATATCTTGATTCATCTTTAATAATGAGGTATATTCCTTCTTCTCCTTGAAATATATAACCACACTAATCAGAGTGGGCTGCGTGTTGTCTTTGGTGCCCAGGTTTATCTCCCTTAGTTCATCAATTGTGGTGGAGAAGCCTTCTTTGAATGTGGGAGGGGAATATTTTAGATCTTCTTCTTCTTATTATTCTTCTTCTTATTCTTCTTCTTAATCCTATTTAGGATCCTCTTTTTCATATTATTCCTCTTATTATGGGGATAAAATTCTTGAGATGAACTCTCCAACATTAGGAGAGGAATTACAACTCTGATTTATGGAAACTGAAACAGCTCCTTTTTCCTTGGCTAACTGCAGAGAATTTTCTAAAGAGGATGGAATGGGGGTTAGAGGATTTTAATGACTTTCTTTTAGTGATAGTACATCATCTTATTCCTTAGTGATTAAGGAAGTAACTCTCTAGATCCCTGAAGACAGGCTAAGAGAATTTCTGTTTGAGCCCTCATCGTCATCATGGGGGTTAGCGTGATTTTCAGCATCCTTGGACTTGGTGGCCATAAAGAAGATCATGTAGACCGCTGAGTCTGTGTATGAGCTTAAACTTATGCACTCAACCTAATTTATGGGTAATACATACTCTTCTACAAGATCTTTTAGGAGATTGGTGGGATCCGTTTCTAATCTATTTGGGGTGATGATCCAACCGACATCGTCGTCCAAAGACTACTTCTCTTTCGGTTCAAAGAACCCTGCATCGATGTAATTTGAATCATAGGATTTGAATGGTTATTTATCAGCATGAAATGTACCATTTTTTCTATAGCACAATATTTTATGCACTAATGGTATGATGAGGGAATCATAGTGTGCTGATGCAGCTAGAGCCTCCCCAATAGAACGTTGAAGACCGTAATTTTCCGCACTACTAGAAACTCAGAATTAGACATGGGGTCACCAATCCAAGTTTCAAACGTGATTCATCTCACTAGATTATACCCAATTTTGTCACATCCTAGAAGATTTTTGGTGAATGGTTTCAGACTGCCCTCATCATAGCCCAACCGACGAAGTGTTCACAGTGGGAGGAGGTTAACTCCAGAGCCATTGTCAATGAAAAATTTCTGGACATCAATGCCATTTATCTTTCCAAACACATATAAGGGTTTGAAGTGTCCCTGGATGTTGGTGTCTTCGTCCTGATATGTGAAGGAGATGACTAAATGGAATTCTGTAGGATTGTTCTCCGTCTGATAGACTTCATCAGCTACTACTTCAGCCTTAAATTCATGGGGACTTAGTAAAGCTTTGAAGTGTACCTCCATAAGGTATCATAATAGATTGAGGGCATCCAAGATCAATAGATTTGATTGTATTGAGGTTATCTGATTCATAATATCATATTTCTTCTCTAAAGGCTAGTGCCTCCCAGCTTGGGGATGCCCTTTCATGGGAACTTTAGGGGTTGATCTTTGGACATAGATGGTTCATACTCTATCATATGAGCTGATGGTGTTGCTTTACTTTCCAATTTTGGATGAACTGGTCTACTATCATGCCTTGGGTTATTATACATATTCTCTTCCTCTGATGGATACTATAAGATTATTGGGGCTCATATTTCTTTCGGTAGGGGCATAGAAACACTCCGATTCCTATTGGGTTTAATGGGGGGGGGGGGGTCCCTATGCATGTTTCCGAAACATTAATAGTTTGAGTTAAGGTGTGGCTGGTAATTTGACTCCTTCCATGATCACGCCTTCCTAGAAACCCTCATCCTCCGCGACCTCTTCCTCTAGATCTCCAATTTGATGTATGGAATTTGAGTTTGTAACTATAGTCTCCATCAAATAAGGGGTCCATTAAGTGAATGAAACTAATGGATCCGAAGACCAGTTATTGATCTGATAATAATTATATCTATCTGTCTTCTTCTGATGGTGCCGTTTGGCAGGGCAGTGCCCATTGTCCCATTTGGCAGGGTAGTGCCCATGCTTTCAAGTCTACTCGCATGAAGTCCAAAAGTTTCAAGACCAGTTTCATATTTGGTTCATGCTCATCTTCTTACTCCATATTTCTACCTTTTTAGCCCTCATAGGATTGTGGGACTGAGGATGATGGTTGTATTGCATCAAGATATATTGGGGGCATGGTTAGTTACTTCAACTGTTCCTGGAGGATTCCATGAGCTCATTTGACTGTTTTACGAGTCATCCAAATGTCAAATTTTTTTCTCCTTTTTCCTGGTGAATGTTTTCCACTCTTCTTCCTCTCTTGGGTATATGGTGGAGACATATTCCACTTATGTTGGTGGGGGACCTAACTCGGCTTTTTTGGAATCCACCATATTTTTTAGGAGATCCTTGAAGATTAAGAACTTCTAGATGGTGTTCCCTAGTTTTCGATGGTAGGGAAAATAATTTGGACGGTCATCGAGACCCACTTCATCAGTTCACTTGGGATCTGGTAGCTGAAGCAAGTTTCAATTCTTGGTGGCTACAAAGTAGCCACATACTTGGTCATCTCGGAATAAGTAGACTTTATTTCTTTGTTCCTCAAACTAATTTTTTTCAACCCTTCAATCATCTTGAAAAGGTGGGGTGGTTGTTGGTGTTCAGGGGGTCCTGCACGGTTTGGTAGAGGCCTCGTAACTGGAGATGGTGTCAGGGGTGGATTAAGAGTGAAAAAAGATGCTTTTCTTTTCCCATTATTTTTCGTGGGACCGATGGGGCTACTCAGGACCTGATATTGGTCCTCTGCAAGGATTCTTATATCATTTGGGAAATGTAAAAGAAATATCAGAACACACTAGTGTATTTCACTAGGATGAGTGGTGTCCGCAATTTATCATGGAGATTATTAATGCACATAGCGAGCATTTCTTCCTGGGGGAGTGGCCGATTCAGGGAGTAAGTCAGGCCTTTCCATATGGTGGTGAAATATGAAACTATTTCATTCTCTCGATGCTTACAGTTCATGAGATCACTAACTATTGTCTTAGGAAATATCAAGCTGAACTGGAAGAGAAACTATAGCTAGAGGTCCTCCCATCCTGTGATTGAGTTAGCTAAGAAACTAGTATACCACAAGGCTGAACCCTGCATAGTTCACATGAAGCATCTTATTTTCACTGCTTCTTGTTGCTCTGGGGTGCCCATCATGGGGTCATAGTAGGATACATAGTGCATTAGATTTTGTTCCAGGTCTGCGAACCATTGAACACTTGGAATATGGGGTTCTCAAAGTTTGGTAGTGGAAAAAAATTGCTCACCCATTCAGGGAAAGGTTTGTGTTCTGGTTGTATTAGAGAGTGCCACCCTTCTATATATTATAGTATAGTTTTCAATTTCTCAACATTATTCAAGAGCCCTTGATGCATATCGTATCCGAACTGAGCTTGGGTAGGTACAGAAGGGGGAAAACTGGATGTGCTGGCACTGCTAAAATTTGTGGCAGATACCTAGCTGGGGGTATCCTTTTTGGGTTCACCTAAATATATTATCGATTCTTCCCCAATAATGGGAAGTCTTGATATCCTTCCAGGGCCAGATTCAAGTATACTAATGGTCTCGGTGCTGGATTGGACGGGCATCTGAGCCTAGTTTCATTTACTAGGATGAGTGACTGTGGAAGAGGAACCTCTTTTGGGAATACCTATTGACATTCCACTTGAGGAACACACCTGGAAAGATAGATTCTTCGATGAAGCTTGACATTGATTTGCCTGAGCTCTTTCATTTCTTCCTCCCGCCTGGAGAATATTTCCTCGAGCATGAGGGACACATTATTAGGGGGAGGAGGAGGTGGGTCATAGACAACCTGATATTTATTCTTCTCCTTGTTGGGGACTTGTGAGGGAGGTATTAATGAGTTTCCTAAGGGTGCACCCAAATTTAGGACAACTCTCTAGTTCCGGGTATGTATAACTGCAGGCTCAGTGCAAACCGCCTCTAGGAGAGAACCATATTCTCTTATATCCTCTCCATTTGTATCATTTCCTGTGAGTTCCATGGGACTAAAATCCACCACGTTCACTGATGCATTCCACATTGGGGGTGATGTGCTGGGTGTCGAATGGTAGGAGAGCTTTTTTGCATCCTTTGTTTGACTTTCTCCTTCCATTCTATGGAATTATTTAGATTTCTTGGCGAAGAGTGGCCTAAAGGGATCCCTGATCTGACCTCATAATATGCCTTTATCTCAGGGAGTATGAAACACAAGATGATACTGAACGAGTGACCTCTCTGCTCATCGTTCTTCCCAAAAAGAAGAATACATATGTCCACTATGCTGGAATTTGAGGTAAAAATTCCCCTAACCCTATGGTATGAGGTTTCTTCCATTCTTCTATTAATGCGCTATGGCCCAGATTCATTAGTCTTACAAGGTAATTTTGAGTTAAAAATTCCCCTAGCCCCGTGGGTTGGGGCTATCCCGTATTGTAGTGGTAGTTGCTGCTACTACTGCCTTCTTGATTTCATGCACTCCCAAATGGGTGTGAGCCAATATGGAGCTAGATTTTCATGATATTTGTTTGCTTCTGAGGGCATGAGAATGGCTCGTTGGTTGGATTACCTTAGGTAGGAATCCTGTTGAATTATTGGTTTCCTAGCTTTGAAGTTTCTCAATGGATTTATCTCATCGAACCTGACGCTTTTGAGACTTACTCAAGGTCAGTTCTTGTTGAGCGTTCCACCTTTCATGAGTAGGTATTTCATTTGATTTCGGCCTTTGGGTAATGACATTGCAAGATGTTATTTCTGATGAGGTTTGGTGGACATGACATGGGGTGAAGTGTAGAGCTCCATGTTCTCCCCATCCCTAGATATGAACTCTAGAAAGGACATCACCAATGAGGCAACACAACTTGTACATTGTGTGGAGGTAGGGTAGTTCAAGGTATTTCTTTCACCTTTCTGATTGTGGATACTATGTAGACATGAGGTCTTCCAGGTTGATTAGATGGTGGAGATCTCCTAATATGTTAACATGGTCTGAATACCCTTCATAGTGCAAGGAATTTTCTTTTAGCTCGTAGATATTTTTCTAGATATTGAGGAAAAATTTATGCATACATTCCTCAGACAAATCCTTTAGTATGTCAAAGTGAGAAGTGGCTGTGAGCCAATACATCACTGCTATATCATCCCTATATAGTTGTCTTCTCACGACCAACACATCCAATTGTTGTTCTACTAGGGACTGCTCTACTTGATATGCCTAACTTGATTTCTTCTTAATGATTTCTTTTCAAGAAGCAGGGCTAGTAGGAGCCTCATTGATATGTGAGAAGCATGGGGGTGGCTCATAATATGAGCATGGCCCCGAGCTGTCTTCGGGTTGAGAAAGAATATCACTCGTCATAGATAGAGTATCTAACATGTCCGATTCTATCTTTCCGAGCGCCTTAGCATAGGAGGGTTTTCTCACATTTGATTCGGCAAGGAGAGGACTTTCTTACCGATGCGAGTTTTGACTACAGGGAGGACCTTCACAGTTGGTTCTATAATGATTAAAGATACCATTGCAACTTGATTCCCAACCATGAGGAATTTCCCTATAATATATAACCTGGGGAGGAAATTCAGGGTGGGATGCAGCGAGGGGAGGGCCTTTTTCTACTTGATTTCACTGAGGGGAGGACCATCTCGATGAATTATATGATAGAGAGGAATAATATAACAACTTGATATCTAGCTTTATGGAGAATATCTATGGTGTACATCTTGGGGAGGGCCTTTAGGATTTACTTGAATGAGGATAGGACCTTCTCGTTGCTTGATGTTGCTATGTGGAGGGTCTTCACAATAACTTCCATTGTGGGGAGGGCCTTCACAGTGATTGCTATCATGGTGAGGACTACCATCATGACTTGATGTCCGACTATAAGAAGAAGCATATCTATAGAGTATACCCTGGGGAGGACCATTAGGGTAGACAACAACAAGGGGAGGTACTTCTTGCTGTCTGATCTTCTAGTCAAGGAGAGGGCTACCTTAACACGCATCAGGAGATAGGCTCTCATGATCGATCATTCATGGACCATAGAGTAAGTCCCCGTGGGTGCTCTAGGGAGGAACTTCAGAGCTGCTAGTAGCAACATTGATGGGAGTACCTTCACAACTACTACTCCCACTTCTATAATTTGGAAATGTACTAACAAGATCTTGAGCCTCTACTGATATATACTTGAGGGTGTCATGAACTCCAGCTTCCAATAGAACAGAATCATGTATATGCTCTTCATTTTCCAGTTTCCTTTGGAACATTTCATTTTTGGGTGCTCTCTTACGGGTAACCGGGGTTGTCTGCTGTTGGTAATGACCTTTATATACGGGTCCCTATTTTATTGGTTCCCATGATACCACTGGGATATACCAACAAAAATCTTGAGTTTTGGCAGGGATATATGCCTACCCTGGAGTAGCCACCACGTTGGACCAACTTCCCCCAGTTGGAACAAGTATTTGTCCCTAATTTGGTTTTCCTGGTATCGTGGGATATTGCTGCCGACCGTCTTATACTGGAGTAGGGATGTGGATCTATTATAGGGTAATTACTTTATTTTGGGGATAAATCACCCTGCCCAAGTAGACCGGGTCATGGGCCTAACTCCTCACTTTTTTACTGGCGTAATTATGTCTTGACATATTTGGAGGATATAGTATGGGATCATCATCTGATCTTCCATCATGGATAGTATGTGTTGAGATACTTCTTTTGTTGAAATATATATAAAGGCCCATTCCGATGTCAGAGTAAGAGTATGTGACTTCTCTGATTCTTCAAAGGTTTCCAGTGGATACTGGTAGTTCTGTTATGCTGCGATAGTGTAATGAGTCTACCTCTAGTTGTCTTATCCAGTTGCCACTATATTTGACTGGTGGGATTCATATTTACGGGCAATAATTTTCATCTTCTTTCTTTCCACTGTATTTGTATCATGAGATTTTTATTTATCCGAAGGAATTTGAATATTCTCATATTAATTTACTGAATTATTTGTATGGTGGAATTGGTATGAAATAGGAGGTGTTTGTGTCTTCCTGTAGCTGGTTTCCATCTTGTTTGGATGAAGAGCTTCTTGCGCATCGACAGATATTTGAATCTACCTATGATTCACCGCTCTGTCTGCATGGAGGGACCAATGATAATTGGTAAGAATATGCATGTGCTCGTATTGTGCCACTATATTTCTATGGGGGGATTGAGTTGAGGGGGCAGAGTTTCATGTATTCCCATTGAATGCTACTATATTTGTATGAAGGATTTCCTCCTTAGGAATTAGGGTGATGGCCTATTCCTGATTGTATGTTTGCCGCCCTGGGCAGACGGCCTAAGTGGCCTGTGTCCTTTGGAATTTAGTAAGTTCAATTGGCATGATATCCTCCTCAGATAAAGGATACTTGGTTTCCTGGTGTTAACAGTGATGATCTCCAGTAGGGGACCCTGAGTAAGACCCCTGTGTAGATGGGATGAAGTCATCAACATTAACTTCATATGCCTCCCTGATATAAGGGAGGTTCTTGTTGTCGTGTTCTAGGGATAGGCTCTCGAAAGGGTTTGAGTTTTCCACTGGGGTTGCCTTGTGCTGGAGTGCCAATCGCAGCTGAAGAAGCTTCTGGAAATCTTCTTTAGATTGGAGGGCTGGTCTTGCGGCCTCCATGGTGGGGAGGTACAGTTTTGGTGGTACTCTCTAATCAACGTGTTGGATACCCAATGTTGAAGATGATGGGTAGGCAAGGAAATAATGCTCTTCATTGGGGCCCCGAACACCTATGGGATCAATAAGGTGCATGTTTGAGATGGTTTTTAGGATGTAATTTGGATTGAAGGTTGATTTGTAAACCTGTAAAATATTCATGAAATATAAAGAGAACAAAACCCAATCAAAGTAGCATCTCTTGATCATATTCATAATCAAAGATTCGACTTAGCTCCCTTTCTTTTAATTAGGTGAAGGGGCTTGGGTGGGGTAAAACTTCCACCTTGGTTGAGGATTCATGTATGGTTCACCATTTTTGTTTCGACCCGAGTTAAGTGTTTGGGGGAATGAAAAATGGTTTGATGGGTAACAAGAATTTTTTTGTTTTTATAGAGACTTTCACATCGCCATTTTTGTTTCATCCAGATCCGCATCGTTATCTTTTAGGGGTAATTGGGTTGAACCTACAGGGAGTAGGCAGTTTACCACTTTTTGTATTCCGAAAGATGTGAATGATCCTAATGGGCGATTTTAGGTGGTTAAGTATTTGTGCAATCAATCCTTTTAGGATATGATTTTTTTGGATGGTCCCCGATGGGTTTATTCATGGAGTCAGAAACACCCAAATACCATGATATCTATGATTCATCAACCTTATTTCCAAAGGTCGGTGCTCGTTGGATGATGATTTGGCCAATGAAACTTAAGGACTCCATTGGTCGAGAGGATGGGAGGTCAGGATCATCACACTCTTTTGGGGGGAATTATTTCCCACTACGAGACTCTCTTATGGATTTAAGCCATGTTCATATGTTCTTGAATCCTTGATTCATTCCCGAAGAGTGTATCCATGGGTTAACCCTGGGTTGAAATATCATCATGGATATACATGGATTTGATGCTATGGATACAATGCTGACTTAAGCCATACAATGATGCACTCTGGAGTTTATTATCATCCAAGAAGGACAGAAGGTGGTTTGATATTGGGGAAAGGCCCATAATATGGGCTTCCTACATACCCTCATGAGAGGAATTAGATCCCACGTAGTTCAGTGTTTCTTGAATAGACAAATCACCTTTCAAGGTCATGTGATGGGGACCCATCCATGTAGTCTAACTTCATACGATGAGGAAATCTCGGAAAAATGTGCCTAGCCAAAATTTGGTGTGAGACTCATTCTAAGGCAGCTCTAAGTCTCCAGGAGATATGTGGTCTTCTGAGTGAACATGAAACTACCGATAATATAGCCCGGTGAACATTAGGGTTGATTTGAGGGTCAAATTTAGACCTTATAAAGGCTTCCTATGTATCCTAGTCAAATGGAGAATCAAAGTTTGTGTAGTTCTGTTATCGGAAGTTACACCTAGTAGGAAGCCCTTTTGAATTTGGTGGAACATTTTATCGAGAATGACTTCTGAGGAGAACGTACCTTGAGCTCAGGCCTTGGACAAGCACCCTACATATCTTGTCTAGAGTAGGAATCAGAGTTCTCATAGTTTGTTTATGGTTCATGACTTGATTGGGGCTTGAACATGAGAGATTCCCGTATGATAGAATCAAATCAGGACTTACTCCAAAAGAGGACGCCCCATTGTTGGGGACATTTTTGGGGTGAACCTTTTAAAAAATGGTACCTTTTTGAGCTTGAGCCTTAAGTATGTATCCTAAGTATCCCAATTATGGGGGGAATCATAGTTCTCATAGTTCATTATGAGTGGGTGAATGTTGTATCATCACAAACCCCTAAGCCCACGTGAGTCATTTAGTGTGAGAAACAAGAGGATGTGAAAGATTCAACAAAGGTGCACTTTCTATTCTCCATTAATGGAACAGGAGGACAATGATGGTGGAAGAGGCTATGGATACGAGCCCAACGGGAGAGGGAAAGGGGATCTTTAAGCATACAACCCTCACCTGTGTTGATATCCAAGATAGTAATATTTTGATGATCTATCTGGGCACTTCCTGAGCTGAGGTGAAGAGGGTGAAGAGTGACACATCTCAAAAAAGGATAGCGAATTACCTCAGTAGGAGTGACCTTTTATGGGTTCTGGGAAAGGGGAAGAGAATCATCCCTAGTCAGAGGGGAAGGAAACGGTGACATTTTTTCTTGTCACTGACACCCATTAAAGGGAAAATCTAGTGGTTACCCCTAAACCTGAGAACGAGGAGGTTCACGTTGGAATCCAAAAGTTTTAATTGGGTAACCTTGGTAATGTAGACTCAGAGACATTATGGGGGTCCAAATAGTTGTGAGGACATCATTTTTGACTTCATTTAACTTAGGTATATAGATTCAGAAATGTGCACTGGTGCGCCTGATGATCTAATCATACAGGTCCAGTGGATTTGGAGGAGGCTTTGGCCTGATGTTAGTGGACTGGTTCACAGAGGAGCTATGGGGGATTGGACAGTAATAGAGGGTCATGATTGTAGATGAAGGGAAGGAAACCCAAATACACCCCATTCTTCATACTGTTTTCTCATGCAGGATGGGGGAAACCCCACATAGCGTAATGATATGTGGGTAGAGAGGTCATCCATGTAACGAAGCGGTACATGGATTTGGGTATGGACTACTACATACAAAAGTGGTACACAATCCTGGATGTGGTTTTTCATGCTACTCAGATTTCCATCCATGTACTGATGCAGTATGTGACATAAGGTTCGATTCACATAGAAATGCACTATATGGAGCGCTGAATTGAAGAAGGGCCCTGGAGCCTGTGGTTCATGGGGAATTCATCTGCGAGGGATTTGTGGTTCACGATTGCATTGATTAGGTTCGCGGCGTTCCAATTATTATTAATTTTCTTCTTTTTGTGGTTTGCGGTGGGTTATACCTGTAGAAAAGTGGTTCTCGGTTTGTACTTCACCGATGATTTGAAACTAAAGTTGAAATATTTTCCATATGAAATCTCTATTCCAACCTCCGGGGTCTCCTTTTTTTTCTCCTCCAACTATCCTCTTTTAGGGAAATAATATATGTGGTCATGAGAAACCATTTGCGGAAGTCCATAAAGATATACCTCAACCTGTAGAAGACTTGGTCAACCTCAATTTTCAGGGGCTGTGGCTCGCGAGACGTGGTTCGAAGAACCATGTCAGCTTGCTTCATCCGTGAACTGCTTAGTTTTCATGATGATATGCGGATGGAATTTCTACGTTCAATTATGCCAATGAAATGATTCTCGGCATCCAAGGTTTTTCGTCCATCGCCTCGTGGACCATCACCTCATGGGTCCTTTCATGTACTGATGTTTCGCGGTTCATGCATCCAACGAACCTTTCCCAATGATGGTACATGGTCAGCCTAAAACCATTTGAAAAATTTGATTACTTCAAGTTTTTTCTCAAATATTCAATCTAATTTTCATCCATTTTCATTGCTGGACTTTTAGGAATATTTTATTCCTTTTTAAAAGTGCTTGTGGGAGTATTTACTTCCCTTTGTGAATTTTTCAGGACCCTACAACCATCCAAGGAATTCCCACAATGAGAATCCAAGTGTCTCTTAGGGTGAAACATCACATAAGGCTCAAAAACAAGATGCTGGGAATCACCTCTAGACATACAAAAAATATATATCACAATATATATATATATATATAATTAGGCTCAATATCCAACTCCGAGGTAATACCTCTGGGTACACAAAAAATATCAGAAATAACATGGATTTGAAGTCAGATCCCAGGAAAGTACATATGAGCATCCCAATAAGATATATAGATCTCATGGAGAACATCTGGGAATCATAAGAGAAAGAAAGATGCCTCACATCAGGATGAACAACCACCAACTAGGAATCGTCTCTGGTATCCATCACTGCATCAGCAATAAATATGTCAAGATATAAAAAAAGGGTGAGGGTTTCCTGAACACCCAACCCAACACTCCAGCCACTGGACCATGGGCTTACCAGTTCTCCACTGGTTATAGGTGACACCCAACACCATCTATACCCAAACTTGGTGTAAAACTTAGGTCCAGTCAAACCACGAGAACACACTAGGTCCCTCAAGTCAAACACTGAGAGACATTCTACTCAGGATCATCCAGGTAAACACGAGCGAAGGCATCCTACATGGGATTATTAGTAGAAAAAGGAATATGAGGAATCCTACATAATGCTAATGACCGAGGGATCCTACTCAGGAAACCTATAAACAATACACAAGTGAGGGATCCTACATGAGACTCCCTAGATCAATGTATGAGTAAATCCATCCCTCAGGGGATCCTTAGAAGCATCAGGTCTCATAGCCTCATAGGCCAGAATGGCATGTCTCACAAGAGGAATTTCCTCAAAATAAAAACATCATGGGAGATAGCTCATATCTCATCTCATATAAAAGGTCTCAACTAGGTTTTTATGAACACCCAACCTATCATTCATGCGAAGTCTCACTCTCAAGGGACTAATGAAGTTAAAAACCAGAGTAAGAACCTCTCCTTTTAGATAAAATCCCCAAAACATGCATTATAAGTCCTCAGATCGCTCTACGGGTTCCACCATCACAATCTACATGGAAAACCATTCAGAATAGACTACTCTCGGGGTCCAAAATTGAGATTTGGGTAGGAAAACATGAAAAACCCTCAAAGGGTTACAAGGTATTAGTACACAGCTCTCCCCATGGGTACACGATGTGTACTACCAAGCCCCACCTGGGTGTGTACCCCCGCCGACCTAGGTGTGTAAACACCCCAGGTACACAACGTGTAAGGAGGGTACATGACTTGTACCCGAAATGGGGTACATGCCTATGTCCCTCAATTAGATTGGTTGTTTACCTAACCAGGTCGTGCATGTCTACACAACGTGTCACCCACATGGGGTCTGACTGTGTACTCCACATGGCCGTGTACCCCCATACAGATAGACATGCCTGGGTACTCAACCACATGACCAAGTATAAGTACACGGTGTATATACCCCATACACAACGTTTACTCCTTAAAAATTCATCTTCCCCGAATAGGAAGAACACAGGGCATGTCACCCTGGACTACAAACTGTGTAAACTAGTTTCCCCGAACGAGAAGCCCTCGAATCGCCCAAAACCACAGTTTAGAACCCCAAATCAGAAGATCGGGACACTAGGGACCATATAAAATAATAATAGGTCCATAAAAACTTTAAATAATGAATTTAAAGGGGTTTTTTGGAAAATTTAAAATCGGCCTACCTTTGGGCAGAAACCGCTGAAGCTTCACTCGATTTCACCATCCACTGTTGTGACACATCGAACCAATGCATTGAGTGCTCCATGACGGTACATATATTACCTTACCTCACGCCCTCTTTATTTTTCCCCCTTTTATCCTTTGGTAGAGTGGAATATGAGGAAACACATAGGAAGAGTGCATGAGAAGGAGGAGGAAAGAAGAGAAAATTAAGAAAAGAAGAAAAAGGAAAGAAAAAGGAAAAGGGGCCCGAGCTGGCCCTGACGCCCAACTCGAGTTTATGCCTCACCTAGGCTAAACTCCCCATTACAGAATCAACGACAGTGAACAAATCTCAATCTGATGCTCCATTCAAAAGTTATCCCTGAACGAACCTGTGTGAATAAATTAATATTTAATTTAATAATATTAAGTATTAATTATTCTTCTAAAATGAAAACAGCTTAGATTTCTACCAAACTCCTGTCCTAGGGTAAACACACTATTTTGGGACCAAGGGCGTGGTCCAAAAAATCATCCGAGATCATCATCTATGGTAAAATCCTATTTTACCCCTCACGAGAATTTGATAGAAAAACATCAAATTTATGCTCAAAACTAAAGTCCGAAAAAACATGGGTTCTTACATTATGAGTATAAGGAAATCTAAATTTCATCCATTGGGAAAATATACTTTTTATCTCCCACCTAAAAATTTATCCCTCTACTCAAGGAAATTTCATTTTCTTATATTTCCCTCACATGAGTTTTACTTCCATCATACATGTGTATCACACTGCAAAATCTTTATTCAATTTCCCTCTTAAATATTCATTTATCCCCTATCTTCAAATCTATCACATCCCTATGTTTTTTCTTCTATGATTTCATTTCCCCCTATTCTTCATTCATAGATTTCAAATCATGAGAAAATATACATTAATGATATAGATAGGGTGTCATAGACTATGTGATACACGGACTAAATGATTTCTGTAACACTCTAAGATTTTATGAAATGAATATTTTTAAATTTAATGTCTTCTATTTATTACGTTGTACCTAACACCAATCTTAAACGAACCATGATATACTATTAATATTATTATTTAAAATTATCTCCCAGCCATTAAATTGGTGTTTATTAATAGGATTAAATAACTTATTAAAATATATTATTTAATTCATTTATTACCAATTAAATATAAATAAACATAAAAAACAATTTAATATAAAGAAAATGTTTTTATAAAAACCATTTAAATACGCACAAGTGTGTTTTATACCAATAAAATAAACAAATAAAACTTTTTAGATTATATTAATGATATATATATATATATAATATTCAATATAATGTTTAAAAAACATCATATGTGCTTTCTATAAAATATATAAGAACAAATCCAATTTTATGCATAAAATATGCATTTTTCTAAAAGATGTTTTACCGCCTTTTGATGTCGCATTTGTTTTAAACATAGTTTTGACACTTTTATAAATTATATTTGAAAAAATAAACTTCTTATTTGAAATCAAGTTATCAAAATTTACTTTGTTTGAAATATTTTTTATTTTTCTGATAAGATTCATTTTTTAATGAATAGCGAAAAAATACTATATTGTAATTGAAAACTATGTTTTTTTCAAATATATTTATACTATATGATTTTATTTTAAAATGGTTTCAAAGAATAATTAGATAAATATTTTATCATTTAATATAATTAAGGTCATTGGAATAAATTTCACATTATATTTGGACATAAAATATTTTTGACTTTTGAACGTTTTTATTTTAAAAACCCATTTTATCGTTCTGTCAACAAGATTAATTTTTAATTATTTTTTAAAATTTATATGTTTCTAATTATGAAAAATGGATTCCATATTTGGAATAATAAGGTCCAAATTTAGTAAATATGTACCTTTTATTTTTGGACAATATGAATAGTAATATTAGAAATATTTTTGGTTATAATGGTTAAAGGTAAATCGGGTAATTAAACATAAAAAGTTATATTATAAATATTAAAAAATTGCACTTAAATTTGTAATAATTTCATTATATGAGATTTTTTAGACCAAAAATCATCCTTGGTATGAAATTATAAACTTTGGAAGCCACTTGGATAGAAGTATGACATTTATAATATTATATTTAAAGAAAAGTCGATTTTATCACACTTGTTTTCAACAAGTGAAATATTATTAATATAGAGTTATATAAGGGATATGTTCAAATATAAATAGTATTTATAAATATAAAATGTTTTTCTATGTCATGGTAATTTAATTATAACTTTTTGTTATAAAATAAACCTTCAATTGTGACATAATGATGATGCAATAATTGTTTAATTAATGGAAGAATCAAATAAATGATATTAATTTTTTTAAAATATATATAATTTGATATAATTAATCTCACACATGAATTTTATGGATGAATTTAACATGTTATTTATTAATTACAGGTATAGGTTCAAATTTATCTCCTTGTTATGATATTTTTAAAAAGTCATGTAATGAATAGTGTCAAAATTGACGTTATTGATATTTCAAAATAAATAATATTTTATTAAATGATTTAAAATTAATAAAACTATAAATTTCATCCAAAAAATTGGGATGAGTCTAAATATTTAATAAATTACTCATTTATTGGTTTTTTGGAATTTTATAGTAACTATCTTCACCTTCAATGAGTAAAAACACTTCTTGTCATAGTAAGAGTAAAAGGGATTAAAAAAGAGTTAAAACCAAAATATATGGGTATATCAAGGACCTAAACTTGTAAAAAATTTATTTTATGAAGAGTATATGACCCTTATCACTTTAATATATAATTTTAGTTATTTAATGGACAATGTTACTTGAAAAAAATTATATATTATTTAAATCAAAGATAGTTACAAAATGCCACTCTCTTGTATTTAATAACTTTTATGTGTCCATATAGGGACCAAATCAAGATATGAATGAACCTGAATTTCCATTTTGAACTAAATGAAGTTATTTTAATTATATAATTTTATTTTTTATTTTTATAAGTAAAATATTGACCTTAAATTCTTCTTCAATGCTAAAATAGTATTTATTTAATTAATAGAGAAATAAATTAATTGATTTTAAAAATATTAATTTTGATATATTTGTGATTATTTAATGTTTATAATAAATTTTATAGATCTATAAGATATATTAGGGATGTTTGAAATCACTATATTCAAATTTCCACTTTTTCATGATGTGTTGGAAGTCAAATTAAATAAATAGTATCAAATTTGACAATAATGTTGTTTTATTGAATTAATATATTATTAAATCATTTGAAAATAAAAAAATATTAAATAACAACAAAGAAGATAATATATGGTCGGAAATGTTAATATAGGGTCTAAAATGTCTTCCCATATTCATTTATAGGACATTTTGAAGTCTTTGGCTCTAGAAGAGACTTATTATATTTAAATATTTTAAGAGTTTCTTAAAGTTACCCTCACCTCAATTATAAAATAGAACCCCCTACCTCACTTCCTCATACAATAACGAGTCCTTTAGGTTGAAAAAATCCTACCCATTTATCCTCCTAACATCCTTATAAATGTTCTGGAGGTTCTGGTCTTCCAAAAAGACCAACCCTAGATGACTTAAGAAGAGATTAAAGGAAGTCTGTTGAATAAGAGGTAATAGCCTTTATCGACTCTTTCATGTGTTTTTATTTATCCACATCCTCTTAATATGTTGTTTACATTATAAAGTAATAAATAAAGTATCATATATATTCTAACATGTTAGTATGATTATGGGAAAATGATATTCCACCTTATATCCATCCTATGAAAAATGAAAACACCACACATGCGTACATACGACTTACCGTCTTCACGCTTTGGTGTAATCTATTTTTCAGTTCTAGTTTACTTAGGTGGGTATAATGATGGAAATAATATATATATATATATGATAATTATGATATTATATTTATTCTGTAAAAATTAATATACCATCTGTAACACCCCGAGATTTTATGAGATATATTATTTTTAATTTCTTTGATTTATTCTATTATACAGTACACCAATATTAGCTTGTACTATACACAACACCGTATTAGCTTGCAGTATACACAACACTATTCTTGGCTTGTGTTACACACAATTTCAAGTTCGTTTTGTGGAAATTATTCTACACAACATTAATTATAGATTTTGTTTAATGTATAAATGAAATAAGTTTTGATTATGTTATACGCAACACCAAAGGGAGCTTGCACTATGCGCAGCCTTGACTTGGCTTTCATTACACGCAATCTCGACCTTCCTCGATAGCGTGTGTAGTACGCAATACCGAGTTTCACTAAACAATAATATGTTATTAAAATATTATATAAAATAGACGTTACGAATAGTAATACCCACTTTTTGAAATTTTATAAATTTTATCTTTCAAAATGGACTTCATTTTTGGATTCGGAATATCGAAATTAGCCTAGGGTGAAATTTTGGTATTTTTCTGAAAACTTTCAATTTTTGATGAATAGTGAAAACACTGAGTTATAGTTTAAAACCAAATTTTTATTTAAATAATTATTTATTTAAAGTTATTTTAGGTCAAAATTTATACATAATACCTATATAAGTTCAATTTAATTCATTAGAGTCATTTTATAGTAATTTTAGATATATAAAAATTTTA
Source organism: Viscum album (assembly GCA_963277665.1). Taxonomy (NCBI): domain Eukaryota; kingdom Viridiplantae; phylum Streptophyta; class Magnoliopsida; order Santalales; family Viscaceae; genus Viscum; species Viscum album. Next base: position 1,225,809,844 of record OY728134.1, on the reverse strand, counting down.
TTGAACTTTTCACCGTCTTTTACCCACCTCCTAGGAGAATTTTCAAATTTACATAAAACTTAATTTTACTGCTTTTTTGAGTGGAATTTCGAAAATCTGAGAGACACGGTTAATATCAAGGATTAAAATGTGGTTCAATAAGATAAAAATAATTTTTGGTGAATAGTAAATTTTTAATTTTATTTACCACGGTAAAAAGTAAATAGGGTAATTAAGGGTAAAAATGATATTATTATTACCCTAACACATGTCCTAATTCTATTGGATAAGGGTAATTCGACCAAAAACAACCCTAGGAATAAAATATTACCCTTTAGGTCCACTTGGATTAGATTAGGACACTTATGATTATTTTATTTAAAGAAGAGTTATAAGAGTTAAAATCAAAGTTTAATTACTAAAACATTTTTAATATAGAGTTATACATAATATAAATTCGACTATAAATATTCATTAGAAATATAAAAATATTTCCTAAGTAATTGTATTTTATTTATAATTTTTAGACATTAAATAATTTAATTTATTTATGACACAATGATGATGCATTAATTACCTTATTAATGAAATATTAACATAATTGATGTTATAAATACCCAAATAAATTTAATTTGAGACTTTTTATGAATTCCGCTAATTTTTTAAGTTAATAGTACATGTTTGTATTGATTTAATTAATTTGTTTCGAACTAATCATGATGTTATGAGTTTCAAAAAAATCAATTAACAAATAGTGTCAAAATTTACATAAAATAGTTTTTAAAACAAATATTATATTATTTATTGTTATTATATTCCTAAAAATATAAGGTTAGGAAAAATGACTTATATAAGGTTATATATATTAATAATGAACCACTTGGGGTTCTTTTGGATTTTTATAGTAAGTTTATTAACCATATACTGTAAGAAAACAAGAAGACACGATAAAAGTTAAATTATTTAACTTAGAGTTAAATCAAAATGATAAGGTTAAAATAGTAACCTAAACTTGTCTAAAACAAATTGGTTGAGAGGATTTAGACCCCTACCCACTTTATCTTATAAATAAATCAATTTTGAGCTATTATAAACAGAATATGACTTTATTATAAAATAATATTTTAAGTTTTTCCTAAGGTGCCCCTCTCCTCCCTTATAAAAGGGCACCTCCTCCCTATTCTCTTTACACAATTTTGAGCTTTAAATCTCGGACAACCCCTGACCATTTCCTTTCTCAACTTTCCTAGAAACATTATAGAGGTTATGGTCTCCTCAAAATACCAACTCTAGTGCCTTAAGAGGAAGCTTAAAAGAGCTGCGTCGAAGAAGAGGTAATCTCTTCAACCGATTCTTTCAAGTTTTCTTTCTTCTTAAAATTATTCTTATTTAGTTGTTTCATTATAAAGTAATAACATCAGTATCACTAATATACTGATATGTTATTATAAATATGAAACAACCCCATTTCAACTTCTATCCATCCTATAGAAAACGAAATCACCGCGCGTGCGTACATACATAATACCGTCTCCCCGTCGTGGTGTAATCTGTTTTCCACCACCACCTTACTTGGATGGGTATAATGGTGTAAATAATAAATATATATAGTTATTATAACATCATACTGATTATGATATATTATATCATCCACTCCAATTCAATTCAATAATTATGGGAGCGATATTACCGCTCATGCGCACGTACGGATTACCGTCTCCACGACGCGATGCGATTCATTCTCCATGTTAAACATTCAAGAATGATTATAAAGTATATATATAATGAATAATAATCAAATATATGACATGATAAAGCTACTGGATTTATGTATATATATATTTCATCTACTTACTTCCATTCAAGTCAATAAGGAAAGGAAAACAGCGTTCATGCGTACATACGACCTACCGTCTCCATGAACGATGTTTTTCATTTCATTTATCTATATATTATATATATATACTGAATATATATGATATATAAATCCTGATTTAAATTCTTGAAGTAATTAAATCATGATATAATTAATAATAACATCAAGAACAACAAGTCCAAACACGTACGATAAATAAAACGATTTTACCCAAAACGCTGCTTTAACATGGAATTTACAAAAGAACAGGTAATATAAAGTCATAAGTGAACCATATATGATATCATAACAATGAATATGATTCTGTAATAAGTCAATGACATTATTTAAATCAATATACTAGAGTTTCGGATACGTACGAAGCATATCAGACCTAAGGTAAGGGATAACTTTTCTAATCTCGTTTTTATCCGAGATTGTTTATTCCTAAGTATGTACTAGGGTTATTGTTATCATCCATGTCCATGTTTTCTAATTTTTTTTCATGTATGTTTAATATCCTTTTTACCCATTTTTGAATTTTACCACATGTTATGGAAGGAATCTTTTTTTACCATACGAGGAACCTTTTTGACTTTTCCAGCAAAAGTACGAGGGTAATGTTTTTTTAAATTATACAGAATGAATGGATTTTTACGGTTTCATAACACCTTATTTTCATGATTCTTACTCAACATGATTTCATGACTATTTTCAAAAAAATCCTTTTATTTAAAATTTCATGGCATTTTGTGAAAAGAAAATTATTTTGAAGAAGAAAGGATATTTTCATCAAGAATTCATTTCAAGTGTTTTATTAAAACTATTTTCCATATAAGATGACATTATTTAATATGTGTATGTTTCAAGTATAATGTATCTATTATTTACATGGTTTCACTTTTTTTATGATGAAATTATATCAATTTGTTTTATATGGATTATGTTATGATGGAATGATGTTTATGAAACCCATTTTATTCTTTCGGTTATGATGAATGATTTATGTTTATGTTGTGGAACACGTAAGAATGATTTCATTTTGAGATTGGTGGGACCTATATATCCCTCCTATGAATTGGGTAAAGATTTACATCTCATGAGATAGACATGGCTGGAACGGTAAGTTAATCTGGTTCAGTGATATAGGACTGGAACGAGGAGTGAACTCGATTCATAAAGGGACTTTGTCCACTAAGATGGTCTTGGAAGCAATTCCTTTGATACTATGAAAATCATATCATGTGCTTAATGGTTTTCCACAATTAAATGTTTTATTCCCATGATAATTTATCATGATTGATGTTCCTTTATGACCTATTCCTCACGTACTGCCAAGATTTATTTCACAACTCAAGATTTTGATGTCTAAACTTTATGTTCTTGTTTTGAAGTTCAAATGTATATGGTTTGTTTTATTTTCCTCATTCTTACCCTTACTGAGAATTTGAGCTCACCCTTTATATGTTTTCTTTTCCCCAGGATATAAAGAAAGGTTTTATGTAAGAAAAAGAAGAAGATCTTTATGAGAGATGTTGAAGATCTTTCACCAAGATTAGAAGATTATATTACGAGTTTCCAAAGACACTAAACTATTACGGTCATTTAGTGTCTGTTTTTGTTATGTATTAGGTATTCCACAAAAGTAATGTAATATCCATGTATGTAAAGATTTTTGTCTCTACAGTTAGTATAGGAGGAAAGGTTTAGTTAACCTTTGGAAACTAGGATGTGAAAACTTTAGTGAAATACCTAGAGATATTTCTAAGGTACGTCTAGGGATGTCCCTAAGGATAAGTATACATATAGGAAAATAGTCATAGAATTACGGTAAGGATCTTAGAATTAAACCTAAGATGTTATATATTGAAAGTAACCCCACTTTATTATTCTATTTTCCTAGCATGATTTTTTCCTCTCACACTGTTCTATTTGGGTTTTAGATGATGGATGGAACCCGAAGGAACCATGTTGATCAATGTAAGAGACAATGAAATGATTGTACTCCTGAAAAAACCAACGTTATGGGAGATGGAGTGCAAAATATCATTGCTATACTTACACAAGATATGAATCATTCTAGAATTTCAAATGAGGAGAGAAAGAAACAATATTCTATTGAGTCCTTCATGAGGAAACGTCCACCTTCTTTCAGTGGGTCTTCTGATCCACTTGTTGCTGAACAATGGATTAGTACCATTAAAAAGATATTTTCGATACTTCGCTGTTCAGAACATGAAAAATTCATTTTGGCTGTTTACCGGTTAGAAGGTGAAGCAGACCAGTGGTGGACTCTAATTAAGAATATAAGGCCCCACGATGAAATTGAATCCATGGAATGGGATGAGTTCAAGAAGTTATTTTTCAATAAGTAATTCCCTCGTATTATTCGAACATAGATGGAAAATGAGTTCCTTGAGATTAAGAAAAAGGATGACGAATCTGTTGGTATATGCGAAGAGAATTTTACAAGACTTGCAAGGTATGCATCTGGATTTATCATCCAACCTGAAAGTAAATTTGATCGATTCTTTACTGGATTAAAACGAAGTCTTCAAAGGGAATTATCTATAAGAGACTTCAGTACCTATGAATAAATTGTGTGTTGTGCTATCAAGGTAGAACTGGAAGTTGGTGTTACATATCCATCTCATGGGTTTTACAAGAAAATAAAGATGGAGTTCAAGGAAAAATCTCAGAACAATGTTGAAAAGAAGGTGAATGTTTCTTTATTCTCAAAGTATGGAAAAAAGCATGGTGTAGATTTTCTAAAAGGTACTAGAAAATGTTTCAAGTGTGAAAAAGAAGGTCATCGAGCAGTTGAGTACCGAAGTAATGGGAGAAAGGTTTCTAATGATGTGAATAGAGAAAATAACACAGAGAACACTCCACCAACACTTCAATGATTCAAGTGCAAGGAAATGGGGCATTATGCTAATAAATGCCCTAATCCAAGGGTTAATTACGATCGATGTGAGAATCCTATTAAGGAAAAGGAAAAAAGGAAGTCACATGCGATCACTATTTGTGATGTTGAGTATGAAAATGATGTTGTGGAATGATTAAGTGTTTATGTAATGGGATTTAAAAATAGTATCATGGAATCTCATTTATAGTATCGTGGAATTTTGTAATATCTATGTATTGGGTTTCAATAACTGTATGGTACCAGTAACCATGAAAAGTGATTGAAATATTTTTGGAAAGAGGATTATATGCACATAATGATGGGATAATGAGAAAATGAAATGTTTGATAGTATTCATTAGCTCATGACTGATATAAGGACAAAGTGATATCATGGTTTGAGTATATAGAAATTTTGGGATTTTGGTATGTGGAAAGAGTTAACTTTTGGCAACATTCATGTTTTCACTAAGGTTATATGGTAATTCATGTTTCAAAAGAATACATGATTATGGCATTCACATGTTTGTAATGTGACCAACAAGATATATCTTATTATATATGGGGGATAAATGATGGTATTCACGTGCTTCTTATGTGACCTGTCAAGTAATCGTTTCCTTTATACTATGAGCTTGGACCGAAGTATTTTGGATAAGCCTAAAGATTGGAATAAATTAAGTTATACATAAGATAGTATTGTTTAAGGCTAGAACTTTTTTCTATATTATTGAAGGAATGTTATAATAATGTTGTTTTAGAAAAAAGGACAACCTATAGGACGAGCGACAACCCATCGCGTTGGAAAAGGTTGCAGGAATCGAACCCACAACTGAAGTGCGATAGGCCTTTATCGCATACCAATGGCCTAAAAGAAGTCCCTGGTTAGTATAAATTAGTTTTAATTTATTAAGTGGTATGATATATGAATTATAAGTCCATTTTAGGAACCATATACGATTAATCTCACTATAGATAGACTTATGTATATTTAATAACTTTTGCTAACCTTTTGTTTGAGACAGATGGAATGACCTATCATTCTATCGCATGATCTGCTAACACTTCACGAATGAAAAATTCAACTTCATTTATTTAAGAGATGAAGTGGAAATTGTTCATGGAATGACCAACGACAAGATTGTACCAAAATCAAGTAAGTATTTATTCTAATTCAAAATTTTCAACTTTAGGGAAATGATCTTGAAAAACAAAAATGTTGTCCTAGTGCCCTCATATCTGATGAATCAGATGGTATCTTAGATTATAACAAATTTATGAATTTGTGATTATTGGATTTTTCATAGCCATGTTCTCTACCACTCTTCATCCAAACATGATGGTTAGATTTATCTTCCATATCCATATTTCACCTATGTTCTCTTATGTGGAAACCCAGTGATGAGTAACTTTGGGTATTCGTTATGTTTCTAGCGTTCCTTTTTAAAATAATGATTTAGCATTCATTTTTACGATGTGGGTTTCTATGAAAGAAACTTTCAAGTAGTAAACGATTTATAACCCTGGAGAATTTCAAGGGCGAAATTCATTTTAAGGGGTGTAGAATGTAACACCCCGAGATTTTATGAGATATATTATTTTTAATTTTTTTGATGTATTCTATTATAAAATACACCAATATTATCTTGTAGTATATGCAACACCATATTAGATTGCAGTATACGCAAGACTATTCTTGGCTCGTGTTACACACAATTTCAAGTTCGTTTTGCGGAAATTATTCTACGCAACATTAAGTATAGATTTTGTTTAATGTATAAATGAAATAAGTTTTGATTATGTTATATGAAACACCAAAGGGAGATTTCACTACATGAAGCCCTGACATGAATTTCATTACACGCAATTGTGACCTTCCTCGATAGTGTGGGTAGTACGCAACACCGAGTTTCACTAAACAACAATATGTTATTAAAATATTATATAAACTGACCGTTATGAATATTAATACCCAATTTTTGAAATTTTATAAATTTAATCTTTCAAAATGGACTTCATTTTTGGATTCGGAATATCGAAATTATCCTAGGGTGAATTTTTGGTATTTTTATGAAAACTTTCAATTTTTGATGAATAGTGAAAACACTCAGTTATAGTTTAAAACCGATTTTTTATTTAAATAATTATTTATTTAAAGTTATTTTGGCTCAAAATTTATGCATAATACCTATATAAGTTCAATGTAATTCATTAGAGTCATTTTATAGTAATTTTAGACATATAAAAAATTTATTGAACTTTTCACCTTCTTTCACCCACCTCCTAGGAGAATTTTCAAATTTACATAAAACTTAATTTTACCGCTTCTGCGAGTGGAATTTAAAAAATCCAAGAGACATGGTTAATATTAAGGATTAAAATGTGGTTCAATAAGATAAAAATAATTTTTGGTGAATAGTAACTTTTTACTTTTATTTACCACGGTTAAAAGTAAATAGGGTAATTAAGGGTAAAAATGATATTATTATTACCCTAAAACATGTCCTAATTCGATTGGATAAGTTTAATTCGACCAAAAACAACCTTAGGAATAAAATATTACCCTTTAGGTCCACTTGGATTAGATTAGGACATTTATTATTATTTTATTTAAAAAAGAGTTATAAGAGTTAAAATCAAAGTTTAATAACTAAAACATTTTTAATACAGAGTTATACATAATATAAATTCGACTATAAATATTCATTAGAAAGATAAAAATATTTCCTAAATAACTGTATTTTATTTATAATTTTTAGACTGTAAATAATTTAATTTATTTATGACACAATGATGATGCAATAATTACCTTATTAATGAAATATTAACATAATTGATGTTATAAATACCCAAATAAATGTAATTTGAGACTTTTTATGAATTAATCTAATTTTATAGGTTAATATGACATGTTAGTATTGATTTAATTAATTTTTTTCGAACTAATCATGCTGTTATGAGTTACAAAAAAATTAATTACCAAATAGTGTCAAAATTGACATAAAATAGTTTTTAAAACAAATATTATATTATTAATTTTTATTCTATTCCTAAAAATATAATGTTCAGAGAAATGACTTATATAAGGTTATATATATTAATAATTAACCACTTGGGGTTCTTTTGGCTTGTTATAGTAAGTTTATTAACCATATAGTGTACGAAAACAAGATGACACGATAAAAGTTAAATTATTTAACTTAGAGTTAAATCTAAATGACAAGGTTAAAATAGTAACCTAAAATTGTCTAAAACATATTGGTTGAGATTATTTTGACCCCTACACACTTTATCTTATAAATAAATCAAATTGGAGCTATTATAAACTGAATATGACTTTATTATAAAATAATATTTTAAGTTTTTCCTAAGGTGCCCCTCTCCTCCCTTATAAAAGGGCACCTCCTCCCTCTTCTCTTTACACAATTTTGAGCTTTCATGCTCTGCCAAACCCTGACCATTTCATTTCTCAACTTTACTAGAAACATTATAGAGGTTATGGTCTCCTAAAAATACCAACTCTAGTGCCTTAAGAGGAATCTTAAAAGAGCTGCGTCGAAGAAGAGGTAATCTCTTCTACCGATTCTTTCAAGTTTTATTTCTTCTTAAAATTCTTCTTATTTAGTTGTTTCATTATAAAGTAATAACATCAAGATCAATAATATATTTATATGTTATTATAAATATGAAACAAACCCATTTCAACATCTATCCATCCTACGGAAAATGAAATCACCGCGCGTGCGTACGTATGGAATACCGTCTCCCCTGTTGTGGTGTAATATGTTTTTCCACCACCACCTTACTTGGATGGGTATAATGGTGTAAAGAATAACTATATATAGTTATTATAAAATCATACTGATTATGAGATATTATATCATCCACTCCAATTCAATTCAATAATTATGGGAGCGATATTATCGCTCGTGCTTACGTACGGATTACCGTCTCCACGACGCGATGAGATTAATTCTCCATGTTAAACATTCAAGAATGATTATAAAGTATATATATAATGAATAATAATGAAATATATGACATGATAAAGCTACTGGATTTATGTATATATATATTTTATCTACTTACTTCCATTCAGGTCAATAAGGAAAGGAAAACAGCGTTCATGCGTACGTAAGACCTACCGTCTCCATGAACGCTGTTTTTCATTTCATTTATCTATCTATTATATATATATATATATATATACTGAATAAATATGATATATAAATCATTATTTACATTATTGAATTAATTAAATCATGATATAAGTAATAATAATATCAAGAACAACAAGTCCAAACACGTACGATAAATAAAACGATTTTACCCAAAACGCTGCTTTAACATGGAATTTACAAAAGAACAGGTAATATAAAGTCATAAGTGAACCATATATGATATCATAAAAATGAATATGATTCTGTAATAAGTCAATGAAATTATTTAAATCATTATACAGGAGGTTCAGATACGTACGAAGCATATTGGACCTAAGATAAGGGATAACTTTTCCAATCTCATTTTTATCTGAGATTGTTTATTCATAAGTATTTACTAGGGTTATTGTTATCATCCATGTCCATGTTTTCTGAATTTTTTTTCATGTATGTTGAATATCCTTTTTACACATTTTTTAATTTTACCACATGTTATGGAAGGAATATTTTTTTTACATTACGAGGAACCTTTTTTACTTTTCCGGCAAAATTATGAGGGGAATGTTTTTTTAACTTATAAGGCATGAATGGATTTTTACGGTTTCATAACACCTTATTTTCATGAAGCTTGCTCTAAAATATTTCATGAATATTTTCAAAAAAATCCTTTTATTTAAAATTTCATGGAATTTTGTGAAAATAAAATGATTTTGAAGATGAAAGGATATATTCATCAAGAATTCATTTCAAGTGTTTTATGAAAACTATTTTCCATATAAGATGACATTATTTCATATGTGTATGTTTCAAGTATAATGTATCTATGATTTATATGGTTTGAATTTTCTTAAGATGAAATTATATCCATTTTTTTTATATGGATTATGTTATGACAGAATGATGATTATGAAACCCATTTTATTCTTTGGGTTATGATGAATGATTTATGTTTATGTTGTGGAACACGTAAGAATGATTTCATTATGAGATTGGTGGGACCAATATCTCCCTCCAATGAATTGGGTAAAGATTTATATCTCATGAGATAGACATGGCTGGAACAGTAAGTTAATCCGGTTCAGTGATACAGGACTGGAACGAGGAGTGAACTCGATTCAGAAAGGGACTTTGTCCACTAAGATAGTCTTGGAAGCAATTCCTTTGCTACTATGAAAATCATATCATGTACTTAATGGTTTGCCACAATTAAATGTTTTATTCCCATGCTACTTTATCATGATTGATGTTCCGTTATGACCTATTCCTTACGTACTGCCAAGATTTATTTCACAACTCATGATTTTGATGTCTAAACTTCATGTTCTTGTTTTGAAGTTCAAATTTATATGGTTTGTTTTATTTTCCCCATGCTTACCCTTATGAGATTATATTCCGAGTTTCAAAAGACACTAAAATATTACAGTCATTTAGTGTCTATTTTTGTTATGTATTAGTTATTCCTCAAAAGTAATGTAATTTCCATGTATGTCAAGCTTTGGGTCTCTACAGTTGCTATCGGAGGAAAGGTTTAGTTAACCTTTGGAAACTAGGATGCGAAAACTTTAGTGAAATACCTAGAGATATTTCTAAGGTATGTCTAGGGATGTCCCTAAGGATAAATATATGTATAGGTTATAGTTCTAGAATTACGGTAAGGATATTAGAATTAAACCTAAGATGTTATATATTGAAAGTAATCCCCATTTATTATGCTATTTTCCTAGTATGATTTTTGCCTCTCACATTGTTCTTTTTGGGTTTTAGATGATGGATGGAACCTGAAGGAGCCGTGTTGATCAATGTAATATACAATGTAATGATTTTACTCATGAACAAACCAATGTTATAGGATATGGAGTGAAAAATATTATTTCTATACTTACACAATCTATGAATCATTCAAGAATTCCAAATGAGGAGAGAAAGAAACAATATTCTATTGAGTCCTTCATGAGGAAACATACACCTTCTTTCAGTGGGTCTTATAATCCACTTGTTGCTGAATAACGGATTAGTACCATTGAAAAGATATTTCCGATGCTTCACTATTCAGAACATGAAAAATTCATTTTGGCTGTTTACCGGTTAGAAGGTGAAGCAGAACAGTGGTGGACTCTAATTAAGAATATAAGGCCCCAAGATGAAATTGAATCCATGGAATGGGATGAGTTCAAGAACTTATTTTTAAATAAGTACTTCCCTCGTATTATTCGAACATAGATGGAAAATGAGTTACTTGAGCTTAAGAAAAAGGATGATGAATCTGTTGGTATATACGAAGCGGATTTTACAAGGCTTGCAAGGTATGCATCTGGCTTTATCATCCAACCTGAAAGTAAAGTTGATCGATTCTTCAGTGGATTAAAACCAAGTATTCGAAGGGAATTAGATATAATAGACTTCAGTACCTGTGAATAAATTGTGCGTTGTTATATAAAGGTAGAACTGGAAGTTGGTGTTACATATCCATCTCATGGTTTTGATAAGAAAAGAAAGATGGAGTTCAAGGAAAAATCTCAGAACAATGTTGAAAAGAAGGTGAATGTTTCTTTATGCTCAAAGTGTGGAAAAAAGCATAGTGGAGATTGTCTAAAAGGTACTAGAAAATGTTTCAAGTGTGGAAAATAAGGTCATCAAGCAGCTGAGTACCGAAGTAATGGGAAAAAGGTTTCTAATGACATGAATAGAGAAAAGACCACAGAGAACGCTCCACCAACACTTCAATGCTTCAAGTGCAAGGAAATGGGGCATTATGCTAATCAATGACCTAATCCAAGGGTTAATGAATATCAACGTGAGAAACCTATTAAGGAAAAGGACAACGGGTAGTCACATGCGATCACTATTTGTGATGTTGAGTATAAAAATGATGTTGTGGAATGATTAAGTGTTTATGTAATGGTATTTCAAAATAGTATCATGGAATCTCATTTATAGTATCGTGGAATTTTGTAATATCTATGTATTGGTTTTCAATAATTGTATGGTACCAGTAACCATGAAAAGTGATTGAAATATTTTTGGAAAGCGGATGATATGCGCATAATGATGGGATAAAGAGAAAATGAAATGTTTGATAGTATTCATTAGCTCATGACTGATATAAGGACAAAGTGATATCATGGTTGAGTATATAGAAATTTTGGGATTTTGTTATGTGGAAAGAGTTAAATTTTGACAACATTCATGTTTTCAATAAGGTTCTATGGTAATTCATGTTTCAAAATAATACATGATTAAGGTATTCACATGTTTGTAATGCGACCAACAAGATATATCTTATTATTTATGGGGGATAAATGATGGTATTCACATGCTTCTTATGTGACCTGTCAAGTAATCGTTTTCTTTATACTATGAACTTGGACCGAAGTATTTTGGATAAGCCTAAATATTGGTATAAATTAATTTAGACATAAGATAGTATTGTTTAACGCTAGAACATTTTTTGATATTATTGAAGGAATGTTATAATAATGTTGTTTTAGAAAAAGGAACAACCTACAGGACGGGCGACAACCCATCACGTCGGACAAGGTTACAGGAATCGAACCCACAACTGAAGTGTGATAGACCTTTATCGCATACCACTGGCCTACAAGAAGTCTCTGGTTAGTATAAATTAGTTTTAATTTATTAAGTGGTATGATATATGAAGTATAAGTCCATTTTAGGAACCATATAAGATTAATCTCACTATAGATAGACTTATGTATATTTAATAACTTTTGCTAACCTTTTGTTTGAGACAGATGGAATGACCTATCATTCTATAGCATGATCTGCTAACACTTCACGAATGAAAAATTCAACTCCATTTCTTTAAGAGATGAATTGGGAATTTTTCATGGAATGACCAACGAAAAGATTGTACCAAAATCAAGTAAGTATTTATTCTAATTCAAAATTTTCAACTTTAGGGAAATGATCTTGAAATTTTTTTTTTGTCCTAGTGCCCTCATATCTGATGAATCAGATGGTACCTTAGATTGTCACAAATTTATGGATTTTTGATTGTTGGCTTTTTCATAGCCATGTGCTCTACCACTCTTCATCCAAACATGATGGTTATATTTCTCTTCCATATCCATATTTCACCTATGTTCTCCTATGTGGAAACCCAGCGATGAGTTACTTTGGGTATTTGTTATGTTTCTAACGTTACTTTTTAAAATGATGATTTAGTATTCCTTTTTACAAAGTGGGTTTCTATGAAAGAAACTTTCAAGTAGTAAACAATTTATAACCCCGACAAATTTCAAGGGCAAAATTCATTTTAAGGGGGGTAGAATGTAACACCCTGAAATTTTATGAGATATATTATTTTTAATTTCTTTGATGTATTATATTATACAATACACCAATATTATCTTGTATTATATGCAACACCTTATTAGCTTGTAGTATACGCAAGACTATTCTTGGCTCGTGTTAAACACAATTTCAAGTTCGTTTTGCGGAAATTATTCTACACAACATTAAGTATAGATTTTGTTTAATGTATAAATGAAATAAGTTTTGATTATGTTATACGCAACACCAAAGGGAGATTTCACTACACGAAGCCCTGACTTGGCTTGTATTACATGTAATCGCGACCTTCCTCGATAGCGTGTGTAGTACACAACATCGAGTTTCACTAAACAACAATATGTTATTAAAATATTATATAAACTAGCTGTTATGAATAGTAATACCCACTTTTTGAAATTTTATAAATTTTATCTTTCAAAATGGACTTCATTTTTGGATTCGGAATATCAAAATTAGCCCAGGGTGAATTTTTGGTATTTTTATGAAAACTTTCAATTTTTGATGAATAGTGAAAACACTGAGTTATAGTTTAAAACCGAATTTTTATTTAAATAATTATTTATTTAAAGTTATTTTAGGTAAAAATTTATACAGAATACTTATATAAGTTCAATGTAATTTATTAGAGTCATTTTATAGTAATTTTATATATATAAAAACTTTATTGAACTTTTCATCGTGTTTTACCCACCTCCTAGGAGAATTTTCAAATTTACATAAAACTTAATTTTACCGCTTTTGTGAGTGGAATTTTGAAAATTCTAGAGACACAGTTAATATCAAGGATTAAAATGTGGTTAAATAAGATAAAAATAATTTTTTGTGAATAGTAACTTTTTGCTTTTATTTACCACGGTTAAAAGTAAATAGGGTAATTAAGGATAAAAATGATATTATTATTACCCTAACACATATCCTAATTCTATTAGATATGTGTAATTCAACCAAAAATAATCTTAGGAATAAAATATTACCCTTTAGGTCCACTTGAATTAGATTAGGACACTTATTATTATTTTATTTGAAGAAGAGTTAAAAGAGTTAAAATCAAAGTTTAATAACTAAAACATTTTTAATATAGAGTTATAAATAATATAAATTCGACTATAAATATTAATTATAAAGACAAAAATATTTCCTACAAAATGGTATTTTATTTATAATTTTTATACACTAAATAATTTAATTTATTTATGATACAATGATGATGCAGTAATTACCTTATTAATGAAGTATTAACATAATTGATGTTATAAATACCCAAATAATTGTAATTTGAGAATTTTTATGAATTAAACTAATTTTCTAGGTTAATATGGAATTTTAGTATTGATTTAATTAATTGTTTCTGAACTAATCATGCTGTTATGATTTTCAAAAAAATCAATTACCAAATAGTGTCAAAATTGACATAAAATAGTTTTTAAAACAAATATTATATTATTAATTGTTATTCTATTCCTAAAAATCTAAGGATAGGACAAATGACTTAGATAAGGTTATATATATTAATAATGAACCACTTGGGGTTCTTTTGTCTTGTTATATTAAGTTTATTAACCATATAGTGTAAGAAAACAAGAAGACACTGTAAAAGTTAAATTATTTTACTAAGAGTTAAATCTAAATGATAAGGATAAAATAGTAACCTAAACTTGTCTAAAACCTATTGGTTGAGAGTATTTAGACACATACCCACTTTATATTAGAAATAAATCAATTGGAATCTATTATAAACTGAATATGACTTTATTATAAAATAATATTTTAAGTTTTTCCTAAGGTTCCCCTCTCCTCCCTTATAAAAGGGCACCTCCTCCATGTTCTCTTTACACAATTTTGAGATTTCAAGATCGGACAAACCCTGCCCATATCCCTTCTAAACTTACCTAGAAACATTATATAGGTTATTCTCTCCTCAAAATACCAACTCTAGTGCCTTAAGAGTAAGCTTAAAAGAGATGCGTCGAAGAAGATGTAATCTCTTCTACCGATTCTTTCAAGTTTTCTTTCTTCTTCAAATTATTATTATTTAGTTGTTTCATTATAAATTAATGACATAAGTATCACTAATATACTGATATGTTATTATAAATATGAAACAACCCCATTTCACCTTCTATCCATCCTACAGAAAACGAAATCACCGCACGTGCATACGTACGGAATACCGTCTCCCCGCCGTGGTGTAATCTATTTTTCCACCACCACCTTAATTGGATAGGTATAATGGTGTAAAGAATAAATATATATAGTTATTATAACATCATACTGATTAGTAGATATTATATCATCCACTCCAATTAAATTCAATAATTATGGGAGCGATATTATCGCTCGTGCGTACGTACGGATTACCGTCTCCACGACGCGATGAGATTCATTATCCATTTTAACCATCCAAGAATGATTATAAAGTATATATATAATGAATAATAATAAAATATATGACATTATAATGCTACTGGATTTATGTATATATATATGTCATCTAATTACTTCCATTTAAGTCAATAAGGAAAGGAAAACATTGTTCATGCGTACGTACGACCTACCGTCTCTATGAACGGTGTATTTCATTTCATTTATCTATCTATTATATATATATATACTGAATATATATGATATATAAATCATGATTTACATTCTGTAAGTAATTAAATCCTGATATAAGTAATAATAATATCAAGAACAACAAGTCCTAACACGTACGATAAATAAAATGATTTTACCCAAAAACGCTGCTTTAACATGGAATTTACAAAATAACAGGTAATATAAAGTCATAAGTGAACCATATATGATATAATAACAATGAATATGATTCTGTAATAAGTTAATGACATTATTTAAATCATTATACAGGAGGTTCGGATACATACGAAGCATATCAGACCTAAGGTAAGGGATAACTTTTCCAATCTCATTTTTATCCGAGATTGTTTATTCCTAAGTATTTACTGGGGTAATTGTTATCATACAAGTCCATGTTTTCTAAAAATGTTTTCATGTATGTCTAATATTATTTTTACCCATTTTTAACTTTTACCACATGTTATGGAAGGAATATGTTTTTTACCATACGAGGAACCTTTTTTATTTTTCAGGAAAAAGTACGAGGATAATGTTTTTTTAACTTATATGGCATGAATGGATTTTTACGGTTTCATAACACCTTATTTTCATAAATCTTAATCTACAATATTTCATGACTATTTTCAAAAAAATCCTTTTATTTAAAATTTCATGTCATTTTGTGAAATGAAAATGATTTTGAAGAAGAAAGGATATTTTCATCAAGAATTCATTTCAAGTGTTTTATCAAAACTATTTTCCATATAAGATGACATTATTTCATATGTGTATGTATCAAGTATAATGTCTCGATGATTTAAATGGTTTCACTTTTCTTATTATGAAATTATATCCATTAATTTTATATATATTATGTTATGATGGAATGATTTTTATAAACCCCATTTTATTCTTTGGGTTATGATGAATGATTTATGTTTATATTGTGGAACACATAAAAATGATTTCATTATGAGATGGGTGGGACCTATATCTCCATCCAATGCATTGGGTAAAGATTTATATCTCATGAGATAGACATGGCTTGAATGGTAAGTTAATCTGGTTCAGTGATACAGGACTGGAACGAGGAGTGAACTCGATTCAGAAAGGGACTTTGTCCACTAAGATGGTCTTGGAAGCAATGCCTTGGATACTATGAAAATCATATCACGTGATTAATTGTTTTCCACAATTAAATGTTTTATTACCATTCTAATTTATTATGATTGAAGTTCCTTTATGACCTATCCCTTATGTACTGTCAAAATGTATTTTACAACTCAAGATTTTGATGTGTAAACTTTATGTTCATGTTTTGAACTTCAAATGTATATGGTTTGTTTTATTTTCCCCATGATTACCCTTACTGATAATTTGAGCTCACCCATTATATGTTTTCTTTTCCCCAGGATATAAAGAAAGGTTTTACGTAAGAAAAAAGGGAAGATCTTTATGGGAGATGTTGAAGATCTTTCACCAAGATTAGAAGATTATATTCCGAGTTTCCAAAGACACTAAACTATTACGGTCCTTTGGTGTCTGTTTTTGTTATGTATTAGGTATTCCACAAAATTAATGTAATTTCCATGTATTTCAAGATTTGGGTCTCTACACCATCCACTTCTTTACCCTTTCACCATTAAGGGAATGATGTCGTCGCTTATGCATACGTATGACCTACCGTCTCCACGACGCGATGCGAGCCATTTTCCATGTTAATAATTAAATAATGATTATAAAAAATGTATATAAGGAATAAAAAATATATATATGAACTTAATATCATTATGTAGATGTTGGATATATATCCAATGAAAAATTACTGAGACTTTCATGAAAAAATAAGCATAGGTAAATGAAGCAGTTAACACTAGAAACAAGGGTAACAATGGAATATTATCAACAAATGGATGATAAAATAATATAAGAGAATCATATATGATATAATAAATATGTATATGGTTATGGTATAAGTTAATAAAATTCTTAAAACCATTATACATGAGGTTAGTTCACGTTCAACTAAATGAAGTTTAAGGTAAGGGTTTTCTCTTCTCGCTTTTAATCTATGAGATATATGCCTTGTTCACCACTAATTACTTATTTTTGGTGTATGTAATGCCTTTTGATATATCATATAATTAATCTACTTATAATCATGAAATTATATTTTTTATTTAATATTATTCCTTCATAGATATTATGATTTAAATGTTTCAAAGTGGTATGAGACACTTTGGAATGTTTAAAGATTATTTTCCTCAAGATTTTTTCAATGGTTTCATTTAAAAGTATCTTTATATGGGTAAAAATTATTTGTTGAATATTTTAAATAATTTAGGTTTATATTTTTTGATACCATCTAAAATATGTTATTGAAGGTTCTATGATTAGTTTTACTATGGGTGTGTTATTTTGATACCATTCATGGTTTTTGGTTAAGTATTCACATTTCATATGATAGTTTTTCAATAGGAATGTTTATATTGTTTATGTGTCACTCTTTTCATATAAATAACTTAATATACTTATTTAAGTGATGGGTGGATACTATTATAGCCCCACGATGTATCAGTAGGTCTTGTGAGACAAATCAGATATGGACTTGGATGAGGCTATATCCATTTGTTTCATATATGGATTTGGGTGAGGCCTTAACTACTTTTTTTAGATGCCCTGGACAAGGCCTCGATGGTATGTTTTAGATATCCACCATTATAAATTTCTTCATTATGAGATTATTTATTGATATTCCATGTGATTATTAGACTAGTATAATATCAATGGTTAAATTTCGAAGTTCATGTGATTATTTAAATTGTATTTTTTTAGTTATTTACCTTTATATATTATTTATTCCATATTTACTCATAGAATCCACTATATTCTTACCCTTAATGAGAATTTGATCTCACCCATTTCATATGATTCAATTTTTACCAGGATTTAAATAAGTATATTATGAATGATATGCAGGGATACTAAAATGGGAAATAATGGAAGACTAAATGAAACACTTCTTGTATTTTATGTTTTAAAATGTTACATGGATTTCAAGTTTGTATCTAGTTTACGAAGACTACTAAACTGTTCAGTCCTTCGAGATTCGATTCCTTGTAATCATGCCGATGCAATAAAGTAATGCACTGACTTTGGGCTTCTG
Source organism: Viscum album (assembly GCA_963277665.1). Lineage (NCBI taxonomy): Eukaryota > Viridiplantae > Streptophyta > Magnoliopsida > Santalales > Viscaceae > Viscum > Viscum album. The sequence goes on along the minus strand of OY728134.1, from coordinate 1,225,790,889 downwards.
GGGTCGGGGTGTTATATTTGGTATCAAAGTAAGTTTAATAGCAACCTTGGAAACTGGATTTTGGAAATTATGGATTAAAAAAATAACCCTATGACAAACTTTGATGATAAGTCTAAGTACATGACATCATCCTATAAATCTTGTATTACCATGGATAAACTAGGTTAAACCTATGGACTCATATACTAAGAAATATATGTCATGATTTAAACATCCTACAAATGATTCTTCATGACTATATCATTATGAATAGTGTTTATCACTTGGTGTACTAGGTTTTAGTCAATGATTAGAATCAGTAAGGTGATACAAGTAATGGTTATACTACCGATGATGAATCGATTAAAAAATAAAAATGAAAGGAAGGATGTATTAAGGAATAAGTATATGAAGTGTATTTAGTAGTTTAAGAATAAATCAGAATGATTAAAGTTCTTATGTATTTTTATAAAAGAATTATTTCCTCAATAGTTCTCTGGTTATAAGAATCATGAGATATATAAGGATTATAACGCATCACTTCTTCTATATGGATTTGGATTCATGAATGTTTTCATTACGTTTTTCAATGGTGATAAAGTTATTCATATATTTGGTATGTGACAATAACAGCTACATTATGTGGTTTGGGGAATCTAATGTTAAGTTTGTTTTTGAAAATTTAGAGACCTTTTTTGAGTGTAAATTTGGATAGATGTATTTTGGATGAGTCTTAAAGTTGGAATGGATAAATTTTAACACTAGATATTATTGTTTTAGGTTGAAGTATGATTTATTGGATACTATGTTCTAACAATTTTGATTTCACTAAATATTTAATGGCCAAAATAATGACTCATGGATTTTATGATTAATAAACTTGATTTAGGCCTAAAAAATTCATCTTGAACATTTATTTTTCAAGTGTATGAAATGAAGTGGAAATAGTTGAAAGCACAACCAAAGGATGAGATTATTATTATGACATAGAAAGAAATAATTAAAGTGGTTATATTTATAGTAAAATAATATCTCAACTCTTGGAAAGTAATTTGGAATGAAAAACACTATTCGTTTAATTTTCTTATCAATAAATCAATGACCTCTTTAACACATCATAGATTTATCGTTTTTTGATGGTGAACATTCTAATAACCATATTCTATATCACTCTCCATTATAAATTTATGGTTATATTTTTCTTCCATTACTATATTTTCCCTTTCAACTAATGATTTCCTATTTGAAAACCTAATTTTTTGGTGACCTTCACTTTTCCCTTTTTCTCTTATAAAGAGAATGTTTTATTAACCCTATTTTTGATGTGGGTTTTCCAGAAAGTAATTTTGAAGTATCAACTTTTGATTTTTGAAGTGAAATTTCAAATTTATAGGATGAAATTTATTAAAGGAGAGTATAATGAAACACCCTAATATTTTCGGTTTTGTATCTTTTTAAATTTAATGTCATCAATTTCTTACGTTGCATGCAACACTGAGCATAAATGAACCATGATATACTAATAATATTATTACTTAAAATTATATCACAACCGTTAAATTGGTTTTTATTAATAGTATTAACTAAATTATTAAAAAATATTATTTAATTAATTGGTTACCAATTAAATAGAAATAAATATAAAAACCAATTTAATATAAAGAATTTTTTATAAAAAATATTTAAATGCACATTGGTGTGTTTTATATCAATAAAGTAAAAAAATAAAACTTTTTGGATCATATTAATGAGATATATATAAAATATATTCAATATAATATTTAAAATTCATCCTATGTTTTTTTCTAGACAATATATAAGAACAAATCTAATCTTATGCATAAAAGAAGTATTTTTTTAAAAGGCGATTTTACTTCCTTTTAATGTCAAACTTTTTTCAAACCTAGTTTTTCACAATTTAATAAATTATATTTGACAAAATAAAATTCTCATTTGAAATCAGAGTATCAAAATTTAATTTTTTTTTAAAATTTTGGTATTTTTCTGATAAGATTCATTTTTTGATGAATATTGAAAAAATACTGTATTTTTTTGAAAACCAATTTTTTGTCTAATTTATTTTTACTGTTTGATTATATTTTAGATATTATTTAAATTATAATTAGATAAATATTTTATAATTTAATACAATTAAGATTATTGGAATAAATTTCACATTGAATTTGGATATAAATAAATTTCAAACTTTTAAACATTTTTTACTTTAAAAACCTATTTTCTCATTCCGTCAACAAGATTAATTTTTGATTAATTTATGAAATTTAATTGTTTTAAATTTTTAAAAATGGATTCCATATTTGGAATCATAATTTCCAAATCTAGTAAATAGGAACCTTTTATTTTTGGACAATATGAATAGTAACTTTTGTATTGTTTTTTATTACCACGGTTAAGGGTAAATTAGGTAATTACAGTTAAAAATTATATTATAAATATTACAAAATTACCCTAAAACTTGCCCTAATTTTTTTGGATGAGTATTTTTAGATCAAAATAGTAATTGGGCATAAATTATAACCTTTTAAGCCACTTGGATGAAAGTATGACATTTATAATGCTATATTCAAAGAAACTTCGATTTTGTCACACTTTTGTTTTCAACAATTGAACTATTTTTAATATGGGGTTATATAGGGGATATGTTAAACTATAAATAGTATTTATAAATATAAAACATTATTTACATCATGGTAATTTATTTATAATTTTTAGTGGTAAAATAAATACTTTAAATGGTGCCACAATAATGATGCAATAATTGTTTAATAAATGTAAGAATAAAATAAATGATATTAAAAAATTTAAAATAAATATAATTTGATATAATTAATACCTTCCAAAAAATTTAAGGATGAATTTTACATGTTAGTTATTAATTAAAGGTATCATTTAGAATTTATCTTGTTATTATAATATTTACAAAATGTCATGTAATGAATAGTGTCAAAATTTGACATTATTGACGTTTTAAAATAAATAATATTTTATTAAAATATTTAAAATTCATAAAAATTTCAATTTCATCCAAATAATTGGGATAAGTCTAAAAACTTCATAAATTATTTATTTATTTATATTTTTTCATTTTATATTAACTATATTAACCTTTAAAGAGTCAAACCACATGGTGTCACGGTAAGAGTTAGGGGGTTTAAAAACCAAAATATATGGGTATATCCATGACCTAAACTTTTAAAAAATTTATTTAATGAATATTATTTAAACATTATTACCTTAATATCAAATTAGAGTTGTTTAATGGACCCTTTTCCATGAAAATTACTTATATATTATTTAAATCAAAGATAGTTACAAAATGTCACTCTCTTGTATTTAATAACTTTTATGTATCCACATAGGGACCAAATGAAGATATAAACGAAAATGAATGACTATTTTGAACTTAATGAATTTAGTTTACTATATAATTTTACTTTTATTTTTTGGAAAATAAATATTTACCTTAAATTCTTCTTCAATACAGAAATGATATTTACTTAATTAACAAAAACAATAATATAATTGATTTTAAAAATATAAATTTTGATATATTTGTGTTGTGTTAATTTGTATAATGAATTTTATATACAAAGAGGATATATTAGGGATGTTTGAAATCATTATATTCAAATTTCCATTTTTTCTTGATGTATTAAAAAATCAAATTTAATGAATAGTAACAAATTTGACAATAATGATATTTTATTAAAATAATATATTATTAAATTATTTAAAAATCAAAAAAATATTAAATAATCAAAAAGAGGATAAGTTATAGCCAAAAATATCTTCTCATATTCATTTATAATCCATTTTTATGTCTTTATATCTATAATATAATAATTATATTTTAATATTTTAAGGGTGTCCTAAAGTTCCCCTAACCTCAATTATAAAAGGGAACCTCCTCCCTCACTTCCTCACAAAATATGGAGAGTTATAGATCGAGAAAATCCTACAGATTTATCATCTCATAATTGTTAGAAAACTTCTATAGGTTATTGTCTTGCAAAAATACCAACCCTAGATCACTTAAGAAGAGATTAAAGGAAGCTCGCCAAAGCAGAGGTAATTATATTTATCAATTCATTCAATTTTGTTTCTACTTACAATACCTCTAAAGGCGTTGTTTCAATTATAAAGTAAAAAATTCATTATAATATATATTATGATATGTTAATATGATTATTGGACCACCATATTACACCTTATATCCATCCTATAAAAAATTAAAACACTGCACGTGCGTATGTACACCTTACCGTCTCCACGTCGTGGTGTAATCTGTTTTTCATCACTACTTTACTCGGATGGGTATAATGATGGAAATAATGGATATATATGACAATTATGACTTTATATTTATTCTAGAAATAATAATATACCATCCAATTTATTACCCTTTCACCATTAATGGAATGATATCGTCGCTCATGCGTATGTACGACCTACCATCTCTCTGACACGATGTGATTTATTTTCTATATTAGCCATTCAAGAATGATTAAAAAAAGTATACAATGAATAAATATAATATATATGAAATTAATTTCATTTTGGAGATTTTTTATCTATATCCAATGCAAAATAACCATTACTTTCATGACAAAACATGCATATGTAAATGAAGCAATTAACACCCGAAATAATGGTAACAATGAAATACTATAAAAAATGGGTGATAAAATAATATAATAGGATAATATATGATATAATAATTATTTATATAGTTCTTTTTTAAGTTAATAACATTATTAAAATGATTATACAATAGGTTAAAGCATGTTTAACTAAAGGAAGCTCAAGGTAAGGTTTTTCTCATCTCACTTTTACTTTTTTGAGATATATGCCTTATTCACCACTTATTCCTTGTGTGTGGTGTACGTACTGCCTTCTGATATATCATATCATGAATCTCAGTATTATCATGATATTATAAGTTTAATTTAATGTTATTCCATCATAGGGATTATGATTTAAATGTTTCAAAGTGGTATGCGACACTTTGGAATGTTTAAAGATTATTTTTCTCATGAATTTTTCAATGGTCTCATTTAAAACTATCTTCATATATTTTAACATTCTTTATTGAATATTTTACTTCATTGAGTTTCATATCTTATGATACCATATACCATATTTTATTTAAGGTTTTATGATCAGTTTGACTATGAATGTGCTATTTTGATACCATTCATGGTTTATGGTTAAATTATTCACATTTTGTAGTTTTTCAATAAGAATGTTAATGTTGTTTATGTTTCACAATTTTAATATGAGGAATGTATTGGAATTAGTAAGTGAAATGTGGGGAACACTACAGCCCCTCAATGAATCATTAGGTATTGTATGACAAATCAGATATGGACTTGACTGAGCCCTTGCCCATTTATTCTTAGATATGGATTTGGTTATGATCTTGAACATTTATTTTCAAATTTCCTCGATGAGGCCTCAATGTTATGTTTTAGATTTAAAGAATTATGCATTCTATAATTATGATATTACTTATTGATATTCCATGTGATTATTAAACTAGTATAATATCAATGGTTAATTTTCCTAGCTCATGTGATTATTTAAATGGAATGTGTTTTAGTTATTTACCTTTCCATATTTTTTATTCCATATTCACTCATAGCTTACACTGTATTATTACCCTTATAAATAATTTGGGATCACCCCTTTAATTCGTTGAAATCTTTCCTCAGGATTCAAATAATTTTATTATGAATGACATGCAAGGTTACACAAAGGGAGAATAATGGAAGACTCAATGAAACTCTTCTTATATTTTAATTTTTAAAATATAATGTAGATTTCAAGTATGTATCTAGTTTACCAAGTCTACTAAACTGTCAGGTCCTTTGTTATTTTATTCCTTGTAATCATACCAATGTAATAATGTAATGTACCGACATTGGGCTTCTAGGGTTGGGGTGCTACAATTTCTATGATGATGATGATATTTGTTTGAATGTTAAGATTTATCATTTATATTTGAATATAAGTAAAATTATAGAAATAATCTATTTTATTCAATTTTTTTTCTATCATTGTTAATAATTTTTGTTGAAAATTATTATGATATATTTTTACCATAATTAATTTTTTTTAAATTTTAAAATATATATTTTAAGATATGAAATTGTGATTATTGTTGTTGATTCTCCAAAAACTGGAGTATATTTATTAAATATATGAAAATTATTCTTATAAAATAAATATCTTTCATAATGGTGATTTAAATAGTTGGCATGAAAAATAAATTTCCAAGTTTCTTATTTAAAAAAATTACATGAGATATTATTTTTCACATCATTTTAAAAAAACAGACATGGAGAATTATAAAAATAATCATTGATTAAAAATAAACATTTTAAAAAATTTTGAAATTGATTTAAATAATGAAAATAATAAATATATCCATTAATTTGTTCACAATGACATCTTTACAAATACTGAAATTAAATAAAGGGTCATACAAACTAATTTTTGTACTTTTTTTCTCATGAGTTTAGAAAAAATATCTTATGGAACATCATTAAATCCTATAAAAATTATTTCATCAACTTATATAATCACCATAATACTATAATTATTTCCCATTCATAATTTATATATAATAATTTACTCCTCTATGTTGGAATCAAAACTTTATCAACTATTTATCAAGCCTATAATATAATTATATTCATGCTTTCTTCTACCCATAATGTTCCTTATTTAACTATCTTAATTTTTCCTCATATTTATAAATAAGAAAACATTTTTTTTCTATTCAATGAAAACATATAATATAATGAATTCATTAAATAATTTATATCTAAAATGTATTTTAAAAACATTAAACATCCTTTAAATTGTTATGTACTTGAATAATTGAATAATTTCAAAATTTTCCAAAAGAATAAAAATATCATCCACTCAATTCATTAAAACTGTAATAATCCATTACACAAAATTAATCCATGGTTTTAGATCACATTTAATTCTTCATTCATATTTTAAGAAAATACTCTATTTGGTTTGATGGAGTTCTTTTTATCTAGATATGAAATAATATCTGAATTCTGATTCTTAACATTTTTTTGAATCTTTTTGTTATTCATCTCAATCTAATACTTATTTTTTGTAGCCTATTAAAATTTATTATGTTATACATAAGATAAGAGTGAATATTTATTTTAAAAAAAGATACACCTCATTTACATTGGATATGTGTGGTCCCCAAAAAATGTTTTTCTTATTGATTTTAGAACTTGTTCATAACTTACATATATTTAATGAACTTGTTTCTTCCTATGAATTTTTGGTGTCTTACTTTGAAATGATAATAGATTATTATGGTCCCCTAATATATATAACTCGTCAACTCATTCCTCACTAATTTTCACATTTTTTTGATGATATTTATACTCATTTTCAACCATATTTATATCTTCAATTTTAAATACTTTTCCATGTTTTTTGTTGAAACATTATTAAGAATTTCACTTAGACGAGTATCCATGAAAAACTCATTATTCACCAAGAGATTCAAACATCCCATGATTTTTTCTCTTTGTTGAAAATGAAAAACTTACATCTAATAAATTAAAGGTATCTCAATGTAGTTATATTTCCATACCATATATCATTTGGAGTCTTTTCCACACCTATATATATAAAGGATCTATTTGTGATATAGGCCAATGTCAATACAACTTCATTCTAAAACATATTTTGTAGGTCATTTTCAGCCTGCATAATAAAATCTATATTGCTTATTATCTGGTTCCACCTCACATAAACACCATTTTGTTTTGGATTCCCCAATATTGATACTTTATTCATAATCCCACTCTTCTAAATAAAATACTGCACTTGGATTTTAGTGATATCTATGCCATTATTTTTCTAGAATTTCAAAATTTTCTACCCAGGAATTTTATCTACCAATATTAGATAATTTATAGTGAAGTTATAACCACCCTATCTTAATGTACATAAGAATTACATCATATTTTCAGAACACTTAGTAAATTACTCAAATAGACACTTAAAGACCATATTAGTTTAGTACTAGAAACATAAACAATGGTATGTAAGCAAGCTATATTATCTACCACTAGATTAATCATGACTGGAACCCTTTTTAGACACAACATACATACAACATATCTTTATAACCTGTGGGAAGGAAACATAAAAGGGTTGAGATTAGATGCTCAGTAAGGGTAGACAAGAGAGATATTCAAGAATAAAATGGGAATAAGGTCATGTGAACATGATTATATCATTATAAAATCATACCATACATATCAAAGATCGTAAAAATGAATCATGTAATAAAGATTAGTAGTTCATAAGATAAAATCATAAGATAATCGGGGAAAAAGCCATTAAATCATAACATATGAATAAAACATAGAATTATGGCATACACATCAACGTTTAACATCATGAACATGAATAAGATGAAATAGGTTCACTCATTAAGTTAAGGACATGAAATCATGCCCTTGCATATACTTATGGACATGAAACTAGGTCCACACATAATGTTGTGAACATACAATAAGGTTCATGCATAACATTATGAATATGTAATCAGGTTCACAAAAAACTTATGTACATGAAACCAAGTCCATGAATAACATTGTGAACATATAATCAGGTTCACACATAACATTGTGAAAACATAATATGGTTTAATCATAACCTTGTGAAAATGTAATTAGGGTAACACACAAACTAATGTATATGAAACCAGGTCCATACATAACATTGTGAACATGTAATCAGGTTTACACAAAACATTGTGAACATGTAAGGTGTTTCACACATGATATTTATACTTATAAGTCATCTATAATTTCCCAATTCATTAGAGGGAGATATAGATCCCACCCGTTACAAAAAATGTGTGCCACAAGATTATAAAAAATCATCATATCATAAACCATGAAATGAAATGGGTATCCTAAAAATTCCATCATATCATTACCAAATGATAATAGATAGCTCTCATAATCATTTTATTGAAGCATAACCTTTGAAAAGAAGTGGATTTCAAAATCACATAACTTATAGAAGAGAAACAACTATCAGAAAAATCATTCCATCAAAACATAACCATTAAAGAATAAATATGAATGATATTCTTGGATCATATCTATAGTAAAGAATAAACTATAACAAATTAATTCATCTTATATGGAAAATAATTTTGAAATATATTATAAATTTTTTTTGAGGAAAAAGTTATTTATTCTTTGAAAAATGATTTTTAAAACACAAGAACTTTTGAAAATACTTTTTTAAAATAAACTTGAAAGATTGTAAAGTAATCTTGAAAACATTTTTAAAAAATTTTCTTTAAAAATAGATTTGAAAACATATAAATTAATATTTGAAAATCATTTAAAACACTTCTTAAATATAAAACATTTTTGAAAACCATTTTCTTTGAAAACCACTTTAAAAATAATTAATGTATAAAATATATGGAAAAATAATTTTATTAAAAATAAATCTTATAAACTTATAATGTTGGATTCATGGAAATGATGGTCACGATTGTAGGTATGTCTGTACATACTGAACATTCCTTTTTCACCTTAAAGGTTTAGAAAAGTACCTTGATCATAAAAAACAAGAATATTCCATTTAAAAATGTTTTTAAAAAGGAAAAAATGGGTAAAAATGTACTTTAAAAATCATAATATAACAGTAAAATATTTTTTAAACCATTTTTAGAAAACATGGTTTTGAAAGAACACAAATTTCTAGCTAACGGATAAATAATGTCATATTTTCATATTTTTTTTTCTTAATTATCATAAGTAACAAAGAGTAGAAAAATGGTACAATTACTTGGATATAACATGAATAATCCAAGTTTAATAAAAATTCATAAGATTTATTGAGAGATGGATTATAATATTTCATCAATGGAAGAATAATCATAAACAATCTTGATAAATGATGAGATCGTATCAATAAACCATTACCACTATGATAACTTGGAATCATAATAAAATGGAAATAATAAAATTAAATGAAATTTAAAATATCATTTAAATAAGTAGATTCATGATATAATATGTTGAAGGGTAGTGTATATAACTCGTTGATGAATATAGGTGGATAACATGACATGTATCCAAAGAAGGGAAATTGAGACAAAATTACTTTACCGATTTGGTAACTTTTGAAACATAAACCTCATGAATGAAATTTCATCAAATATATAAGTAAATAACCATAAATATTAAGTATAATAATCTTATAATACATCAGTGGGAAGTATAAACACCACATATAATAAATAGGAGGTGAAAATGGTTTGTGTCTTACGGAATATAAAAATTAGATGAGAAAACCCTACTACTTGAGTAACTTTAGAATCACGATCCACATGAAATAATAACATCAATTAAAGATTTTAATATCATCAAATAAATGAAATTAATGATATAAAATTTCATATGGAAATATATACACCAAGAAAAATAATTGAGTGTTTAATATAACATGTATCTCATAGAAATAAAAAGTGAGATGAAATTCCCTTACCCTAAGTCTTGCCTTTATTTGTACATGTTGAAAAAAATATATTATAAAAAATATATGTTTATTATAAATCTATCAAAAAACCATATTCAATTATATCATACCATATATTATTTGTTTATTTCGTTTTATTACCATCTTATTAACTCTTCCATGTTAAAGTTGTGTTTTGAGTAATAACCACGTTGTTTTTTACAAGTGTTTTGATTTTTTATATTTTGGTATTCATAATTATATCTTGATATAAATTATGTAATCCATGATTTAAATATCATATATATTAATTTTATATTTATTTATATTAATCTATACAATATAAAAATATAATATGGAATACACCATTCATGGAGACGGTAGGCCATACGTACGCATAAACACAGTTTCCATTTTATTTTCCTATTGAAAGAAAGAAATAAAACTAAATATTTATATATAAATATATAATATAATTATAGAATAATTATTATGTAATATATATCATATAATTTTAATAAACCCATCCTTAATATAATCCATATAGAGTGTGAATGAATCACATCGCTTTCAGGAGGCGGTAGTCCACAGTTTGCCAAACGAAATTATCGTACGTACAAATAATGGAAAGAATAAAGGTATGTGTTATATTATAATTATAAAATAATAAATAAATCATAAATATAATATATAACATATAAAAATAAATTTTCTATCATAATTACCAACCATGAGAGGTGGTAAAAGAAAAATGAACAACATCACTTCGTGAGGCGGTAGTTCACCGTACACAAGAACGATACATTTTTTAGCCATAAAAATGGAAGTGTGTGTAAGTGTGGGTTGAACCATTAGGATAAAAAAATTTCAGTATATTTAGGATACTTTTTTTATTATATAAACATAAAATAATAATTATTTAAGGGGTGGAGAATGAAAATAAAACTAAATTTCTTATTGATGGATGATACCTCTTATTCAGATAACTCCTTTTACATTGCAAAAAAGGGATTACTTGGTTGAATTTATACATAAATTTAGGTTTAAAAGAGGAATTTATTTATATTTAGGATCTATTTTGGTGTATATTGGTTAATCCAATGTGTCTTGATAGGTGTGAGGAAGTGGGATGGGTGAGTGCCTTTTATAGTAGAGGAGGAGTGACATTCTTGTAAATATTTTGGAAGGGAATTTCACCCAAGTTTTCCCTATGAAACGTGGCTGAAATAATGGTAGTAAAATATAGTATAGGTTATAAATATTTCCTTCTAATGGATTTTGGAGAAGTTTCTAGGTCATTTTGGCTCTAAAGTTTATGGTTTAGTCCCTTATTAACCAAATTTTTCTCTTAATCGTTGTAATTAATTTTAATCATATATACTAATATTTTTGGTCAAAAAATAATTTTACCTTATTATAAATTATAAATTATTTTTATTCCAAATATGAAATGCATTTTAAAAATTACAACCTCATAAGTGGAAGAAATTAATTTAAAATTAATCCCATAGGCGGGATGATAATAGAGGTTTTTAAAGTAAAAGAGTTCAAAAGTTTACTAAGTTTTTTTTGCATAATATCAAAGTGAGATTAATACCAATGAACTAAATTATATTAATTTATTTTTAATTTACATAATTATACTTTAAAACAATTTATTTATATAATTTAAACTTACAAATAAATTAGTCTAAAAAGTAGTTTTGAATTAAAATTCAGTATTTTCAATATTCATAAAAAAATAAAAATTCCCAGAAAAATAAAAAAATCCACTCAAAATAATTTTTAGATTCCTATTTCAAATATTAAGTTTATTTTTATAAATAATATCAATAAAATTTCCAAAAATTGAATATAAAATAGGTTCTCCATTAAAAAACAGTAAAATAGTGTTTATAAAAATATAGATTTTTATGTATAATATTGGGTTTTTTCCTGTATTATGTATATCAAATATATTTTATGAATTTAATAAATATTTTATTAAAAAAATATATATTTTATTAATATAATTCATAAATATTAATTAATTTAATATATTAGGATACAATTTCTTTGTGAGCATAAATGTAGTTTTTTATAAAATCATTTCACTTTATATTCAATTGGTTCTTATATTCATCTATAATTAATTTGAAACCAATTAGTTCAAACATATATTTTAATAATTTATTTAATTCTATTCATAACCTCCATCTTAATTTCTAGGTTATATCTTATTATATTTAATAATAATATATTTTTCGGTAAAAGTCAGTTTGGCATGTTATGCTAGCCAACGAAGAATGTCATTATTGAGTTGAACATAAACTACCCTCAGTGTTCAATGTAGATAAATCTAAAATTATGTTGAGTTTCTCAAATTATTAACTCAGTGTTTCATATAATATAATACAAACTCAATACTTTAATAAAAAGAATCTATTTTTACTATTGTGTGAAATGAAAAATATCAAAAATATTAAATTAATTGGAAAAAATACTTAACAAAATCTCAACGTGTTACAGAAATTAAAGACCAAGTACCTATGAGTTATCACTATAAAATGTATCATATTTTTTTAATATTTAATTAATATCAAATAGTACCCCTTACCATTAATGGGTCTTGGTGATATCAACACAAAAACATAATGATACTCTAATTCAAAAGTTTATTCATGTTTATTATCTTTTGTGTTATAATTTCTTTTAATTTTTTTCCTTTAAAAAAATATTTCATGTTTGTATATGATCATTAGTATGGTTATTATTATCATAATATTTTTTATGCTTCACTTATTTGTCTATAGAATTTTTCCTCAAGTGGATAATATATTTTTACCACAATATATTTTAGTCTTCATTTTATTGAATTTTTTTTATTATTATCCCATAATAAGGTTAATATTACCCTTCACTCCCTTTACCTATATCAAAATTTCATTATTTTTTCCATTGAGACTATATGTATTCTTGGTGAAATTTATTTCATGTACTAAGTCATATAACGGACTAAAAATGAGTAAATTTTGAATATAAACTTTAATAATAAAGAAATCCTTGCTCCTCATATAATCACATCTAATTTTATACACTTTAGTGACAATAATATTCAATACTTTATCATTATTAAACCATATAAAACCTTTATTATTATGAAATGATTCTTGTTTACCATCATATGGTATCTAAAATCACATTCATTTATAAATAATCCATCTCAGTTTAATTATATTATTCCATAAAGTTCCTCTTAAATATGGAACACATGTTTTGTGTATGAACCATTATTACCTAATAATAAAATTATATATTTTTTTCAATACTACTATGTGTATTTACTATTGCACTGGTGGTATTTTGGGTGTCTCCCAAATAAATATTATTCCATAGAGTAGGGTTTCCACTGGAAATTTATTTTTATTATAATCAGGCCTCATTCCCAACTTTTATTTTTGATGAGATCATTATTACTAAAAGAAATATTCCAACATATTCATTTAAAAACTACAATTATCCATTAATTTTTCTATATAAATAGAGACCTAGAATTTTCATACATGGATATTACAACATTTTTTATGAATATTCATTACATTAGACAAACACACACTCAAGAACCATAATTTTTTAGTGCCTTTGGAAACATTGAAACATAATATTCTAACTTGGATAATGATATTCAATGTCTCCCAGAAAGATCTTCCCCATTATTACTCCTACATAAAACCATTCTTCATAACCTAGAAAAATTAAACATAAGAAAGGGTGAGATCAGATGGTCAGTGATTAGCCACTAAATGAGGATAATATTCATTGGTAATATATATAATATTCATGTTATTTATTGTTCATAAACACCATTTTAGTGCATTTTACACTTTGAACATCATTTCACATTATGATTGTAATACCTTCTTAAAATGCACTATTATGTGGTACATTTTTGAACATCATTTGAAGTAACCAATGATTAATCTAATTATAAATATTTTAATTTGATATTTTTGGAAATTTATCTACACTCCAATATGAAAATGTTTCATTCAGGGATCGATGGAGAATTCATGGAGGATGATAGAGATATTTGGCAATGAAAGGAAGCAATTCCGGAGAAGGTAGATTGGACACCAGCCCAATGATGAGACTGTGGGGCCCAAAATACAGGCCCAATTAACCCCAAAATTTCATGGTATGCTATAAGAAATTTCTAGGAACAAATCACTCTTCAGGGTAAAATGCTAATTCGGCCTCTATGGTGGTTATTAAGGCGCCCCAAATTAGAGATACAATTCTGGGCCAGATTCTGCGGCCCAGAAAAACAGCCCACTCATTTTATCATATATCGGCATCCACAACTCCAAATTGGCCCATATTTTATAGGCGGTTATAAGACATCTGGATCTCCATTTTCTTATTCTATGGACGACTCTGATTCAGCCATCTAGAAGGTCATCCAAACGCGTCTGTTCAGTGGATGAAAGCTGGCTGCCACCTCGGGTCAAATGTGGAAAAGTCCAAATTCCACAGGCTTTCCACCACCTATGGCCTACCAAAATTAATTGAGATGCTTTGTACTATTGTATGCTCGACCCAAGGGATCAAAAATTCCTATTTAAGGCAGTGGTGGTGGAGGAGTTGAGAATCTTTAGTGCTTGGTTTCATTGTAGTGTTATGCTGCCACTTTGTGTTTGTAATCGCATTTCTTTCTCATGTAAGTTGTTTAATTCACCTTCGTTTCTTAATAAAAGTTCTTCTTCTCTTATTATTCTGTTCTTCTCCTTATCACTTTGATACCGTTGGTTCAAGGTGTGAACTTGTTCATACCAAACATTGTGATATTTATCACACAACGGAGGAGTGATCTTTTTTGTTGTTGTTGTTTTTACTTCTTCAATTTCACCTTTGTAAGTCTACTTCCCACTTCCGTTGAAGACATGTCATCAATGGAGGGATAAATCTTTTATGGGTTGATCCAAGGGAGTAGCAAGGGAATGGATTGGATGTTATTTATCACTCTATTAATGGAAAATCACTTCTTTTAAATGAGATTTTTATTTGATGGTTTTAAAACATCTTCATCCTTATTGAATTTAAGGTCACACATTCAAGTGCTAATATGAACCTCTACCTTGGAGTGCTCAAAACTTTGATCCTTAAAGTGTATAGGTGATTAGTATTAGGGTGTGTAGGCATTAAAACAGTAAGTAATGATTTCGTTTGATCTTCTTAAATGAATCCATCTCAATTATAAGAAATTGAAATCATTAAAAAAGTAATTCATCCAATCCACCCCGAGTGATAACCTAGGATCAACTCATTCTTTTAAATTGAATTCACTTAAGTCTCTTAGAGTTCCTTTAAACCCATCTAAAATCAACCCAATTTGGCCACTTCATAGCCAAAAACAGTCCTTAGAATGTGCGTGTCTATAGGTTACTTCTTAGGTCTCTGTGGATTCGACAACCCAAGCTAGACTACAAGGACCGTTCTACCTTCATATCTTGGGTAAATTTGAGTGAGAATCAAATTTTGGTGCTGTTTCCAGGGACCCAAGTAAGTCATCTAAACACTCATTCTATTCTCCCCCATTTCTTCTTTTCTCATCCAAATTCTCTTATATTGTCCCTTTCTCGTTTGTTTTTTCTTTTGGCGCATGTCCGCCTACACCCACGATCAATCAAACCGTCTAGTTAGGGTGGATAGTCCTGGGGTTGGGGAGTCAAGTACACCAAGGGAACTCTTTCCATTAGATACTAATATTCCTAACACCCCTGAGTCAAAAATTGAGCCCATTTCAATGGAAGGTATTCAAAGAAACCAACTCATAAACCCGGGTGGGAACCAAAATGGAAACCCAAATGAGGCAGCCCCAAACTTGGGGAATGCAATTGATCAAACCATGAATGACTACCTCACAACTTCCTAGAACAATGCCGCCTCATGCATTAGACACAATTCCCTAGGATATTCCAACTACATCTTTAAACCCCATGTCCTAAACCACCTTCCCACATTCCATGGAATGGAGTCTGAGATACCATACTTGCACATTAAGGAGTTCAATGACATTGTAGAAACCATGTGTCCCCCACATCAACTAGAATTAGCTAAGATGAGGCTATTTCCTTTTTATTTAAAGGATCGGGCTAAAAATTGTCTAAACAATTTGAGACCATCATCCATCAACTCTTGGGACTAACTACAAAGAGAATTCTACAAAAAATACTTTCCCCACCATAAAACAATTGCACTTAAAAAGAGTATCCAAATTTTTTTTGAAAAAGAGGGAGAGTCATTCTATGAAACATGGGAGATGATCAAAGAAACTCTAAACATGGTTCCACACCATGGTTTTTCTATTCTTGAACAAGTGAGAATTTTCTATGAAGGGTTGGGTCTTGGGAACAAACAATTCATTGACATGATGTGTAATGGAACCTTTAAAAACAAAGCCCCAAATGATGCTTACGAGTATCTAGAAAGCCTTTCTGAACAAAACCAAACATGGGGAACCTCACCTTATTCTGAAAAGCCACAAAGAACTACTGGAATTCATAAACTTAGAGAAGAGGAAAGCCTTAGGGAAAAACTCGCAGCACTCTCTAGGAAGGTTGAAGAGATATACCTTAGGAAAGTCCATGAAATCCAAATTGTTGACCCTGTTTGCACAATTTGTGACAAACATGACCATAAGACAGAAAAATTCCCAACCATTCCATCCATCAAGGATGTTCTCTTAGGAGGACCCCCAGCGGAAGTAAATTCTATGAACTTTTAAAAGCCTCAATACCAAAACACCTTCAACCCAAGGTATAACGACCACCCAGGCTTCCGCTGGAAAGATAACCAACAACCTAGCCAACCACAGGGACAAAATCCTTACCCCCATCAGAACTACCAAACCCATAACCAGTTCCAAACCCAACCTATCTAATACCAACAGCCACCGGTCCATTTTCAAAAAACCGTCCCACCTCCAAAATATCCCCCTGGGATAAACCAACCTACTCAAGAACCCACCCAAACTGTTCCACAAAGCCTACTAGAACAACTGTGCAAACAAATGGAGAGGATGAACTTGGAGGTATCTTCCCAAAAACAAGAACTTCAAACCATCAAAACTGGAAAGGCACCCATGCCTACTCAGGCGGTGCCATCCTCAACTTCAAGGGGAGAGTCAAGTTGTGCTCAAACAACTCATGAACAACTAAAGGCTGTGACTGTTTTAAGAAGTGGGAAATCAATTGAGAAACCTGAACAACTAATTCAAAACCCACCTGAAGATTCAAACTTGGATGAAAATTCAAATGAACCACAAGATAAAACTGAAGAAACTGATAACAATGTGAAGGAAACAACTCTTCAACAAACAACCCCACAACCTGCACCATTTCCTCAACGCATGAGGGGGAAACCGAAGTCTGAACTGAATGAAACATTGAGGGAAATATTTTCACAAGTCAAGTTGAACATACCCCTTCTCGATGCAATCCAAACCATACCTGCCTACTCAAATTACCTTAAGGACTTGTGCACTTTTAAAAGAAAATTTTCACATAAAAACCAAGTCCTTTTGGCTGCTAATGTGAGTACCACCATTCAAGGGACCATTCCTCCTAAGTTGAAAGACCCAGGTTGCCCTTAAATCAATGTTGAACTAGGAGAAAGTAAAGTTTTCAAGGCCTTGTGTGACCTAGGTGCTAGTGTCAATCTCATCCCATATGCTGTGTACTGCCAGTTAGGCCTAGAAGAACTCCAACCCACATCTGTCACACTTCAGCTTGCTAATCGTAGCATTAGGGTTCCAAAGGGGATTTTAAAGGACGTTCTGGTAAAGGTTGAAAACTTCATCTACCCTGCCGATTTCATTGTCCTTGACAACCATCCAAAATTTGGAAATAAGGAACAAACCCCAATCATCCTTGGTCGTCTTTTCCTTGCAACAATCAACTCTGTTATCCGAGTCCAAAATGGGAACATGACCATCACCTTTGGGAACATGAGTCTAGACTTGAACATCTATAATGCAAGCTCACAAATGGGGGATGATGAGGACATTCATGAAGTAAACACGATAGGAAGCATTAGTAATGAATCCATGGAACATCAAGGAATATTTAATGAATGTGTAAGTCAGGATGAGATTGATTTCCTTTGTTCATATAAAGGAAGTTTATCTCCTTGGCTTGAATCATTTTTAAATTGCTCTTATGATGAAGTCTTTGGTCCAACAATCAGTGAAACCTTTCAAGAAACCACTTTCGTAGAGACCCCTCTAAATTCCTTCCCTAAATTTGATCAAGCCAATATAGTAGCTGAAACTTTTAAATGTGAGGAATCGATCCTATCTGAAACTCTAAAAAAAGAAATTGATCTTGATCCAATGTCCCAATATTCTTCTAAAATTCTAAACCAACCTGATCTTGAATTGAAGGAACTTCCTGCTACACTCAAGTATGCTTTCCTAGGGGACAATCAAACACATCCTATTGTCATTTATTCTTCTCTTGAAGCCAATCATGAGAGGATGCTTCTATATGTCCTTAGGAAGCATAAGAAATCCATTGGTTGGACCCTTTCTGATATTCCTGGGATTATCCCACTTATCGGGACTCATAGGATTGTTCTGGAATCTGATTCAAAGCCATGTCATCAACCTCAACGGCGACTCAATCCTAATCTCATGGAGGTAGTAAGGAAAGAACTTCTGAAATTGTTGAAAGCTGGTATCATATATCCCATAACTGAGAGTGAATGGGTGAGCCCAATCCAAGTGGTTCCAAAAAAGGCTGGAATCACAGTGATAACCAATGAGGATGGATAGATTCTTCCAACAAGGGTGAGTAGTGAATGGAGGGTCTACATTGACTATAGGAAACTAAACTCATTCACCAAGAAGGACCATTTCCCCTTACCATTCATTGACCAAGTCCTTGAGAGAGTGGCAGGTCATGCCTTCTACTGTTTCTTAGATGGGTACTCGGGGTACAATCAAATTGAGGTCTCCCTAGAGGATCAAGGGAAGACTACATTCACATGTCCTTTAGGTACCTTTGCCTTTAAAAGCATGCCCTTCGGGTTATGCAATGCCCCTGGAACCTTCCAGTGGTGCATGATGGGAATCTTCTCAGACATGGTAGGGGATTTTCTAGAGGTCTTCATGGATGACTTCTCTGTGTTTGGGGATACTTTTTAGGGATGTCTGCAGAATGTGGAGAGAGTCTTGTCAAGATGTGAAGAAAAGAATCTAGTCCTAAACTGGGAAAAATGCCATTTCATGGTTAAAGAGGGACTTGTTCTAGGCCATCTGGTCTCGAGTAGGGGGATTGAAGTTGATAAAGCAAAGGATTACATCATTCGTCACCTTCCATCACCCAAAACTGTCAAGGAAGTGAGGTCTTTCTTAGGACATGCTGGTTTCTATAGAAGATTCATCAAGGACTTTAGTTCAATATCCCGTCCCATTTGTGATCTCTTAGTAAAGGATGCTCCATTTGTTTGGACAGAAAGCTGTGAGGGTTCATTCTCAACCCTCAAATCCTCTCTCACCTCACCTCCCATCATGAAATCTCCAAATTGGAACCTTCCTTTTGAACTTATGTGTGATGCCAGTGACTTTGCTGTTGGAGCTGTGTTAGGACAAAGTTGTGATAAAACTCCTTATGTCATTGCTTATGCAAGAAAATCCTTGAATGATGCCCAAATAAACTACACCACTACTAAAAAAGAGTTACTTGATATTGTGTTTGCTTTAGAGAAGTTTAGGTCCTACCTCTTAGGATCCCCCATCACTGTGTTCACTGACCATTCTGCACTAAAATACCTCTTCCAAAAACAAGATGCCAAGGCTAGACTGATTAGGTGGGTCCTTCTCTTACAAGAATTTGACCTCACAATCAAGGATAAAAAGGGTGTTGAAAATGTTGTAGCTGATCACCTCTCTAGGATGGAATTCAAAGACAACTCAAATCACCTTTCTGTGTCTGATTCATTTCCTGATGAACACCTATACTCTGTGAGTGACTGCCCTTGGTATGTCGACATAGCCAATTTCTTAGTTACAGGAGTCATTCCAAAATTCTTAGGGACTCAAGCTCGAAGGAAATTCCTTTCTGATGTTAGACACTATGTGTTTGATGATCCATACCTCTATAAGTTCTGCCCTGACCAAGTCATTAGGAGGTGTGTTCCAAAATCTGAATAAGAGTCCATCCTTAAATTCTGTCATAGTGAGGCATGTGGAGGTCACTTTTCCTCTAAGAAAACATCTGCTAAGATTCCTCAATGTGGTCTCTTATGGCCCACCCTCTCAAGGGACTCCTACACATTTTGTCAAAGTTGTCCTAGGTGTCAACAAGTAGGGTCCATCACAAAAAGGAATCAAATTCCACCCACTCCCATCTTAGTGGTTGAAATCTTTGACTATTGGGGAATTGATTTAATGGGTCCTTTACCAAACTCTAGGGGATACCTCTACATTCTCCAAGCTGTTGATTATCTCTCAAAATGGGTTGAGGCCATTCCCACAAAATCCAATGATCATCAAACTGTGATTAGATTCCTAAAAGAAAACATGTTCTCTAGATTTGGAATTCCTAGGGCTATCATAAGTGATCGTGGAACTCATTTTTGCAATTGTCCATTCTCATCACTCATGAAAAAATATGGAATTTCTCACAAAGTGTCCACTGCTTACCACCCACAGACCAATGGTCAAGCTGAGTTAGCCAATCGTGAAATCAAACAAATTCTTGAGAAAACTGTCAATCCTTCTAGGAAAGATTGGTCCGAGAAACTCTTGGATGCTCTTTGGGAATATCTTACAACATTCAAAACCATCCTAGGAATGTCACCATATAGGTTGGTTTATGGAAAAGCATGCCATTTACCTGTTGAAATTGAGCATAAGGCCTTTTGGGCAATTAAGAAAATGGATTATGGCCTCTCATTGGCCGGAATAAAAAGGAAATTAGATCTCAATTAACTGGAGGAACTAAGGATGGAGGCTTATGAAAATTCAAGGATCAATAAAGCTAGAGTTCAAGCCTACCAATCTAGGAATATCAAGGTCAAAAATTTTGAACCGGGAAAACTTGTGCTCTTGTATAGTTCAGAAATTCATTTACACCTGGGAAAGTTAAGGTCCAGATGGTCAGGACCTTTCATAGTGCATTATGTGTACCCCCATGGGGCCGTAGAGATTCAAGATCCCACAAGTGGTAACATTTTCAAGGTCAATGGTCAAAGGTTAAAACCATTCATTGAATCATTCAATAAACAGGAAATAGAGGTTGAGTTAACTGAGCCAACCTATGAACCAGGAAAAAATTGATAGATTTAGGGTCCATGTCGGGCTAACGACGTTAAAAAAAGCGCTGCATGGGAGGCAACCCATGTTTTTCAAGTTTCCTATCATTTTGTTGTTTTAATAAAATTTATATTTTAATTAATCATTTTTATATTTAAAAAAAATAGACTGTTGACCTATTCTTCTATTATGAGTATGGATGGGTATGAAAGGGGAGCACCATATTCATCCGTGTCACGTGGTGTGATCCTTGAGTAATACCTTACCCAGAAATTTAAAAAAGAAGACAATGTATCATAAGTTTATTTTATTATATATATATACTTATATTTTACTTATATATATATATACACTCTTTTGTATTGTTTGTTTGTTTTTTTTCCACTAGGGAACTCTGCAAGCGACATGGATATCAAAGTACTAAATTGGAGCAGCAAGAACTTCAACTTCAACCACCAGGTGACTTCATTCCATGACCCTAATTTTCAATTTCCTTTTTGAACTTTCATTCTCTACCTCTACCCCCTTCTAAATTTTCTTTTCTTTAAACACTGGGGAAAACGTTATTTTAAGTTGGGGGGGAGATAAAATAAAAAATTCTTTTGTGTCAAAAAAAATGATAAATGATTTGAAAAAAAAAATTGTGAAAATGTAAGGAAAAATTCCTTTAACTTTAAACATGCTAATACACATTTCACACTTTGAAACTGAATATCCAATAATTTAGCATACCCTGATTCTGATTTTAATCCTTTTATAATTTCATGAGCATTTATTTTGGAAATTGTGGCTGTCCAATGTGATATTTCATCGTTTATATTTTCATCCAAATAAAAAAAAGTTCACAATGCACGTCCTTTGGATAGTGGGGTATTAGTTTGAGTTCATAGGGTCCCCTAAATAAATAGCATAGGTTTGGTGATCATTTTAGTTTAATATGAGTATTCAAACAAAAAAAAATTAAAAAAAAATTGCGCGTAGAGCAATGAAATGACCTAATGCGTGGCTTTCAACACTTGGGGATCGTGACTCTATAGTTGTCTGGCCCAGAGTTAGTAATTTTATCTATATTTTTGGTAATTTGAATTTTTTTTGACTAAGTTAACTCGAGATGATGCCCAAGTATGTGGGCTTCACTTGGTGCCCTATGGTCTTTGAGCCTGGGAGTCATCGGAAAAGTCTCGCTACAGGGGTTGACTCTTTTGAGTGCAACTTCAATTACCATGGCAAAATTGCAAAAAAAAAAAAACAAAAAAAAAATTATACAAATTTTTTTTTGAATACTCATCTTAATATTGAAATGTGATTCCACCTAGAGCTTCCGTCATTTACCCCTTGAATAAAGATAAACCCCCATGTCTATTGTGATGCACAACACATCCTCATACTTAATTAATATTGGATGAAATATGGGAATGAATTTGAACAAAGGAATGGGCTTGGGATTGGGATATTCTTATTAAACTATCTTGTATTAAAATATTTTGATGGGTTTCATGATTGTTTGGTATAAGTTTTTTTGGTGATCATTGTGTATTAAAATGTTTTTTGGAAAAGGGAATTTGAATTTCATATTGTTGAGATATATTTTGCTCGGGACTAGCAAAACTCAAGTTGGGGGGTGTGATTAGCCACTAAATGAGGCTAATATTCATTGGTAATATATATAATATTCATGTTATTTATTGTTAATAAACACCATTTTAGTGAATTTTACACTTTGAACATCATTTCACATTATGATTGTAATACCTTCTTAAAATGCACTATTATATGGTACATTTTTGAACATCATTTGAAGTACCCAATGATTCATCTAATTATACATATTTTAATTTGATATTTTTGAAAATTGATCTACACTCCAATATGAACATGTTTCATTCAGGGATCGATGGAGAATTCATGGAGGATGATGGAGATATTTGGCAATGAAAGGAAGCAATTCTGGAGAAGGAAGATTGGACACCAGCCCACTGATGAGACTGTGGGGCCCAAAATACAGGCCCAATTAACCCCAAAATTTCATGGGATGCTATAATAAATTTGTAGGAACAAATCACTCTTCAGGGTCCAATGCTAATTCGGCCTCTATGGTGGTTATTAAGGCGCCCCAAATTAGAGATACAATTCTGGGCCAGATTCTACGGCCCAGAAAAACAGCCCACTAATTTTATCATATCTCGGAATCCACACCTTCAAATAGGCCCAAATGTTACAGGCGGTTACAGGACATCCGGAGCTCCATTTTCTTCTTCTATGGACTACTCTGATTTGGCCATCTAGAAGGTCATCCAAACGCGTCTTTTCGGTGGATGAAAGCTGGCTGCCACCTCAGGTCAAATGTGGAAAAGTCCAAATTCCACAAGCTTTCCACCACCTATGGACTACCAAAATTAATTGAGATGCTTTGTACTATTGGAGGCTCGACCCAAGGGATCAAAAATGACTATTTAAGGCAGTGTTGGTGGAGGAGTTGAGAATATTTGGTGCTTGGTTTCACTGTAGTGTTATGCTGCCGCTTTGTGTTTGTAATCGCATTTCTTTCTCATGTAAGTTGTTTAATTAACCTTAGTTTCTTAATTAAAGTTCTTCTTATCTTATTATTCTGTTCTTCTCATTATCACTTTCATACCATTGGTTCAAGATGTGAACTTGTTCATACCAAACATTGTGATATTTATCACACAACAGAGGAGTGATCTTTTTTGTTGTTGTTGTTGTTTTTACTTCTTCAATTCCACCTTTGTAAGTCTACTTCCCGCTTCCGTTGAAGACATGTCATCAATGGAGGGCTAACTATTTTATGGGTTGATCCAAGGGAGTATCAAGGGGATGGATTGGATGTTATTTATCACTCTATTAATGGAAAATCACTTCTTTTAAATGAGATTTTTATTTGATGATTTTAAAACATCTTCATCCTTATTGAATTTAAGGTCACACATTCAAGTGCTAATACGAACCTCTACCTTGGAGTGCTCAAAACTTTGATCCTTCAAGTGTATAGGTGATTAGTATTAGGGTCTGTAGGCATTAAAATAGTAAGTGATGATTTCATTTGATCTTCTTAAATGAATCCATCTTAATTATAAGAAATTGAAATCATTAAAAAAGTAATTCATACAATCCACCCCGAGTGATAACCTAGGATCAACTCATTCTTTTAAATTGAATTCACTTAAGTCTCTTAGAGTTCCTTTAAACCCATCTAAAATCAACCCAAGTTGGCCACTTCATATCCAAAAACAGTCCTTAGAATGTGCGTGTCTATAGGTTACTTCTTAGGTCTCTGTGGATTCGACAACCCAAGCTAGACTACAAGGACCGTTCTACCTTCATATCTTGGGTAAATTTGAGCAAGAATCAGTCAGTTTGGGTAAATAAACGAGACATATAAGAATAAAATGAATATAAGGGTATGATAACATGATCATAAAACTTTAAAACCATACTCTACATATCAAATGATATAATCTTGAGCCATGGAATAAATTATGACAGTGTACAAGATATGAATCAAAAAATAATAAAAGTGTGTGAGCCATGAGATCATAACATTTCCATAAAACATAGAATTGTGTCATACACATAATCATAGAAAATCATATTTCAATGATACCTAAAAATATATTCATAACATTTTAGGATTAGTATAATCACTCATGTATCTGCTTCAGGATTGGAATGGACTCCAATTTAGCCTCTTATTTTGGGCATGGTATGACCTCCCATGTACCCTCTTGTTGCAGGATTTTGATGATCTCCCTAATACCCTCTGTTTTTGGGATTAGGCTGACCACCGATGTACCCTTTGATCTCATAAAAAATTTATCATTACCCAATCCATTAGAGGAAGATATAGGTCCAAACTATCGCATAGTGGAATCATATATATGTATACCACAAGGACCTAAACATTCATCATATCATAAATCATGAAATGTAATGGGTATCATAAACATTTATTTATATCATAACCTATGGAGAAGCGATAGGTTTCATAATCATTTTATCATAGCATAACCCATGAAAATAAGCAAGTTTTATAATATTTTTATCATGGTATAACCTATCAAAGTGAAACTTGTTTCATAAAACAATTTTCATCATGAAAATAAACCATTAATAGAAAGAATAAGAATGCTATCCTTGGAACATATCTCTAATAAAGAATAAATTATATCAAAGGATGTCATCTTAGATGAAGAAGGATTTTGAAATATCACTAGGAACATTTCTTAAGGAAAATAACCTTTATTTGAAAATAAATTTCATAAAACATTTTCAAATTATTTTTCATTTAAAATAACATTTGAAACTTATATGTAAATATTTGAAAATTCAATTAAAACAATTCTTGACAAAATATCCATTCTACTTTGAAAAAAACTTTCAAAAACATAGAACATTCTGAAAACCATTTTTATTGAAAAAAATCTAGAAAAATTATAGAGGAAGATTTGAAAACAATTTAAAGTTGTTTTTAAAACATAAAACATTTTAAAATTCATTTTTCTTGAAATATATCTTAAAATATGATTTAAAATTTTTTTAGAAAAAAATATTTCGAAAGAACATAGAGTTTTGACTGAACAGAGAAATATTGTCAGATTTTCTTAAAAAGATTATTCTAATTGCCTTAAGTGACAATGAGTGGTAAAATGGTACCATTACATGATGATAAAATGAATAACCATAGTACAAGAAAATTAATAAAAATTATTTAGGGGTAAATAATGGTATTTCAACAATGGAGACTTAATAAAAAACAATCATGATAAATGATGACATTGTAATATAAAATATATACCACTTTGTTAATAATGAATGATAAATACCACGAAGGAATAACATGAAAGTTAACTAAAAATTTATTTAGGATAAATAAATTCATGATATTACTTTTCAAATTGGATGTATATACACCTCCTGAAAGAATATAGTGCATAACATAACATACATATCAAAGAAGGAAAATTGAGACAAGAAAACTTTAATGATTTGGTATCTTTTGAACCGTAAAACCAATAAAAGAGAGATACCAAAAAGATATGTAAATAAAAATAATTTTTTGTATAAAGATCATAAAATAAATTCATGTGATGTATTTACACCACTTAGAAGAAATAAATGGTGAATATGACATGTTTCACACAGAAGTAAAAAAGTGAGATGGAAATCCCTTACTTCTTTAGTAAATTTTGAATCATAAACCCCGTGAAAGAATAACATCAATGAAAAAATTAATTATCATTAAATAATGTATATTCATGATATATAATTTCATATTTTATTATATAAACCACAAAAAATAAACAAGTGTTGAATATGGAACAAGTCTCTTAGAAATAAAAGTGAGACTAGATCCTCTTATAGTTTTTTAACTTTTTAATGACAAACCCCATGAAATAGATATACTCAAATGGAAATGTAAAACCTAGTGTTTTTAGTAAAATAATAAGATTATACATTCATGGGATGTATAAAAAAACATAAAATAAATTGGCGGTGGATATTACATGTGTCTCACAAAATTAAAAGTGAGACATAATTCACTTACATTAAATCTTAACTCTCATCGTGATGATAAAAAACTAATATATAATAAATAACAGTTTATTATACATATATTATAGATATATATTCAAATATATATAATACCATATCTGATTTACTTATGACTTTATATGACTTTTTTATTAAAAATTCCATGTTAAAGTTACGTTTCGAGTAATAACTGCTTTTTTTCATACAAGTTTTTAACTTATTATTTTTTTCTCTCAATTTAATCATGATTTAATATCTATATAATGTAAAAGATAATATAAATATCATATATATTCAATATATATATATATATATATATTTAGAGTAATCCATAAAATTTTCTGATAGTAAATTAAATACAACATTCATAGAGACGATAGGCCATACACACACATGAATGTTGTATATATTTTATTGTCGTATTGAAGGAAAGTGAAGAAAATGATATTTATATATATATTATCCTTATATTATCATATTTATGTCCTATTTATATCCTCACATGCATCGTTAATTCCCACTGGGTTACCAAATTTAGTAATTCATAATCATGGAACAAAAAAACATTAAACTACAGGGTAATACAGGATATGAAAGACTGAGGTCAAACCCACTGAGATAGGGTTGGAGAAAATATTAATTAAATAAAATATACCTAAAATAATTACAATTTACTGAAATTTAATCTTATCCAATGGTCATGTGATTTATTTAGAAAGTGGGAGAAGAAAATATAAAATGGGTGTCGGGCAGTAAGGAATCCTGGTTCATCGGTTGAAAAGGTATGAAATAATTAATTTACAATCATGCAGTTGTCAAAATATGGTCCTAGAAATTAAAATGTTCATGAAAAATTCTCCCTATACTAATTTCTTATTTTCTCCTGGTTAGGTACTTCAGATTACAAATAATGGGTAACTTGAAACCTAATTTAAACATAGGGCAGAGGCAAACCCAATGGCCACTGAGGAAGTCTCAAATCTGGATCTCACATAAAATAAAGGAATTTAATAAACTTAAGGAAATAGTAATTATCAAAGAACGAGTGAAATTTAAACCATCCCTAATCCCTCTCATAATGGCCATGCAAGAATAAATCAGGAAAGAGATAGAATTAAATAACAAATATGAAATCCCAAGATGAATTTCCATCAAATATAAAATACCTCATAAATTAAATCCCCATTCGTCACTCATGCCATGAAACAAAGAAATAACCCACTCATGCTAACCATTAGTGGGTTCAAAAAATTAATAAATCAAAAATCCTATAGAAAAGTGGCGAAGTAGGGCTTCGGAGTAGGTGCGCTTCTCCATAGGCATCCATCGGTGGTCCTCCATTTAGCTTTCCCCTCCAAGGTGCAGTCGACGATGTTATTTATAAGGGCCTTTGTGAAATCCCCAACCACATAACAGATCTCAAGAATATAAGTTTGTTTCTATCTCCTGAAACTGTCACGATGTGTAATAAATTTTCACGTCATTTAATTCATGTCAGCAGTGGGTTTCTCAAATCTTTCCATCTTGAACATTAATGATTTTTATTTGATTACATGATGTGTAATGAATTTTCACAGTGTGAACCTCTTCATGAATTTTCATGAGTGACAGAAAATAAATTTTAATCTCACATCATCTAATGTGTTTACATGACATGTAATTGTTCTTCATAGTCTGTAATCTTGTCACGACTTATAATGAATGACTGCTTCTTTGGATTAATTCATGACGTGTAATCGTTTTGGTCCATTTTTACCATCTCTGCTTTGGATTAAAAAATCTGATGTCATGCCACTTCACTTCATTCATAGTGAAAAGTGTATTTTATCTCTAAAATCTCCTCTTTTTATTCCTTTTTAAAATATTCATTGTATCCTGTGGTAAATCATAAAACAACTCAATCCATTCCAAAATTGGAAATATTATTCAATTAAAATAACAATTCAATAATTTAAAACACCATAAAATATATGAATGAAATATAATTATCACCTATATATCATATAAGTTTTTTTATAAATATACTTAATGCATTACATACAAATCATGAATGAATCATATCGCTTTGTGAGGTGGTAGTCCACTGTACACATGAACGCTGTTATCACATTCCCAAAAACTGGAAAGCATGAAGGTATGCATTATATAAAAATTTAAAAAGTTTTATAACATCATAAAAATCACAAATATCATATCCAAAATATAGATCCATCATTATTTGTAAACCTTAATGGTTTTAATGGAAGAACAAACTACATTTGTTTGTGAGGTGGTAGTCCGTCGTACACACAAACGATGATTGTGTATTCCATTTAATGGAAGTGTGTGAATTTTTAGATCATAAAATTAACATAAAAACATATAATTATATTTTTGATAATAATTTTATTATATATTCATGATATAAAAACAATTTTTGTGGTTTTAGGAAGAAATAAAATAAATTTTTTTGCTATGAACGTTACCTCTTCTTCGAGTATCTCCTTTTGGTTTTCACCAAAGGATTTATTTGGATGTATTTATGATAAAAGGAAAGACAATAGGATGAATGTATATAAGTTTTCAAGATATATGTATAATTATTGGTCATTAAAAATGGTTTGAGGTGTGTGAAGAGATGAGAAGAGGTGGTGGCGTTTTATAAGCGAGGAGAGTGGAAAAATTGTAAATATTTGAAAGAGGAAATTACACCCATGTTCATTACTTATAAAAAGACTCCAATAGTATAAAAATATAGATAATATATGTTATAATGTCCAAATATGGATATAAAATGGGTTTTGGATAAGTTTCTAGTTTATTTTACCCCTTAATATTAAATTTCAGTCCCTTGATAAACTTGTTTTTCTCTTAATTGATGTAATAAATTTTAATCAATTTTACTAATATTTTCATAAAAAATATGCTTAACTTAATAGAAATTATAAATTATTATGATTCCAAAAGATCAATCCATTTTTACAAATTAATTTTACCTAAGTGGCAGAAATTAATTTGAAACTAACCCCGTAGACATGATGAGAAAGCAGGTTTTTAAAGAGAAAATTTCTAAAGTTTGAAATATTTTTATATAATATTTCAATTTCAAATTGATTTAAATGAAATAAATTGTTTTAATTTATTTATAATTTATCTAAATATATTTTAAAATCAATTATTAATAAAATTTAACTTTATAAATAAATTTATTGAAAATGAAGTCTTCAATTAAAATTCAGTATTTTTCACTGTTCGTCAAAAAACAAAACTTTTCAGAAAAATACCAAAAATTTATAATAAGATAAATTTTATATTACCATTTCAAAAATGAAGCTTATTTTTTCAAATTCATTTTCTAAAGGTTTAAAAAATCAGTTTTAAAATTAGTACGCTAATAAAAGGCGATAGAACCACTTGTTAGAAAAAATACAGGTTTTAAGCGTAAGAGTGTAATTATTTTTATATCTTGTCTATAGAGAATATAAGATGAATATTAACCATTTTATTTAATATATAAAATTTAAATTTAATTAAAATTATTATTCAAAAGTTATTTAGTTAATTTATTGATATAAAACACCCTTGCGCGCATAAAAATGTTTTTTTTGTGAAAATATTTCCTTTTCTTTTGAAAAGAGTTTTATTTTAATTTATAATTAATTGGTCACCAAATAATTCATTACATAAATAAGTTTAAAAAATATTTTAATAATTAATTTAATCCGAATCATACCCACTATACCAACATCTAGTTAATAACTATCATAATAATAGTATGACATGTTTTATTTAAACTCAGTGTTGCATGTAGGGAAAGATAAACTCATAATTGTGTGTACCACAAGACAAAAATAAAATTTCATTTAATGTAAGATAAAATAATAATTGTGTGTAGCACAAGAAAAACTTATTATTTCATATAACTTATGATGAACTCAGTGTTGCGTGTAGCATAAGATTAACTTTTTGTTTCTTATAAATCATGCTTAATTGGTGTATCTTGTACTGAAAGTCATTAGAGAATTTTAATTTATTTTAAAAAAATTATTCATAAAAACTCAGAGTGTTACAATATCATATATAATCTAATTTTATAATTTTATCCTAGGATTTTTTCCCTTTCTTGATTCTAGAGCATTCTCCTCAACTTTATGACATCCCCTTTCAAATCCTTTATATTTTGGACCTTATCTTTAAATGAATTGGAATAGCTATCAAGGTCTCGAGACTACTCTTACTCATTGAAGATCACATGAAAACATTTGTTATGTTTTTTATAATTTATATATTTATTCTTTATAATCTCAACCTTTAACTCATATTTCTCATCCTCTTATTTTTGTATGTAAAGTTTTGTATCATGTGTGACAAAATCTGGTTTATGCATTTTAGATCTCAAAATATCTATGTCCTCAAATGTAGCCTCAAACTACAATTTAAGGTAAAAATATCCTTAAAAAAAACTTATTCACCATTAATATGTTTCCCAAATTGCGTTTTCTCATTGAAAAAAATTAAATTCCTCAGTTTGGTCATTGTAATACTCAATTTTCTCTAATTATATTTCTTATAAGATGTTATCATGGGTGAGATAAAATTCATTTTTATAAAGAACTTATACTTATAATAACTTGTTGTTTTTAATTCCATTTATGATTTCTTCATGGGCACATTATCTTATTGAAAATAATTAATGTTTTTAGGACACATATAAGAGATGCCTAAAAATTCTACACTGAAAGAAAGTGTGTGGAAGGTTCCCTTTTAAATCTAATTTTCACCTTTTCATATTTGAGGAAATGAATGAAATAACTTAGTTAACTTCCATATCTTATATACCATCCTCCTTAAAAATATTCCATTTTTTCTTGAACACCACTTCTTATGATTTCTACTTTTCCACTAAAAATTCATCAACAATCCTTATCTCATATGAAAAAACAGTACTATGAGAACTATCTAATATAACTTCCCTTGGTTCCTTGTACTTGAATACTAAAACTATTATATTAAAATGATGAGTCTTTATTATCTTCATATAATACACATTTTTTATTTAATAATGGGTTTCTTGGAGTTTACACATGTCCTCAACAACTATATTTACTAAATAAAAATGTATAAATAAATTATTTTAGTTATACCCTCAATTACTCATACTAATTCCATATAACCTATAGTTTTTCTTAACAAACCTTTAAATTTCCTTGAAATATGCTATTAATGTTTTCTCACATAGCATGGAAGGATTTAAAAAACACCTCCATTATTTATAGTGTTTTCTAAATATATTCCCTTAATGAATTCATTCCATTAGAATTGGAGACATTATATTTACAATATCTTTTCAATAATGATTGAATCTATCTATTGATAGTGATTAAATGTATTATATCCATTTATATATCCACAAAAGGGATTAAATTCATTGTAGTTTTGTATTATTCAAGTTATACATTTTATAAAAATGTATATCATACTTATTTTATAATTTACATTTACTTCAAGGGTCTTTAGAGATATAAACCTTCTTTAATATTGAACTTTACACTATAATACCACTTATTGGTCATATATAAGAAATATACCTTTAGAGTGGGGTGAATAAAGGTTTGAAAGTTTCTAACAACCCTTCCATGTGATCTTGTTTCATAGTAAAGTAGATATCCCTTCTCTCCCTCACATTGAATATGTATGCAATAAAGAATAAAATAGTGACCCAAGTGATTTTATATGGTTTAATTGCACTGGGCTACATCAAAGAAGCATACACACAATGATATTCCCTTGTTTGAAAATTCAATGAATCTTAATTCCTTTTTAGACAAATTTTGATTATACTCACAATTATTTTATGTTTACAACCCTCAAAAAAGGAAATGATCTTAGTGTTCACTTTTCTAAAAAAACAAACATTTTGTCCATGTGAAATCCTTGATTATCTAGAAGCAAAGAAGAATGAATTACCCCAGAAAGGTGTAGTGATATTTTACAACATCATACACTTGATGAAATCTAATAATTTATAGTGAAATGAACTTATTGAATATTGTGAATCCATTCTAATAATTTCTATAATTCCACCTGCACTCTTCATGATTATATATATGATTATTCTTCTTTTTATGTGAGATTGAACCTATTTAATTCTCAAGATACATTTTAAATTTACCCTTGTTTAATGAAATCGTTTTTTCTTTTATTTCATGAGAATATGATTCCATTAATTCTCACCCAATTATAGTAACACACACTTAATTCGTATAACACTATATAGGTTAAATTAAAGGAAATTAAAACTCCAAAAAATCCTAAATCAACTTAATAATGACATGAAAATATTCATTATAACAAAATTAATTCGTCTTATGAATGTCATGGTGATGGATGCATAAATATACTATTTTATAGCATGATATCCTTTTGTTAATATATATGTATTCTTAAATTCACAATATATTTAATAATCCATTATGTAATGTCCTTGATATAAATAGAAAATAAATTTCCTACTATTCCCCCATTACAATGTAAATAACCTTTTCATAGCCCAAAATGTTCTATTGTGTCTTGATCCTTTCAACAATGTCTATAATTTTATAGGAATTTATTATTATACCAATATTATAGTGTGTTCCTCTTTCATCATGGTATAAGACACCATCCAACATTAAACAAGTCAATACCAAATGATCACAGCATGATTCCATGTTCATTGACAATTTATTTTTATTATTTATTTCAAATATCCTTTAACATCCTACAAAATTATCTAATATACATTCTACGAATCCATGAGGATCACATGAGCCTTCTAGAGGATATCAAACTTTTTTTCTCAATAAAAAAACAAAAAATATAGAATTTATTTTTTGAAAAAAATTATAAATTTTCATGTGATTCATTATAATTGTTGATATAAAGGTGTGGCTTTTGAAAGTCATTAAACTTGTGATGGATAATAAGATGTTTGGTAAGATACCTAAAGTGAAAAATATGTTTTTCAAATCTCACAGAGAAAGAGGGAAAGTAGTAGTTAACAAATTAGAACATTTCTGTGTCTCCCTTTGAAAATAACAGAATATGAATGATGTAATGATGGATAATATTAATGAAAAATATAAAAACTCCATTTATTTTCAATAAAAGATGATTATTATTGAATAAGAAGTATGTATTTTAAAATATTTTTTAAAAGGTTTGAAGTAACTCATAATAAATAAGGATATACTGAATTTCCCATTAAACATAAATGTGGGAGGTATAAAATAAAGTACATATATTTATTTTAAAATATGTAAAATATAGATTTGTGGTAGGAAATAATGAAAACATGTAATAAAATATCTAACACATGGAGTGAAAATTATCCATTTAAAATTTTATTTTTATTGGATAAGAATCAGTCAAATTATATTATGAGAAGGAAATATCATTCCATATTAAATGTGAGGAAATAGAATATAATAAAATAAAATGGTTTAATATATATAAAAAATAAAAGTTAAAAAAAGAAAGTGTATTAATAAATAAAAGGATATTGATTCTAGGAATCCCTATAAAAACATTTTATGGTATGTATTAATCATAAAAACTAGATATCATAATGAAGAGGTTTTTAAAACCCCATAAAATATAAATAAGAAAATGAATATAAAAATTATTATAGAAATCATATATGACTCTTTTGAATGTGGTATATAAAATAATATATAATGTTAAAGATAAGGATCAAGAGAATCCTTAAAATAAAACAATTAGGAGAAATACCCTTACTACAAGTCCCAAATCACATTTAATATTCTCTAATTTACTAAATAATCTAATTAAATTTATTTATTACCTAATTTAAAACCATATTTATATTTATTTTATTATCATAATTCCTTTTGGATTCAAATATTAGATGATTTTTTCTTATATAAATCATTTTTTTGTATTTAGTTGGTAGTTTCAAACGTCCTCAGGTTCCTTGGAAACATTCGATGGTTACATTCCAATGCTTCTATAAGTTAAAAAATAATTATGGTACATTGAATATTTCATTATATAAGAACAAGTATTCAGTTGTTTAATATATATATTTAATTCATATAATATTTTATGGTATGTTTTCTTTATATGCTTAAACCCACTATGAAGATTTATCTTTGATATTATGTATTTAATTCTAATTTTATCATTTAAAAATCATAACAATAAACTTAAAATATATTATTTTTATTATTACACTTATAAATTAAAACAATTTGGAAAAATTGAAATGATTATCCTAAGTGAAAAAAATATTCTGTCAGATAAGTTATATCAACTTACCATGGTGTGGGTGGTGTTATTAATATATACTAAATGAATGAAAAATTAATCAAAATTTGATTTCTATAATTACATTAAAATATAATTATAATTCAATTACCATATTTCCAGTGGGGAGGATTGTGGTATAGAATTGGTATGAAGAGAATGAAAATTAAAGCACTAAAATATTAGAAATCTTACCTCGCCCTTTAAGTCACCTCCTTTAGAACGAGACACATTCCTTTGAAAGAGTGTATCTTGATTAGACAATGTCATAAATAATGTGACTAGTATGGTTTATTGAGTTATTTTTTATATAGTTTTTAATGAAATATGTTATGGGAGTGATAAAAATTGAGTCGAGAAGTTGTGTATTTATATGTATAAGTGAAGGGTATCATTGAATAAAATATTGAGTAATCACTCTTAGTAAGTTTTATTATTTGTATTTAAATTATTTTACTCATATAATAAACTTTATATCATATTAATAATTTTATAAAATATTGAATTATTTTTGTATCAAAATTAAATAATAAAACATACCATATAAGAATTGTTTTACCATTCACCTAAAATTATATTTTTTGGTGAAATATGAAAAAATCAACCACAAGTAAATTAAATTTTATTATTCAATAAATGAGATCTATTTTTTTCAAATATATTTTGGATTTTTTATTTTAAAATTAAAATTTTAAAAAATAAATTGATGTTTAGTGAAAATGTTAAAACATACAATGCTCATTTGTGCCTTATGAACTAGGTTTAACACTGAAAAAGGGGGATAGAGAGACATGGATTAGGGAAAATGGTGTTTACTTATTATAATTGATGGTGGTAAGGCTCAGTGTTTTTAGGGTTGATGTTCACTTTGGGATTTGTTACCTTGGAATAGTTTTTCATACATTTCCATTTTCATCAGCCTATTGTTCAGATTTATTTATGTTACATCATGGTCTCTAATTAATCATTTTGGTCTTGAAGGATTAAAGCCCACAGTGTATTCAACAGGGTTGATATTGGTTCAAGATCTCTCTGAAGAAGGATGTCACTTTAAACTGTTTTTTAGTTATGTTAGTGGGATCATTGCTCAGACTAGATGGTGGTGATTTATTCTCATCATTAAATGGATTATTTTGGATTCCTTCTTTAAATTTATCTTTCCAACATGAAATATATTTTAAAAAAGTTGAATTTTTTATTGGATTGGGATTGTCCAACACCACTTGAACTAGCACTACCACAAAATCGAGTTTCCGCAGCACCACCCTTTAACAACGCTTTTTTTACGAGCACTCATAAATATTATATTTTAAAAAATATATATTTCATTGAAAATATAAATATAAATATAATAATATATTTATATTGATATAAATATAATATAAATTTTTTAAATATGTATTAGATAAATATAAATAGACATTTACACTTAATATATAAGATATGTAATGAAAATGGAATATAAAATATTTTAAAAAATATTATTAATTAATAATTTTTTTATTATCATTGAGTAATAATCATTCAATAAAATTTTGAAAACACAAAAACTTGAAAAATTAATAAAATAACTAAAATAAGTTGAAAACATAACTCAAACTTCAATGGAATTTCAAACTCAGTTCAGGGGGTCTTTTTTCCCATTTTCAGTGGGGACTGAATTTATTTTGAGGGATTACATTCATATTGATATTATGAGTTTGAAATTTTATTGTTTTTCACAATGTATTGTTATTTATAATCAAATATATAACAATATATACACATTTTTTTATATATTCACACATAAAAAGTTTAATTTTATAAATAAATAATTAAACTTATTTACATATAAAATATATTTCTCAATATATAAGGCTTATCTAAATAAAAATCTAATATCCATTTTATTTAAAATACAAACATAGGAATATTTATATACCTATATAATGTGTGTATGTGTTTGTGTATATTTGTGTGTGAAAAATTGATATATATTATCTATATATTCTAAACATATGTATATACATATTAATATATAATATTTTTAA
Source organism: Viscum album (assembly GCA_963277665.1). Taxonomy (NCBI): domain Eukaryota; kingdom Viridiplantae; phylum Streptophyta; class Magnoliopsida; order Santalales; family Viscaceae; genus Viscum; species Viscum album. Next base: position 1,225,753,203 of record OY728134.1, on the reverse strand, counting down.
ATATATATAAATATTTATAATTATACTTATAGATACACATATAATATATATATATGTGTGTATGCATGTTGTATATATGTATTTATTTATTTATACAAAAAAATCATATTTTATAAATTTATTTAAAGCCAATCTTATAAATATATATTAATATATGAATAAATATACGGATAAAAAATATAACTAAATAGATTTAAATATATATCAATATACGTATAAATATATAAATATGACTATATATGTATGTATGCATATATATATATATAAATTTATGAATAAATATGTATATAAATTAATATAACTATATATATATATAAATATATATTAATATAAAAATAACTATAACTAAATATATATATAAATATATATATAAATATATATATCAATAAATGGAGAGAAGAATGAAACAAAGGAGTGGAAAAGTGTTAGGCGTGTATGGGAGATGTCCCAAGTTCGAATCTCGGGGGAGGCAGTGGAAGGTGAGCATGGGCGGGTAGGGGCGGAGCATGAGTAGCCGCGGGCAAAGCGTGAGTGTGAACTGTAGCGCGTGGAGGATAGTAAGGTGGGAAGGGGCGTACGAGCTAGTCGGGGTGCTTCCATAGCGCTATTGAAGGGGGGGGGGGGTCATGCATTCTTAAAACCCCCTTCTATTTGATAAAATTTTATTATTTATTATTTTTAATTTTATAAAACTTTTATCTGTTCTTTTTTTAGCACTGATAAAAGGGGTCTTTATTAGCGCTGATAAAAGGGACCCCCTTTATCTTCGATGAGATTAACAACGTTTTTTAGTGTTGTAAATGTGCTTTTATATCCCTTTTAAAGGCCATATTTGTAGTTTTGTAGTGCTAGGTAGATTTAGGGTGTGAGAACCACTTCAATTAGCAGTCACCCCCACAACTTAAAAAAATTTAAATTTATAATTATATATATATATAAAAATTAAATTTAAAATTATGCTTTGATTATTAATTCCGGCAGGTTCGGGTAATATTTTTAAAACATGAGCATTGTCAGAACATGATTTTGTTGTTCCCAAACACAAAACATATTTAAAAATAATTATTTATTAATTTTCTGTAAATATATATATATATATATATTTAATATATTTGAAAAATTATATTTATATAATTATATATATATATAAACAAATATTTATATAATTATGTATAAATAAATATAAATATAAATATAATTGTATTTAAAAATATATAATTATTAATATATCTTTATAAATAATTTTTAGAAATATATAAATATAAATATATATAATTATATAATTATTAATATATATTATAAATAAATTTAATATATATATATATATATATAATTATAAATATATTTAAATAATATTAAATGTGTATTTCATAATATAATTATAAAAAAATATATTTAAAAATATATTTGTGTAATTATAAATATATTTATATAATTATATTAATATATATATATATATAATTATTTATATATAATTATATAAATATGCATTCATAAATTTATTTATATATAAATAAATATATTTTAAAATATATTAAATATATATTACAAACAATTGTTTAGTTGATTGGATTGGATACCGACTGTTGCATATTCCATTCAGGTTCGAAACATCTAACTGCATGCATTGTGTACCAAATTAAATTAGGGGGAAAACAATTTTCTTCCCCTGTAATTATAGGGGTCGGTGCTATTGCTGATGTTGTCATAGGAACCATCTGTATTTGTCAATCCCTGGGGTGACTTCTTTATACCGGGGGTCAGAGTCAATGGAGGATAGCGGTAAGAGTTTTTTTAATATGTTTTCTGATTTTTTAAAAAATGCGTAAGTTATTTTTTTAAAATGTGCCTCAATGGCGGCATCACCGCTGCCACCTTTTACCTAAAACAAAATATTTTCCCTATTCTAAACATTCTTTTTTATATATTTAAAATCTTAATTTTTAATTTTTATTTTGTTATGTTTATATATATATATATATAACAAAATGTTTCAGCAGAATTTATCTCTTATTCAAGTGCGGGACTTTGATAGCCTATAAAATATAAACTATAATAACAATATAAATGAAAATTAAATCATGGTTTAAATATAAAAGAAGTAGTTGAAAAGAAAAATAATTTCTTAAAAAATATTGATGAAAAATAATTTATAAGCTTTCTAATCTACCAACTTGAAACCTAAAAATGTTTCAAGTATGTGACTTATCTAGCCTATAAAATATAAATAAGAAGACCAATATAAATAAAAATTAATACATGTATTAAATATATAAGAAGTAGTTAAAAATAAAAATAATTTCTTAAAAAATGTTGATGAAAAATAATTTATAATATTTCTAATCCACCAAATTTAAACTTAAAAATGTTTCAAGTACGTGACTTTGCTAGAATATAAAATATAAACTATAATAACAATATAAATGAAAAATAAAACATAGATTAAACATATAATAAGTAGTCAAAAATAAAAACAATTTCTTAAAAGATGCTAATGAAAAATAATTTATAAGCTTTCTAATCCACCAATATGAAACATAAAAATGTTTCAAGTACGGGAATTTTCTAGCCTATAAAATATAAAGTAGAAGTCCAATATAAATGAAAATTAAAACATGAGGTAATCTTATAAGTATTAGTCAAAATAATTTCTTAAAAAATATTGATGAAAAATAATTTATAAGCATTCTAATCCCACAACTGGAAACTTAAAAATTCTTTAATTACACGACTTTTTTAGCCTATAAAATATAAACTATAAGACCAATATAAATGAAAATTAAGACATGGATTAAATATATAAGTAGTTGAAAATAAAAAGAATTTCTCAAAAAAGGTTAATGAAAAATAATTTATAAGCTTTCTAATCCACCAAATTGAAACTTAAAAATGTTTCAAGTACGTGAATTTAGTAGCCTATACAATATAAAGTAGAAGACCAATATAAATGAAAATTAAAATATGGATTAAACATATAATAATTATTTGAAAATAAAATAAATTTATTGAAAAAATGTTCATGAAAAATAATTTATAAGATTTCTAATCCACCAACTTGAAACGTAAAAATATTTCAAGTATGTGACTTTTCTAGCCTATAAAATATAAAATATAATACCAATACAAATTAAAATTAGGACATGTATTAAACAGATAAGAAGTATTCGAAAATAAAAATAATTTTTTAAAAAATGTTGATGAAAAATAATTTATAAGCTTTCTAATCCTCCAACTTGAAAGACTAAAATGTTTCAATTATGTGACTTTTCTAGCCTATAAAATATAAACTATAAGACCAATATAAATGAAAATTAAAAAATGGATTAAACATATAATAATTAGTCAAAAATAAAAAGAATTTCTTAAAATTTTTTGATGAAAAATAATTTATAATCTTTCTAATCCACCATATTGAAACTTAAAAATGTTTCATGTATGTGAAATTTATATCCTATAAAATATAAATTTTAAGACCAATATAAATGGAAATTAAAACATGGATTAAACATATAATAATTAGCCTAAAATAAAAATAATTTCATAATAAATGTTGATGAAAAAAATTAATAATGTTTCTAATCCACCAACTTGAAACTTAAATTTTTTTTAAGTACGTGAGTTTTCTATCCTATAAAATATAAAGTTGAAAACCAATATAAATGAAAATTAAAATATGGATTAAACATATAATAATTATTCTAAAATAAAAATAATTTCTTAAAAAATGTTGATGAAAAATAATTTATAAGCTTTCTAATACATCAAATTAAAACTTAAAAATGTTTCAAGTACATGAATTTATAGCCTATAAAATATAAACTATAAGACCAATATAAATGAAAATTAAGACATGGATTAAAAATATAAAAATTACTCGAAAACAAAAATAATTTTTTAAAAAATGTTGATGAAAAATAATTTATAAGCTTTCTAATCCACCAACTTGAAACTTAGAAATGTTTCAAGTACATGACTTTGCTATCCTATAAAATATAAACTATAAGACCAATATAAATGAAAATTAAAACATGGATTAAACATATAACAAGTAGTCTAAAATAGAAATAATTTCTTAAATTTTTTTGATGAAAAATAATTTATTTGATTTCTAATCCACCAACTTTAATCTTAAAATTGTTTTAGGTATTTGACTTTGCTAGCCTATAAAATATAAACTATAAGACCAATATAAATAAAAATTAAAACATCTATTAAACGTATAATAAATAGTCTAAGTTTTAATTTTTATTTATATGTGTCTTATAGTTTATATTTTAGAGGATTTCAAAGGCAAGTAGGTGGATTTTGATCCTCCTCGACATTCCTTATTTTCACTATCACTTCTGAGTAACTTTTGTTACATTACTTTCATTTTAATTTATTTATTTTATATATAAAACTCTTTATTTTCAGAAACTATTTAGATGTTTAATATATCTTTTAAATTTTATTTACATTGTTTTTATACTTTATATTTTATTATTTTTTAAAGTTATATACTTGAAATTTAATAATTATTCCTATGTTTCAAGTAGTCGACATTGAAAGATGTCAAATATTAACTGTGTATAAAATATTAATGAAAATTTAAACACTAGATACACATATAAGAAGGGATTATAGTAATAACAATATCTTAATTTTAATATACATAAAACATATAAATGAACATGTAAAATCAATTTCTCTATCTATGGTGAGGAGATTCCATCCCACATGGTGGTCTGCAAATAGGGCGTCCTCTTCGAGTTCACTGTGGAGTCTGATGACCTGGAAAGGTCTGATCCTCAGGCACTGGAATTTCAACTGTCACATCCTCTACCTTTGTGTTAGTGGGAGGAGCTGTCAACTACATGTCATACTGCGATCTTTATCCTTCTACCACTAGGGTGTTAGAAGGACCTGCCATCATCACAGTGGGGGAAAAGATTACGATGGAGATATACCCCAAGGATGTGATGGATCTAGACCCCAAGGCTGTGATGGATTCGTACCCCAAGGCTATAATGGATATGGACCTCATGATTGAGAGAACTATAGACATATTATTAAGAAATATGGATCCCATTCCACATGAGTCACATCCTCAATCAACTGAGGATAGACTAATACAGGGATGAACACTTCCTTTGGAATAGGTGAGGCCTCACGTGAAATGTAAAGACCCGTAAAATTCAAGGGAAATTTTTTATTAATTTTCTTTAGAATTTTACAAGAACGCGGTTTCTGACAGCACCTGATTCTGAGGCCCGGTGTGCCCGGAATCATTTTCCGAAGTTTGGCTCGGGTACGTTCAGTGAACGAACGAGCGAGAATTTCTAACTTTTGAACCGGTGTTCGGAATCGAATTCTGAGGGCACCGATGAACTCGCAGTGCCGATATTCGCTTAAGGAGACCTTTTCCGAGGTTGCGTTTTATGCGGGTTGGGAGTTAGTTTTGGGAATTTAAAATGAAATTAAATAAAATGTGGAAACACATTTTATTTTTAACCAAGTTGGTTATAACCTCCCAAAGGGAGTTAGGGGTGGGACCCACATCCACTTAACCTCCCTTGAGAGGATTAAGTGTGGTGGGGCCCACACGAACCCTAACACTTTACCTCCTCTTTTTTAAACTCCCTATAACTCCTCTTTTATTAAACTTGACAACTTGGTTAATTAATTGAGTTGAGTTGTTTGAATTTCAAACTTTTGAAATTCAAGTTGTTTAATTGTGTAACTAAAATAAGCCTTAGATTATTTTATTTTGGTTGGTCTCCTTAGCCATCTTGAGAGGTTTTGAGAAGCTCTCTCCACCTTCTTCAACTTTGACGAAGAACACGAAGAACACTTAAGCTCCGACGAAGAACGCCGCTTCTCTTCTTCGTAGCCGGAGTGTTTCCGAAGATCGACGATGCCACATCTTCGATCTTCTTCCCGTGTCAATGAAAGGAGACGCCGTTTCCTCCTCGGATTATCTCCGTCAGCTTATGAAGCTTCTCCAGCGACGTACCTCTTCGGACGCACCTCGACGTCAACGGAAACGACGTTCGGTTTCCGCGACGCCCGACCTCCGCGACGCTTGTCTTCCGCGGCTTGTTGACGTGCTCCGCTCTTGAAACCGAAGTAGGGGTTTATTTTTATTCTTTTGTTCATGATTTATACCCATGTTTATTTTTCGTGAAATTTGTCCTATTGTTAGAAAATAATGCGAGGGGGCCGGACCGCACGAACACGACCGACCCTCCTCCTATTCATGTTGATTCTGTTGTGGATTGAAACGGGTGTGGCGCGGTGCCGTCGCACCGCGCAGGACCATGCGGCAAGAAACGCGCGGCGCCGTCGCGCCGCGTCGTAAAATAATGAAAGGACGCGACACCGTCGCGCCGCGTCGAAGAATGTTGAAGGTTCCGCGGCCGGAGCAGGGCCGCGGCGGAGGGGCGCGGTGCCGTCGCACCGGGCCGGACGACGAAGGCCGCGACCGGTTCCGGGACGCGGCGGAACGTGATGACCGGCGGCCAGCCGGGCCGCCGGTGTCGGAAGACGGAAGAGGACCGGCCCTTTCCGGTCCTGTTGAGAAGAAGCCGGCCGGCCAAGTCGGGCCGGCCAGAAAGGTGGAAACCGGGGGAATTAAATTCCCCCGGGCTGCTTAATTGGCCCCCCATAAATGAGGGGGGGCCGGTTTCACCAAGGGGGGCAGGCGGCCCCCCGTTTCCAATCATCTCGGCCTACGGCTGAGCTGGCAGCGCGCCGGGCCGGGCCGGGCCGGGTCGGCCCTATCCGGGGCGGGTCGACCCGGTTCGGGCCATCCGGGGGGTCTCGGGCCGGGACGGCCCGGGCCCGAAACCCCCGTTACCGAGCGGTTTGGATTCAAATGCCCATAACTCGGTCTACGGACTTCCAAACGACGCGCCGTCAGCGGCGATGAGATCCTTGGATCGAGACGGTCGTTTCGGTATATCGCACTCAAGGTTTCAGAATACTTTGAGTTCAGCCAGGTTGGTTCGTACACGAAACCAACCGGGCCCTCGGAGCGGAAATGCTCATATCTTGAGCTACGAACGTCCGATTGACGTGCCGTCAGCTTTGTTGAGTCCCTATTAGTGAGACGGATCTTTTGGCATACTCCGCCTGAGGTTTGGACGCAGGTGGAGTACGTTCGGGTTGGTTTTCCCTTAAAAACCAACCGGGCCCCTGGGACGAAAAAGCCAATAACTCTCAGACCGGGCGTCCGATTGACGCGCCGTCTGTTGCGTTGAGTTCCTGTTGACGATACAGAACTTTTGGATACATCAACCCTGGACTTTGTGACAGTTGATGTATCAGCCTCTCGGCTCGTGGAGCGGACCCTCCTGAACGAGCTTGCTGTGTGCGGGAACCCTAGAGCTGGCTGCGACTGATACTGCGACTGCTACTGTGACTGCGACGACGACAATACAGAGATCCTTAGTGGATTCGACGACGACGACTACAGCACTCAGCGATCCTGTGTGGATCAGTGCTACCGATCCTGTGTGGGTCCGATCCTGTGTGGGTCAGCGCTCAGCGGTCCTGTGTGAACCAGCGCCTATAGATCTCGTGTGGGTCCGATCCTATGTGGGTCTTTGCGGGGGTTAGTAGCTATCGATCCTTTGTTTGTCCGACGACTTAGATGGATCAGTGACCATCTCTATCGTCTACCGAAGAAGTATACCTGTGTGAGCTGAATCCTGTTGCTTTCCTGTGTGGATTGTGTTGTGCTATCCTGTGTGGATTTCGTTTTGCTTTCCTGTGTGGAATACGTATACTTTCCTGTGTGGACTGAGTTGTACTTGGGCTCGGAGGTTGGAGCGTATTGGAATTGATGACTTAGGTATATGTATGGGCATATACCTAAGAAGTGTCGGTTATTACTTCGTGATTGTATCTTTCCTTTTTGGTTTATCCTTTGTGGATTTTGGGAGACCTTCAGGGGTCTCAGGGTTCCTACCGAGTAGCTTATACTCACCCCTGCACGGGCTATGCCCGCACTACGTTGTGTTGGTTGCAGACGACGGACAGCGTTGATCGTGGTTGAGGCTTGCAGAGCAGGACGGTATGTGGAGGTGGACCACTAGGCGGGACGTGCTCGGAGCGGACGGCGGGACCCGAGGAACAGTGGAGCTATCTGTACCCACCCTTCAGGTGGGATTTCCAGTGGACAGCTCGGTGTAGCGGCTTTTACTTTACAGTTGATGTTTTCCCTTTCGAGTTATACTTTACTTTCAGTTTGGGTTTGTATACTGGCCCATTTACTTTTCCGCACTTTCAGTTGTACTCTGTTTTTACTTAGTGTTTACTTTTCCGCTTGCTTACTCTGTGGTGATTGTTTACTTTACAAAGGCAATGCCTTCCCTTTTACCGGGATTTACGCCTTGGTGCTAGTCGCCAGCCCCTGGCCTATGGAAGGCGGGCTTGGGGTAGTCACGGCACGGACCCCGAGGGCGGGTCGTGACAAATTGGTATCAGAGGAGTTCGGTTCTACCGCGAACTCTGATCTTTTCTATGAGAAGCAATAATGTTTAGAGTATTGAGTGTGGTTATAAGTCCAGGGAGTCCAGTGTTGGTGCGGCGACCGACATATCCGTACACCAGGACCCTGACTTCTGATTTCCGACTTAATGCACGAAAACATTGATTGCGTGTGTGTTTCAAGTTTTCTTTGTGATTACTTTGTATCAGCTCACCAGGTATACTGTTCTGACCGTGGCGCACCTGTTTCCTTTTTAGGATGCCCCCACGACGGCATCCATCTAGGGTTCCGAGAGTCGAGTGTGACGACAGCCCACCGAGCGACGAGGCCTCGGTGCAGGGCCCTTTGTCAGCAGTGGCACCGGCGGTAGCACTACCCGCCGAGCCACCGATGCTTCCAGCACCAGCCGCTGACGATGCACGTCGCCTTGGAGCTCTGCACGAGTTCCAGAGCCAGCGACCGCCTAGGTTCCGTGGGGAGACGGACCCCTAGGCTGTAGAGGACTGGCTGGAGGCAGTGGTACGAGTTTTTAGGCTAGTGAGGACACCTGCAGACCTCATGGTGATCCTCGCTGTGAGCCTACTACACGCAGCAGCAGGATGATGTTGGAGCTTGATGCTCCAGGTGCACGATGAGGCATCTCTACTATGGACGGACTTTGAGACCCTCTTCCGCTTGGAGTTCGTCCCAGCCACCCTTCGTGCGATGCGTATGCAAGAGCTTCTTCAGCTGCGGCAGGGCAGCATGACGGTCGCTCAGTACTCGGCGAGATTTACCGATCTCTCGCGCTACTCGACTGACATGGTACGAGACCCATTATTCCGGGCCTGGACCTTCGAGTAGGTATTGAGACACGAGATCAGGGCATCGCTAATCTCCCTCAGCATTCCGACTCAGACGAGAGTACTGGAGAGGGCCCTTTTGATCGAGAGCTTCCTTGCTGAGTCTACACCAGCGCCGAGACCCACCGCAGGGCGGAACGTAGCAGAGTCTTCTGCGGAAGGCAGTCGACGGATGACTCAGGGGTCCAGGTAGACCAAACCTTCAGGTAGACGAGCTCAGGACACTGGCTCAGCAGTGCGGGGCACACAACGCAGAGCCAGTCTTTCGAGAGGCAGACAATGCTACTCATGCGGCGGGCAGGGCCACATGGCTCGTGATTGCCCGACCCGTCATGTTGAGGAGCATCAGATGGTTGAGGGACCACCGAGGAAAAGGCAGAGGGTCAACCGTGGAGGTCCGTTTGGCGGAGGCGGACCAGGCAGAGGAGCTGGCCGAGCAGCAGGTGGTGGGTGACGCTTTGAGACTCTACCACCACCACCACCAGGAGGTCCACCCCGACCACAGGGAGCTGGCGGGCAGAGACAGGCACATCTCCAGGCAGTAGAGGCCTACGACCACTGCGCACCCGAGATGATTCGAGGTACTATCTGTGTCTATTCCACCCTTGCTGCAGTACTTATAGACACTGGAGCGAGTCACTCTTTCATAGCCGCTGCCCTTGTTTGGAGCTCGGAGATTCCGACAGAGCCGTTGGCTCGATCCTTACGTCTAGAGACTCATACGGGAGCAGACTCGACGATTACGCACTGGTGCCAGAAGTGTGAGCTTACTCTAGGAGGTGAGAGCTTCGGTTGGGATCTTCTTGTAGCAGCGTCGAGGCCTTACGACGTCATCTTGGGCATGGATTGGTTATCTATGGTCCATGCCCATATTGACTGTTTTAGTCGCAAGGTGCGATGTGTACGCACCGACGGGAGCAGGTTCACCTTCACCGGTGAGAAGGGAGCCTTTGCAGCACAGGATGGACTTACGAGGAGGAGAGGACAGCCCATCACTCATCAGTTGGCTAGTCTCATCCTAGGAGCAGTGGACGTGCGGAGTCCTGGTTTTCCTGCAGTGGTGGATCAGTTTGCGTACGTTTTTCCCGACGACGTTCCAGGGCTACCTCCTCGTAGAGAGGTAGACTTTTATATTGACCTATACCCCGGGACAGCTCCGATATCGACTCCAGCATATCGGATGGCCCCCGCCGAGCTTCGAGAGCTACGAGTACAATTGGAGGACTTGCAGGGCAAGGGGTTCATCCGACCCAGTGTTTCACCCTGGGCTTCCCCGATTTTGTTCGCCAAGAAGGCGGACGGGAGCTTGCGACTTTGTGTTGACTATCGTCGCCTGAACCAGGTGACAGTGAGTAACAAGTATCCGCTACTGAGGATTGATGACCTCTTTGATTAGCTCAAGGGAGCACGGTGGTTCTTGAAGATAGACCTCAGGTCAGGCTATCATCAGCTCAGAGTTAGAGACAAGGACGTGCAGAAGACAGCCTTCAGATGTCGGTATGAACACTATGAGTTCTTGGTTATGCCTTTCGGCGTAACCAATTCTCTAGCAGTGTTCATGGCCCTCATGAACAGGATCTTTCAGCCATACCTCGATCGATTTGTCGTGGTCTTCATCGACGACATTTTGATTTACTCGACGACTGAGGAGGAGCACGCCTACCACTTACGGGTTGTACTAGACACACTCCGAGAGAACCAGCTTTATGGAAAGCTCTAGAAGTGCCAGTTCTGGATACGTGAGGTCCACTTCTTGGGACACGTCATCTTTGAGGCGGGAGTTGCAGTGGATCCTGCGAAGATCGAGGCAGTGTTAGCTTGGGATCCACCCAGGTGCGTGACAGAGGTGCGGAGTTTCTTGGGACTAGATGGATACTACCGGAGATTCGTGCCAGACTTCTCTAGAGTTGCGGAAACACTCTCAGCTTTGATGAAGAATGGGAAACCCTTCGTGTGGTCAGACAGATGTCAGCAGAACTTCTAGGAGCTGAGACAGAGATTGACCAGCACACCTATCTTGAGGTTGCCTGAGGAGGGAATAGGGTACGTAGTCTACTGCGATGCATCAGGGACCGGACTCGGATGTGTTCTGATGCAGGAGTGGGCAGTGATCGCCTATGGATCATGACAGTTGAGGCCGCATGAGTAGAACTACGCTACCCATGACCTGGAGTTAGCATCAGTGGTCTTCGCTCTGAAGACATGGCGACACTACCTGATGGGCGAGCGCTTTATAGTCTTTTCTGATCATCAGAGTCTCAGGTATATCTTCTCTTAGAAGGACCTGAACCTGAGACAGCACCGATGGCTCGAGTTCCTCCAGGACTATGACTTTGAGATAGTCTATACTCCTTGGAAGGGGAACTTGGTAGCCGATGCCCTCAGCAGGAGGACGAGCATTCAGCTACTTGAGGAGGCGATGGAGCAGCTAGCCTCTTTGCAGATATCCTTTGTGGATAGAGATGGAGCATCCTTCCTTCAATCTCTCACATTCACCCCTCCACTACTGCAGCGGGTCAGAGAGGCACAGCGTGAGGACGCTAACTGTGAGACACAGCGTGCACAGATATCCTCGGAAAAGACACCTGATGGTTTCTCCCTTGGAGAAGATCACGACATCCTTTTCAGAGGACGTATCATGGTACCAGTCGCTTTGCGAGAGGAGGTGCTGAGAGAGTTTCACACTTCTCCTTTGGTGGTACATCCTGGAGTAGCGAAGATGTACCAGGATCTCAGACGACAGCACTGGTGGCCGGGCATGAAGAAGGTTGTGGCAGAGTTCGTTTCTCGATGCCTCACCTGCCAGCAGGTGAAGGCAGCCAGCAGGCTTGGTACAGCCCTTGGAGGTCCCAGAGTGGAAGTGGGACGGGATATCTATGGACTTCGTGACTGGAATTTCATACACTTCCAGAGGTCACGACTCCATCTGGGTGATTGTCGACCGACTCACCAAGTCGGCTCACTTCATACCCATCAGAGAGCATGGCTCAGTGGAGAGCTTGGGACGTCACTACGTTCAGGAGATTGTGCGGCTCCACGGTGTGCCATCATCTATCATCTCCGATCGAGATGCTCTCTTTACTTCCCGGCTTTGGAAGGGATTGCAGGAGGCATTCGGGACACAGCTACGTCTGAGCACAACCTTTCACCCTCAGACGGATGGTCAGACGGAGAGGACCATTAAGACTCTCGAGGACATGCTCCGCGCATGTGTCCTCGACTTTGGTCATAGCTGGGAGGACCACCTACCCTTGGTGGAGTTTGCGTACAACAACAGCTACCACTCCACCATCGGGATGGCACCGTACGAGGCGTTGTATGGCCGACCTTGTAGATCTCCTTTGTGCTGGACAGACCCGGGGGAGTCAGCACTTGTGGGACTAGAGATAGTCCAGGCCACGACAGAGAAGGTCCAGGTCATCCAGGAGTGGATGAGGACAACTCAGAGCTGGAAGAAGTCATACGCTGACAGGAGGCGGAGGCCACTAGAGTTCGAGGATGGTGACCACGTCTTCTTGCGGGTCTCACCTCGACGTGGTATACGGAGATTTGGCCGAGGCGAAAAGTTATCTCCGCGCTTCATCGGACCCTTCCAGGTCCTCAGCAGGATTGGCGAGGTGGCTTATCGCCTGGCTCTACCACCTCAGTTGCACCGGGTGCATGACGTCTTCCACGTGTCTCAGCTGAGGAGATACGTGCACGACCTGACGCACATCATTGACCATGGGGAGCTTGACGTTGATGATGGGGCGAATTTTGCGGAGGTCCCGGTGGAGATCGAGGATCGACAGGAGCGGGTCCTACGTGGACGGTCAATTCCTCTAGTGCGCATCAGATGGCAGCACGGGAACCTCCAGGAGAGCACTTGGGAGCTGGAGGCTCAGATGCGTGCTCAGTACCCTCATTTGTTTCCCTAGTTTTGATGTATCTTTACGGGGACGTAAAGCCCTGAGGTGGGAGTAATGTAAAGACCCGTAAAATTCAGGGGAATTTTTTTCTTAATTTTCTTAAAATTTTACAAGAACGCGGTTTCTGACGGCACCTGATTCCGAGGCCCGGTGTGCCCGGAATCATTTTCCAAAGTTTGGCTCGGGTACGTTCAGTGAACGAACGAGCAGAAATTTCTAACTTTTGAACCGGTGCCCGGAATCGAATTCCGAGGGCACCGATGAACTCGCAGCGCCGATATTCTCTTAAGGAGACCTTTTCCGAGGTTGCGTTTTATGCGGGTTGGGAGTTAGTTTTGGGAATTTAAAATGAAATTAAATAAAATGTGGAAACACATTTTATTTTTAACAAAGTTGGTTATAACCTACCAAAGGGAGTTAGGGGTGGGACCCACATCCACTTAACCTCCCTTGAGAGGATTAAGTGTGGTGGGGCCCACACGAACCCTAACACTTCACATCCTCTTTTTAAACTCCCTATAAATCCTCTTTTATTAAACTTGACAACTTGGTTAATTAATTGAGTTGAGTTGTTTGAATTTCAAACTTTTGAAATTCAAGTTGTTTAATTGTGTAAATAAAACAAGCCTTAGCTTATTTTATTTTGGTTGGTCTCCTTAGCCATCTTGAGAGGTTTTGAGAAGCTCTCTCCACCTTCTTCAACTTTGACGAAGAACACAAAGAACACTTAAGCTCTGACGAAGAATGCTGCTTCTCTTCTTCATAGCCGGAGTGTTTCCGAAGATCGACGACGCCACATCTTCGATCTTCTTCCCGTGTCAACGAAAAGAGACGTCGTTTCCTCCTCGGATTATCTCCACCAGCTTACGAAGCTTCTCCAGTGACGTACCTCTTTGGACGCACCTCGACGTCAACGGAAACGACGTTCGGTTTCCGCGACGCCCGACCTCCGCGACGCTTGTCTTCCGCGGCTTGTTGACGTGCTCCGCTCTTGAAGCCAAAGTAGGGGTTTATTTTTATTCTTTTGTTCATGATTTATACCCGTGTTTATTTCTTCGTGATATTTTTCCTATTGTTAGCAAATAACGCGAGGGGGCCGGACCGCACAAACACGGCCGACCCTCCTCCTATTCATATTGATTCTGTTGTGGATTGAAACGGGTGTGGCGCAGTGCCGTCGCACCGCGCATGATCATGCGGCAAGAAACGCGCGGCGCCGTCGCGCCGCATCATAAAATAATGCAAGGACGCGACGCCGTCGCGCCGCGTCGAAGAAAGTTGAAGGCGCCGCAGCCGGAGCAGGGCCGCGGCGGAGGGACGTGGTGCCGTCGCACCGCGCCGGATGACGAAGGCCGCGGCCGGTTCCGGGCCGCGGCGGAACGTGATGACCGGCGGCCAGCCGGGCCGCCGGTGTCGGAAGACGGAAGAGGACCGGCCCTTTCCGGTCCTGTTGAGAAGAAGCCGGCCGGCCAAGTCGGGCCGGCCGGAGAGGTGGAAATCGGGGGAATTAAATTCCCCCGGGCTGCTTAATTGGCCCCCCATAAATGGGGGGGGGGGGGGGCGGTTTCACAAAGGGGGGCAGGCGGCCCCCCGTTTCCAATCAGCTCGTCCTACGACCGAGATGGCAGCGCGCCCAGCGCGATGCCTTGCGCCAAACCGGCGCGCCTGGCCGGTTCGCCGGGCCAGGCCGGGCCGGGACGGCCCGGGCACGAAACCCCTGTTACCGAGCGGTTTGGATTCAAATGCCCATAACTCGGGCTACGGACTTCCAAATGATGCGCCGTCAGCGGCGATGCGATCCTTGGATCTAGACGGTCGTTTCAGTATATCGCACTCATGGTTTCGTAATACTTTGAGTTCGGCCGGGTTGGTTCGTACACGAAACCAACCGGGCCCTCGGAGCGGAAACGCTCATATCTTGAGCTACGGACGTCCGATTGACGTTCCGTCAGCTTTGTTGAGTCCCTCTTAGTGAGAAGGATCTTTTGGAATACTCCTCCCGAGGTTTGGATGCAGGTGGAGTATGGTCGGATTGGTTTTGCCTTAAAAACCAACCGGGCCCCTGGGACGAAAAAGCCAATAACTCTCAGACCGGGCGTCCGATTGACGCGCCGTCTGTTGCGTTGAGTTCCTATTGACGATACAGAACTTTTGGATACATCAAATCTGGACTTTGTGACAGTTGATGTATCAGCCTCTCGGCTCGTGGAGCGGACCCTCCTGAACGAGCTTGCTGTGTGCGGGAACCCTAGAGCTGGCTGCGACTGATACTGCGACTGATACTGCGACTGCTACTGTGACTGCGACGACGACAGTACAGAGATCCTTAGTGGATTCGACGACGACGACTACAACACTCAGCGATCCTGTGTGGATCAGTGCTACCGATTCTGTGTGGGTCTGATCCTGTGTGGGTCAGCGCTCAGCGGTCCTGTGTGAACCAGCGCCTACAGATCCTGTGTGGGTCCGATCCTGTGTGGGTCTTTGCGGGGGTTAGTACCTATCGATCCTTTGTGGGTCCGATGACTTAGATGGATCAATGATCATCTCTATCGTCTACCAAAGAAATATACCTATGTGAGCTGAATCCTGTTGCTTTCCTGTGTGGATTGTGTTGTGCTATCCTGTGTAGATTTCGTTTTGCTTTCCTGTGTGGAATACGTATACTTTCCTGTGTGCACTGAGTTGTACTTGGGCTCGGAGGTTGGAGCGTATTGGAATTGATGACTTAGGGATATGTATGGGCATATACCTAAGAAATGTCGGTTATTACTTCGTGATTGTATCTTTCCTTTGTGGTTTATCCTTTGTGGATTTTGGGAGACCTTCAGGGGTCTCGGGGTCCCTACTGAGTAGCTTATACTCACCCCTGCACGGGCTATGCCCGCACTACGTTGTGTTGGTTGCAGACGACGGACAACGTTGATCGTGGTTGAGGCCTGCAGAGCAGGACGGTACCTGGAGGTGGACCACTGGGCGGGACGTCCTCGGAGCGGACGGCGGGACCCGAGGAGTAGTGGAGCTATCTGTACCCACCCTTCAGGTGGGATTTCCAGTGGACAGCTCGGTGTAGCGGCTTTTACTTTACAGTTGCTGTTTTCCCTTTTGAGTTGTACTTTACTTTCAATTTGGGTTTGTATACTGGCCCATTTACTTTTCCGCACTTTCAGTTGTACTCTGTTTTTACTTAGTGTTTACTTTTCCACTTTCTTACTCTGTGGTGCTTGTTTACTTTACAAAGGCAATGCCTTCCCTTTTACCGGGATTTACGCCTTGGTGCTAGTCACCAGCCCCTGGCCTATGGAAGGCGGGCTTGGGGTAGTCACGACACGAACCCCGAGGGCGGGTCGTGACATGCAATACAACACTGCCTACATCTCCATCTTCATGGATCCTTAACACCAGAAACTGCTGCAGGATGTTTCTATAGGGCATGAATCTCCTCTATCTAGGATGGACTCTTGAATATGCTCTCAGAAGACACACGATAAGATGACATCAGATCCAGCGCTTCAGCATGGGTGACTACCCGGATAAATACCCCCCTCCTCTTCACCACTCATTTGAACAAGATGATCTAAGTGAGTTCCCTATAAATATATCAAAATGAATTAGAAAATAGTTCAATAAATAAACCAGTGAAAATTTAGTGACTTACAATCTTATGAATCTCTCTGTCGTGTCGGGTAATATACAGTGTAGACTTCAGTCTATACCATGACTCATACTCGACCTACTATGAAAGAATGAATTGATTCACAGGTACACCTTGGATACAAAACTCTACACATATATGCCAGCAGTTGAGAAATCCAACATGTACTAGACACCAGTCCTCATTCTTCCTCCATGTCAGCTTCACCTCATGAAGTTTCTCTATCTATCTCGGCGGTAATGATATCAGCTGAGCACAAAAAAACTAGTCCATGAATCTATTAGGTTAATGGCACTCAATAATATAGAAGTGAATGAGTAACACTGCATCCATAGCATCCTCAAGACCAACAGTGCAATATGGTGGCAATTGGTCCATAATAGTCTAGTATGGAAGCCATGAAATCTGAAATGGCATGTGACCTTTTTCAAAAAATCTTCATACTAAAAATGAAAAATTGATTCTATTGTTAAATTTGTGAGACAATGATAGATTGTATATACCTACCTCGTAAGGTAAGAGACAGTCCAACTTGAGATGTTATATTCCCAAATGGTGTCTCAGAACTGTGTGGAAACTATGTCTCTAACACCACCTATAAAATACAAAATCGATAGTGAAAAATAATGAGAAATTAAATTCAATAACTCCTAGTAGCGTCAGAAACCAATAGAAATGAGTGATCATACTAGGTACACATACAGAGTCATGCAACACCTCCATCACAATCAACAGACTAGGAATCTCAGGGCAGGATATGAGGATGCACTCCCATGACCAAATCTGAAAAAGGATGACACATCCCCCGAGACCTGTGCGGTCTCTATGGGATAGCCTGCATAATGTTCTATACGTGTATTCCAAGCAGGATGATCCCAAACTATACATCCCGAACCGATGCAAGTCCTCTAGTAAGGGTAGATACATCATGTTCACATGCATCCCCAAGTGATCAGTATACATGGTCCCTCGAATAAGACATAATATATATGCACGAGCATAACACATGACAGTATGTTTGTCAACATCATTAGGTAAATGTGGAATCTGTACCTCCAACCAAGGCATAGATATTGACACTATATATGTATCCCTACGGTTGGAAAAAATGTTGACGCCTAAAAATTTTTGGGTAAGGTCGGGACAAGATGCATGAGTGGGTCGAATAACTTATTGCCCCTTAATAGGAAGACCGATAAGAACTACTACATCCTATAGGGTGATGATGATCTCTCCCTCAGGCAGGTGGAATTTCTGTGTCTTAAGTATCCAACTCTCCATGAGGGTAGCAAGCGGGTGATAGTCGAAAAATGTGAAATCTGATACAAAAATTCCATAGAATCCATCACAACGCAAGTATGGTCTAATGGCATGTAGAGGCTCTATGTGATGAAAATGGTGTGCTCGATGCACCCTGATTGATCGATCCTCACCACCATCTTATACGACCTGAGAAACATGGCTATCCAAATGAGTGAGTAGTATGGTATCATCCATATGTATTTAAACAAATGAAATGGGTCATAAGTGTAAAATTTAAATATAATGTTATGCTCAGTAGAATGTTATGACTTATAGAATTCAAGACATGACATGTTTATTCACATTATTTTATAAAGTTATTTTTACTAAAAGAAAGGGTCATGTATTCATGTTTTTTAAAACATATTACAAATGTGTTGTTAAGATATGCTTTTACCTAGAAATGGGTGTTCCGTAAGATATGGTTTAATATATTTATATATAAAAATAATTATTATTTTTTTTGTAAATTTTTATTAGAAAATGGTGTGCTTTGTAATTTATGTCTGAATTTCCACATGATGGTATGTTTCATGATTATTTTTTTCACATTTACAGGTCATTTTGTAACACTAACTAATATTCGAGAAAGAATTTGTGGGAAATTAACCACGAAACATGATGAATGGTGACAACGAATATGGTGATGATGTAAACTCATTCCATCATAGCCATCGTTGTAACTATTCCTCCCGCGTCATGTTTCATTTCCCACAAATACTTTCTTGATGTTCAATTAGTGTTACAGAATCAGCTGTACTAACCTATGTTGTTGGTTATGTACTATAAAAATCTCCTTTCTCATTTTATATAACCTTTCCATTGTAGTACACATAGGTAAAACCTGACTCTATATGTTGAATTTTTCTTGACCATGATTTTGATAGTGTAACTAATATTGATAGAGATGGTTGATCATATAATCTTTATCATACTAAAATTTTATAACATCTTATTGAACCATAATATATGATACTATTATTTCATTATATAATGGTTTATTAGAATATCAGTCACATAACGTTTTGAAAACTAAGGTAAAGGGAAGATGTTTTTGGGTTTACGGTTCATCTTTTAGGTTTTAGGGTTTGGATATTAGGGTTTCAGATATTGTATTTTGGGTCTAGGTTTTTGAATTTTTTGTAAGGATTTATGGTTTAGGTTTATGATTCTAGGGTTAGGGTTTAGGTTTTATGGTTTAGGCTCTATTATTTTGATTTTAGGTTATAGGGAATATGTTTTTATGTTTAGGGATCAACTTTTAGGTTTTACAATTTAACTATTATTATTTCAGATATACTATTTTGGGTCTAGGTTTTATGATTTTTTGGTTCAGTTTTAGGGTTTGGGTTTATGAATTCAAGAATAGGGTTGCGTTTTTAAGGATTAGGGTTTATAATTTTGAGATTACGGTATAGGGAAGATGTTTTTGGGTTTAGTGTTCAACTTTTAGGTTTTGGGGTTTAGAAAACTGAGGTAAAAAGAAGAGATAACAATATATAATTTACAATATGAGAATCTTACAATGACAATAATACATCATTGTGGCTGAGAGTGTGAACTTGACCTAATAATGTTAGGGGATAATTTCTTTTTATGACCTTCTTGATGACATATAGTGCACCACAATCTCTTCCCTTATTATTGAGGCCATTCCATCTCATTCCGCATCCTGCTGGCCTTCGGTCTCCCACAGGGATGCAACCAATTGATGTCAAGTATCATTATCAACTAGCCTTCTGGAATTGGGAAATAAAGATACTCCCCAATAGGTGTCCATGGTGTAGAATAATAGTTATAAATGGTTTCAATATATTACACTGGATCAACATATTCTTCCCATGATATGTTCACAGAGGCACATGCTGCGATGGTGTATGCGGATGAAAACTGTAAGGCCTAAAAGTTTCCACATTGAAATTTCCTCATTTCCAGTAATACCAAATTTTTTTCACCGATGATATTTGTGATGGGGTCTTAATTATCTTGAACATAAAACCAAGAGTATTATCATTGAAAAAGGCAGACATGATAACCAGAAACTTCTTCAAATTCTTTTCAATCTCTCATTGAAAGTGTCTTCCATACCTTATCCCCTACTGTATTCTGTCTGATGCTAGTTTTGGTCTATCAACAAAGTAATTCACACAATGATATAATGTCTCATGAACTAGGGTAGTTATAGGTAACTTATGAAGCCATTTAAGACACCATTGATGCACTTCGCAGTGTTTGTGGTCATGTGTTTGTACCTCATCCCCCCCATCATATGCTAATGTCCATTTTTCTTTTGGAATCCGAATCGTATAATCATAAAATTCTGGATTATACTTTCATATTTGTTCAAAAATTTCTTCAAACCACCATTAATCTAGCTTATATTCTATAAAAAAGAGATGATATTTCGCATAAATTGATTTTATCTTTACATTGAAATAGTAAAAAATAACAAAGACAATGCATACCAAGCCTCGTGATTTCCTTCTTCATTAGTTTGTTGTGGATTTTTAGGCATGTTTCTAGCAATGTGTATAATTAAAAACTGATGATACTCATTCGGGTATCTCCATGTATTAGTATCTTCATTAATTTCCTCATTAATTGCCTAATGCCGATCAGATATCAAACAAACACCCCGAATATTGGTGAAATGGTGGCTAATACATGCCAAAAACCAACTCCATGATTCATAGTTTTCTTTCTCTACAATGGAAAAGGAAAGCAGAAGCGGTAAACAATTTCCATCTTGGGTTGACGCAATCAACAATATGTCCTTGTACTTTCCATATAGAAACATTTCATCAATATGAATGAACTTTTTTCTGAAACTAAATGCAGTGATTCTGGGGAGGAATTCCAGTAATAATCGATGAAAATGAACACAAGATGGATCAAGTTAGTCATCTTGAGAAACATATTATTTTTTTCAAGTTGGAAGAAAACATGGTTATGATGCCTCATTATGGATAGAAATTGTTGAAACACCTGATATGAGTCATACCAATCACCATAGACCTTCATAATTGCCATATGTTTCGACATCCATTTCTTATTATAGGAAATATTATATCAAATGTCTGTTGTATCCTCTCTTGAACAAGGGTTGTCAGAACATCTTGGCATGTACTAATCATCTCAACGACAATGGATGACACAAATTCTGCATCCAATGAGGTATGATCTTGTGCCTGGATTGGCTGAATGCAAGTATGAGCTTCCTCAATCCTCCAAATTTTGAATCTTCCAAATGAAATGTTTAGAATCGCCCTCAAGTGGAATCTAAAATCATCCCATTACTTCTCACACCTTATGAGATATTTACTATGACCTGATTCCTAAACTCTATATCTATAGTTCCTTTCAATGTGAAATTTATTTAGCATTCCTTTTAGTACATATTTACTTGGAAAATTCCTTCCAATATATATGGTTTTGTCCATCTCACTAAACCTATCTGGTACAACTCCAGGAAACTCAGTTGTGGGTGTGAGAACATTATTGTCAAATTTAGGCACACGTTTCATTACTTCTGACCAAGATGAAAATAATGGTGGATGATTTATTGTAGGTCAAGGCTACTATACAACTAATGTATTTCTCAAAATATCCTCCCTAACTTTGGCTGGCCCCTCATAATCAGCACTGTTGTCACAATCTATTCCATCATTACAGAACTCCTCATTATAATTCATATTGACATGTATATATGGGAGATCATCTTGGTTTTCCTCTTCTAAATCATTTGGAATATGCTCAATTTCATGGGGCGAACTATCTTCAAACACTCTTGAAAGTCTACATCTTCGTAAAACTGGACGTTTTTGTTGTATAGTAGAAACATCAAAATATAAATCCATCATGGTACCATATGACTGTTGAGAAAATAAATTTATTGCTTGAACCCACTACACATTAGCTACCAATGGACAAGCTAGATGAAACAATGTTTCCAGGAATTGAAAATTTCTATAGGTCATAGACCTGATCACTTGATCAGGTCCAATATTTAAGGAACCAAGAATTCTATATTGAAGGTCACTTAGGGTTACATAATTAGAAGTACTAACCACTATTATTGGTTGTGTAGTGTTTGGAGCTCCTTGCTCAGTTTGAATAACCTCCCCATATCAATACACATAATAAAACATGACTCTCTTTGTAAAATTTTTTTTTTGATCAAAATTATGATAGTGTAACAAATATTAACAATTATGGTTGACCATATAATATTTATTAGAATGTAATTTTAGGACTCCATTTTATACCCTAAAATATGCTTGTAATGTTTCATTATATAATATTTTATTAGAATATAAGTTATAAAATGTTTTGGAAACTAAGGTAAAAAGAATAGGAAACATCAAATTAGTTTATTTATCTTTGATAAAATGGCAGTTATGATCATATATAGTGAAATTAAGAAGAACAAACACATCAAAAAACACATGAATTCTTTATAACATACAAGAAATTCCTTGAATTTTTTCAATACAATGTGGTTTGGATGAGGCAAGTCTTACTTAGGATACGAGTTAAAATCTATCTTATTTTTAATTGGATGCTTAATAACATATTAGAAAGATATATACTTCACTTTTGAACTTTCAAAATCTTTCTAACTTCTAATGAAATATCTTAGATGTCATCGTAGCTGTCATTAGAAGTCCAAAAACATTTGAAATTTCAAAAGTGAAGTGCATATCCTTTGAAGATGTTATTAAGCTACCAATTAAAAATAAGATGGATTTTACCTCATGTACAAAGCGAGACTCATATAATCAAAACCACATTCTATTGAAAAATTTCAAGGTATTTCTAGTATTTTGTAAAGCATTCATGTGTTATGTAATCTAGTTATTCTTCTTCATTTCACTTTATATGATTATAAGTATCATTACCTAAAAATTATATGGATTCGTTTTTTAATCCTATTTTATTCATTGATTAATCTATAATTAATCATTACTAATAATAACTATTACTTCTAAACTATATACTCTTTATGATACTAAAATTTTAAAACATTTTCTTATATCCTAAACTATGATACCAATGTTTCTTAGTACAATTTTAACTAAGTTAATAATTCTTTAATCACTAGTTAATCCTTACTAAGTTAATAATTAGTTAATAATTCTCCAATCAATCTATAATAGAGAAGAACAAACACATAAAATAACACTTTATTTTTTACAACATATAATAAATACCAACATTTTTCAATAAAACATGGTTTGGATGATATGAGCCTAACTTTGAAAGTGAGGTAAAACCCAACTCATTTTTATTTGATATATTAATAACATATTCTACAAGTGTGTACTTAACTTATTAAGTACATATATTTATATGATGTTATTATTCTACCAAAAAAAATAAACTAGATTTTACCTCACTTCCTAAGTCACACTCATCTCTTCCTAACCTTGTTTAATTGAAAAATTTCAATGTATTTCTTGTATATTGTAAAACATTCACATGTAATTTAATATGTTTTTTATTATCCATTTCATTTTATATAATCATAATTTTCATTTTATCAATGATAAGTATTATTGGCTAATCATTACATGTATTCATCTTTTAATCCCAAGTTATTCAGTAATTAATCTATAATTTATCATTACTAATGAAAACTATTATTTCTAAACTATATAATCTTCATGATACTAAAATTTTAGTACATCTTTTTATATCCTAAATAATGATACTAATGTTTCTTAGTATAATTTTTAACTAATAAATCATTCTTTAATCACTAGTTAATCATTATTAAGTTATTCTTAAATTATTTATTCTTTAATCATTAATCATATGATATTAATTAGTTAATTATAATTAACTAATCATATGTATTCATTTTTAATCCAAATTTATTCATTAATTAATCTATAATTAATCATTACTAATAATAAGTATTATTTTTAAACTATATATAACTAATTAAACTATTTAATAAACAACATCATTAAAACTGACTAAAAATAATTCACTTACTAATAATAAATTTCATTCTTTAAGGCCTTTGTCCTTGTCCATTTCATTCTATATCATCATAAATATCATTTTATCATGGATAAATATAATGATTTTATTTTTCTTTTCTTAGGTATTTTAGTAGTTTATAAAGAAAATATGAATCATCTTAAGCATATCCCCTGGGAGTGTAAAACTAGGAGTGCAACAAGGCCCATTTTCACGCACCAGTTCCCATTTGAGTCTAGCTCAAAGCAGTGTTTTCGGGGTTTACCCCTCGGTATATCTATTCCAGAGCCACATACACTTGTTTGTATCTAGAAAGGGATTTGATTGCTTAGATAATTCCATAATCTTTATGCAACCAAAAATTTACAATACTTAATCCTATGTAATTCTATACTTAATCAATACTTAATATATATTTAATCTATAATTAATCTATACTTAATATATACTTAATCATTAATAATAATAGTTATTATGCCAAACTATATATAAATAATTAAACAGATTAATAAATAAAATATTTAGAACTAACTAAACTACTAAAAAAATGAAATATTTATAACTAAAAATGATTAAATTAAATAAATAAAAAACATTAAATTAAATAAAAAAACATCTAAATGTTGCTTCGAAAAAAACCGGGCCTTCTTTTTGACCACCGACTCCGTCACATGGAAAATGTGTTTTTTATAGAGAGAAGCAGTGGAATGAAGATAGATGAGGGAAAATGGAAGTGAGGAGAAAGGGGGGGGGTTCCATTTTATAGGGAATTGAGGGAAATATGGAATCACCGATTCCAGCTTTCGCCTTTGCATGAGGTGAAAGGTGGAATAGGTGGTGCCACCTTTCACCTCACCCAAAGGAGAAAGGCGGCACCCTCGCTACCTTTTCCATGTCATCGATCCAGGAAAAACGTGGCAGGGGGGAGGGAAGGCGGTAGCACTGCTGCTACCTTTAGGCATAAACCCAAAGGTGGCATCAGAGATGCCAACTTTAACACATATTTTTTTTTTCAAAAAGTAACCTACACTTTTTTTTCAAAAAACATATAAACTAATCCTTGAGGGGGGTTTGCTGTGGAGGAGGTACCAAAAATCGATAGCAGGGGATGAACCCATGAAAATTGTGGGGATAAAAGAGGATGGGATGTGCTTTATGTGACTGACGAAAAGGTGGTAGATGCTGGTGGAATGAAACAAGTGTCGTGCTTTGCACGGTTCATAATCAGAGCCCTGATTCTAAGGGGATAATGACGGGGGTAGGAGGAACGACTGTTACTACAACTGGTGGGATTCAAATGCCATGTTTTATTAGGACCCCCTCTTGAAAATGGTTGGGTGGGTGCAAGCTACCATGGTGATGAGCTTTGCACAGTCAGTAATTGGAGCTCCGATTTGATGGGGCTAGAGATAGTTTCCCGAGGATCAAAAAATTATGTATCCAGTAGGCGGTAGACACTATGGTTTCTCAAGATACCATCTTGATGAAGAGGGTTAGCAGCGGATTACCCCAACTATGGTGGGGTGGGAATAGGTTGTCATAGAGATAAATGTGACCCGTTGTTATAGGCTGATCCACAACTAGGCAGCCAGAGAAGTGATAAAAGCTTGGATGTGTGGGTGGTGGCTGACCAGATTTCCTGGTTATAGAATGAACCAGGTGATGGTCATGGTTGGCTGTGGATGAGACAGATGATGGTGGTGTGGGCACCGACTACCGTGACAATGTTCCACATATGGTTAATAGAGGATCCTTAATTGGGATGCAAGAGCAGCGATGGAAGAATGATCACACTAGTAGGGGTTAGCCAACTAGCTTAGTTATACTAAAAAATAATAAGAACTAGAATTTTTCTAGATTAAAAAACACTAGGCTTTCATTTAATTGGGTCTTCAAACCATGACATTGTAACATAATGGTGAGTGATTATAATTTCTTGTGGGGAGGGATGAGGTATAACCTACTTGTCTACCTTGGGCATGTGTTCGTTTCATCCTTGTAATATTTTCAACTAGAATAGACCAGTTTATTGTGGTGGATGGCTATGGATGACCCCGACGATGGTGGGATGGGTGCAGGCTACTGTGGCGATCAGCCGTGGCTGGTGAAAGGAGTCAACTAAGGACATCAGAGAGTTTTATATGGAGGAGGTACCAACAATCGATAATGGGATATAAACCCACCAAAATACCGAGGCTAATAGAGGGTGGGATGTGCTTTACATGATTGATGATAAGGTGGAATATGACGGCATAAAGAAATAGTTTCTGTGATATGTGTGGGTGGTAATCAGAGCCTTGATTTGTTGGGGCTAGAGAAGGGGGTAGGAGGACCGGCTGCTGCTGCGACCGGTGAGTTGCAGACTCCATGTTTTATCTAGAGCCCCTCTTTATTATGGGGGGTTAGCGGTGTGTAACACCCTCATAATTTTCGAAATATATTTTTTCGAAATAATTTAACCATTTCAATATTCTACATGTCACACAACACTAAATATACATGTGTTACTTAAAAGGTCTATGTTTGGATTGTGTTTCACGCAAAACCAAGTTAATCTTCACTACATGAAACACTTATATTAGCTTAAATTAAACACAACACTATGTTTGTATTGTGTTACACACAATACGGAGTTCTTTTGATAGCTTCCATTACAAGCAAATTCGAGTTTTACTGAACTACAATATACTATTAATATTGTTATTAAAATATTATTATAGTAACGACCTAATCATTAGAACGGAAGTTAGAAATAATATTTATTAAAATTTAAAAATATTATTTAAAAAAATATATATAAAATAAATCCTTTATTTATAAATTATTTTTAAATGAAAACAATAACTATTTGATAATAAAAAAATTCATTTTATAAGAAAACTATTCATCTATGTACAAACACCATGTTATCTCAATAAATAAAAAAACCAATTTTGATGATTTTTTAAACAAAAATTATATACTATATATTAAATCAATTTTTTTTACACTCATTCAATAGATTTTATAGTCATAAGATAAGAATAAATCCATTTGTTTGAATAAAAAGATGTTTCTTTTTTCAAAAAGGTAATTTTACCACCTTCTAATGACTCAACTATTTTAAATATATTTTTAACCAGTTTTATATTTTTATTTGAACTAATTAACATCATTTTTGAGAGTAGTTTATCAAAAATTAATTCGGGTTAATTTTTTATATTTTTCTAAGAATTTTCATTTTTTGATGAATAGTGAAATACACTAAATTTTAATTCATAACCGGGTTTTCATATAATTTATTTATATAGTTAAATAATATTTTTTTAAAAAAAAATTTGATTAAACATACATAAATTAATCCAATTTAGATCATGGTAACGTATTTCACAATTAAATTGGATATGAAAACATATAAATCTTTAGGACGTTTTCACTTTAAAAACCTGTTATCTCGTCCTATCTGTGGGATTAATTTGAAATTAATTTCTTCCTTTTTTGTGATTATAATTTTGAAAAATGAATTAAATATTTATAATATTTATAATTTCTAATATCTAATAAGGTCAACATAATTTTTTTACTAAAGTGATTAGTGAAAGTAATTAAAATTAATTTCAACGATTAAGGTGAAACGAGTTTACTTAGTTGTTAAACTTTAATTTAAGGGAAAAAATAACCTAGAAACATGTCCAAAATTTATTTTATAGACATATATCTACCAATAAACATATTTTATCAAAAATGGAAAATTATTGGAGGCACATGATGTAAGGGAGACCTCTCAATAACGTTTACCTTTTTATATTTATAAGAATGACACTCCTCTACTATAAAAAGGCCACTCACCCCCTTACTTCCTTACACATCTCAAGACACATTTTCTCAGAAAAAACCTACCCAAATATACTTTCAATATTTCCCCCTTTAATCATATAATCCTCTCTTTGGGAAGAAATCCAACTAATAAAGCCCTTTGGTGAAAACCCAGAGGAGTTACCCAAAGAAGAGGTAACATCCTTCCACAAGATATTTTGTTTTTTTACTTTCTCCACCACCTAAATTATTCTTATTACATTATAATATAAAAAACTTAGTATAATAAATATATTTAGATGTTTCTATTCTAAGGTTTCTACCTACACCTTCACAAACATCCATTAAATGGCTAATGAACTTACCGTTCGTGTGTATGGCGGACTACCACCTCAGGAAACAACGTCATTCATTTTTTCCTTCCCCACTTATCATGGTTGAGAAATATGATGAACATACTATTTTTATATGATATATATTATTTCTTAATTCTT
Source organism: Viscum album (assembly GCA_963277665.1). Taxonomy (NCBI): domain Eukaryota; kingdom Viridiplantae; phylum Streptophyta; class Magnoliopsida; order Santalales; family Viscaceae; genus Viscum; species Viscum album. The sequence continues at coordinate 1,225,724,752 of OY728134.1, read as the reverse complement.
ATGTAATTTTTATATAAAACTTACTTTCATGCTTCCCATTTTTTGTAAATGCCATAACTTCGTTTGTGGACGTGTGGAGTACCACCTCCTCAAAGTGATGTGATTCATTCACACTTTACATGGAATTTATTTTGGGTGAGTTTAGTAAGTCTATAAGATATGTATGAAATAGTAATCCTAATTTAATGATAATATATATATACACATATTTTTCATTTACTATATTTCTTTCAATAGGATAAGAAAATAGATACAACATTCCTGCATTTGTACGACCTACTGTCTCCATGAACAGTGTATTCCATTCCATATTTCTATCTTTTATATATTATAATAAATATTAATATACTTATTATATATGATATTTATATCATGTTTTAAATTCTTTAAATAAGTAAATCTTGATCTAATTAAGAGGATCAAGAATAAAAAGTTAGATTATATACGAAAAATATAACAAATATTACTTGAAACATAACATTAACATGGAATTGTTAATAAAAGGGTATTATAAATTCATAATAAAATCATATATGGTATCCGAAATACTAATATGGTTCTATGGTAAATTTATAATAAACATTTATTTATAATATTTCTTTTGGTCTTGTAATCCCATAAACTATTAATAATTAACATAGAAAAATATATTTATATATAAATATTTATTTTTAAATATATTCATAAATAAATATTTGTGAATAGGTTTTAGGTTCAGGAACAACATAATCAATTTTGGTTTGGGTTCAAGTTTTAAAAATATTACCCAAACACACCCAGGTTAATAATCATGTAATAATCCGGTACAACAACACCATTATTTAGAAGGTTCAGGGCTCGAATCCTGGGAGTACACTTTTGGGACGATCCTCTCCCCTAGGATCCACCCATCTTGTTGGGTCACCCGGCCTCTACTGGGTGGAGAAAATGAGGCGCGACCTATTGTGCTGATAGATTTCTTTGACGAACCATCGCCGATCGGGACGTCACCCTCCGGGACGCTCTGCCATCTCGGCTGGCAATGAATCCTTCCTCGGCTATGGCTCTACCTCTCGGCAGTGACCACTTTGTGGGGGAGGGGGTTACCATGTGTAGAGGGTTATAAAAGGCCACACATGGTAATTCCCTTTTAGAGAAAAAAAATTTAAAATTGAAAATAGAAAATAGAAAATTATATTAATAAAATAATTAATATATTATTAATTTTATAAAAATTTAATATAATTATTAAAGAAATTAATAAAAAATTAATAATGTAATTAATAATTAATAAAATAATAATAATCAACTCTATTGATAATTAATAATTGTAAATATTTAATTATTAAAATGTACAATTATATAAATATATTCATTAATAAATTTTTGTAAATATGTTTTGGCTTAGGGAATCCCAAAATCAGGTTGCAACGGAGTTCAAGTTTCAAGAATAATACCTTACTATTAATCGAGATGGGTTTGTATAACTATTATTGGACCCAAAAACCCGAATTGTTTTATTATTTATTTTTATCATATCATTTTTAACATTATATATATATATATATTATTTATTAAAATTATAAAAATAAATTTTATTATAAATAAATTTTTTCTAATATGTAGACATTATTTTAATATATATTTACACTATTTATTATAATAAATATATATTTAATAATATAATAAATATATTTTATAATAGCTAAATGTAGTAAATAAATATTTATAATATATATAAATTTATATATTTTATAATTCATATATGTATATATCAAAATTAAATTGAAAATTAACTTTTTTAGGAGGGAGGGTGAGACACAGTTGAAGAAACTCTCACACCCTAAATACGTCAAGTTATAGTTCAAGTGGTGCTAGAAAATCTCAGTTTGGTAGTAAAAATCCAAACTTATTTTAAAAAAAATACAAAAACACTCATTTTATAAAATTTTCATGTGATTGTGCTTGCTTTTGTATCTATTTCTCTTGTACCCTTCTTGTGGTAATGTTGTTTTTTTATTTTTTATTTTGATTGAGGGTAGATTCTAGACGCATTTCTATGGGAATTTTCAGGTGAATATGGTGCATCGGTGATGTAGTGAAGATTAATCCAGGGGACATCAATGTAGTGGATATGATGAGTCTGAGATGAAAATGTTGTAATTCATCTGGAAGATAATTTGAAAAATATTTCTTTGATTATTCAATGTTGATATTTCAATATCTTTGGATATATTGATCAAATTTGTTGGAATTAATTTTTTTTCTATTTTTTTTGTTTCAACATGTAGTAGGTCATTATAGAAATGAAGAGCGATGAATATGGTGAAAAAACTATTAATTTAGTAAATTAGGTGGTATGAGGGCCTCATAGAGTGTCAGGTGTTATATGAGACATTATAAGATGTGAGTTTTTAACTATGACATGGTGTCTATGTTAGTTTCAAGATGTTGAAGGCCAAGAAACCAAACCCAACAACCGAAGGGAAATAACTGGGAAAATAACTTAACATTAATGAAATTAGTATAGTTAGGATTATGAGCATAGATTCCCCATGGAAGGAAAATAAAAGTGTGTGACTAAAATAAAAAAATAAAAAAATAATGTAAATGGTGATGTTATAGTGATTGTGAAACTAGATAAAATAATTGAGAGAGAGAGATAGAGAGATAAAAATAGTTGATGAAATCTGGGAGATTGGGCTGGTGAGAAATCATTAAAAATTATTCTTCTATTCAAATGTCAAATAATCAATACCATATTAGTGTTTATGAAGAAATTGAATTGAAACTCATAATTAGCATTCAATGATTTCCACAGTTCAATGAACTCTCATGAATGTTGACCGGTCAACCAAAAATTTAGGAAAAATAATTGTTCATTAATGGAGAATATATTCATTACCTTTTTCTATTTTTTGGTAATTTTGATGTGGATCATATATGAGAATATTAACTACAATCTCCTATCAGTTCTTAGATCAATTCATGAATGATACTCATCAAGAAAGAAATGGATTTCACGGTATATTAAACTACAATGAAAAATTATGAAAATGAAATCAAAATAGATTATGATATTAATTCATTCAAATCGAAATACGCTAATTAAAATTAAGTACACTTGTTTGAAAAAATTTAAATAGAAACATTCAGATAATACATCTCAATATAGGAAAACAAGAAGTAGAAAGAGAGAAATTAAGATTATCCATTGACTTCTCCACTTCCTCTAGCTCCAGCTCTTTCAATTACTAATATGGCAATGTTATCATATTTTTTTTCATCTTTGTGTTCTCCTGGAATGAATCGGGTAACAATCCCAACCCTAATAGCCCAGAGTCAGTCGTCATTTTAATAAAATGGAATAGATATAAGATACCTCATCACAAAGGATCGATCAGTTTAATAGTCTTAAAGAAATTGTATATATACACAGTTCCCTTATTACATTGGTAATAAAACATAGTACATAAAAAAATAAAATAAACCACTTCTTTTCACAAATTTAATGATTTTATCTTCACAACCTGGTGTAGGAAAAAAAATAAAAGGGTGATCTCAAATGCTTATTAATGGTTATATATATATATAACAAAATATGACATGAATTGGTCACCCAATTTATTCCCCTAAGAAAATTTTTAAATTAAAAAGTTAGTAGTACAATCACAAGGAATAAAAATTTTACCCCATCTAGGAATTGAGAGAAATAAAAACTTCAGAGACATAACAATACACCTAAAACAACACCTTGCAACATACCCATCCAATACAGCATGTCGTCTCCTTATAAGACACTAAATCAAAAAATTAAATCTTCCCAATGTGTACAAAAATCTTTTATATTCATGTATATTCCATCACTAGGAGACATATCACATAAAAAAATAAATTTCTACAACCAACATTCATTAAATATCCAAGATAAAATGGTTGTGTCAAAACCCAAGAAATATACCGATGCGTTGAAATTTCTAGAGTCAGTAATGGTTATATAAAATAATAATTAGTGAAGTAAATTCAATAAGGCATAGAAATTATGGGAAAAAAACATAAAAAAACATTCTATCAATACAATTATTATGAAAAACAATCAATATATTTTTTCTTAGTGAAAATTTCATGGAAAGTAATAATTGAATACTGAATGAAGAAAATGTTTATTTATTAGATGTTATGCATCTGGCACATGAACCATTATAACTTCAAGATAGTTTAAGTCTATGGGTAAAAAACCATCTAATTCTATTTGGAAATAAATAGTATGGGTTTTTTGCCAACTTTTTTATCTCATGGTACTTGTCGATGCATCGAAGAGCTATCTGTAACCAGGCCCCACCCATCACTACAAGTCCAAAGAATTATTCATACATAAATTCAATTAAATAAAAACATTCATAGAGAACACTGAATATAAAAATGGTATATAGATAAGGCAATAATAAAATCTAAGAAATATGAATATTTAATGAAATTTTCATTGAATGATGATCATAAATAAAAGGGAAGTATACATACACCACACACAAGGAATAAGTGGTTAATGAGAAATAACCAAAGGAAATATCATAATGGTTTCCATAAAATAATGGATTTAAATCATACTTGGACATTAATAATGCAAAATAGGAATAAATAATGATAAATGATGTCAAACTAAAGTGAAAACTTGTAAAAATAGTTTTTAAGAAACTTTAGAAAAGAGCCTCTTTAGTGAGGGTTAAGGGAAGATATTACAGTTTCATTAAAACAGAAAAAGGATTAATTGTTTTCATAAAACAAGGAATGATATATGATTGTTTTTCAGGATAAATTTAGTAATTTTAGAAAAATATTTATGGGTTAAATAAATTATGGAGTGTATTTTAAAATGGTAATGAAATTGTAAAGTTCTCTTAAATCATGCTTGCTTATCGGGAGGAACTGAAAAGAGAACCTTTTAAAACATGAATTTCCCATCAAAGGAAGAGGAATTGAGCAATGAAAATATGTTTGGAACATAAAAACATATTTTAGGAGGATTAAATAAGAATAATTAATAATTACATTGGGGTAAATAGAGAGGAAGTGTAACCCAAATGAAAAATGAAGGTTCATGGAGAATCCATACCTTATGTTTGAAAGTGTTCAACACTTGCACTTAATTTCCTAGATAATTAAATTATATTTATTATTAATTTTATTCAAAACCTATTAAACATGTTTCTAATTTAATAAAATTTTATTAAGTTAATTTATGGACTTTTTGATGAGTTATAAGATTCATTTTTTCCGTTTGAGAGTGTTCATCTCCATGGTTTTCATGATTGGTTCACTTATATACATGTATAAATGTTCATGTAAAAATGAGATTAATTATCCAGAATTGAAATTATATGTTATTAATTAACTTATATAAGATTAAATGGTATTATATATATATATATAAATATATTTCCTATATATGAGGATGCTTCATTAGATTAAACGTTAATGATGAACGTTAGATTATTTTGGTGAATTTTTGATTATCATGAACTAGTTTTGTTTTATTAATTAATATCATATATATACTGGTTATATAACATTATATGAATTTTAATATGTATAATAAAATCTTATTTAACCATTATAATGGTTTTATGACAACCCTTTAAGGCAGTATGGAAAATTAAAATCCATCATCCACAATGACGGTAAATCGGCACATCACGAATGATATTTTCATTTTTAGAATAAAAGGGAGAGGAGAAGGGGATTGATGATGGATTTTTCATTAAAAAAATAAAATAAAGTATATATAATATAATGGAGTTATCATGCATGTTTTTATAGAGTATTTTATGTAAGGATAAGAAAATAAATGAAATTGAAAAGAAAATAAAGGGAAACTAAAGAGGATTTTAAATCTTGATTTTTATTCTCCTTGAGAACCTCCTTCAGTGGATTAGGATTGGTATTTTTTTGAGAAAAAGGACCCTAAATTTGGGTAAGAGACTTGGGATGAGTATTGGGAATTAATTAGACAATGTTTAAGGCTTAAGCGGTGTGAGGAGAAGAGGTTGTGAGGGGTGGTATTTATAGTGGATAAGAGGGGTGTTTCCTCATTATTTTATTAATTAGTTAATTAATTGTTGGAGAAAAATCCCTGAAGGTAACATTGAATCATTTTTGTGATGTTTGTGTTTGTTGACAAAGCTGATTTGTTTGTTGACAAAGAGAGTTTCCATGGCGAGTTGTCAAGTTCTAGAGATATTTTTGATAACCTATATTAAAAAATAATGATAAAAAAGGAAAGGATGATCTAGGGGCAGTACAAAAATAATAGATCTAAGGTGGTGCCATTTTCCAGTGTTTGCCAAAATTTTGGGCCTCAAAATCGGAAAATGGAGATTCATGTTTTTGACAAATGAAGTTACGTGCATGTTTGAAGATGGTATGGAAATTTGCGCACAAGGAATGTTTTAGGAGAGGAATATCGAAAAATGGAAAAGGCATGAAGTGCATAAAATATTTGGAAATGTGCGCGAAAGATGAGGCTGCGTGAAAGAAACTTGTGCATCCAATGCGACGTAAAACGGGGTTTTGCTCGCTTAAAAAGGATCTTACACGACATCGTGAATATTTCGTGAATGGGTTAATAATTCCTATAAATAATAGGTGACCCCTAATTTGAAATAGCTCAACACTTAGAGAAAATCCGAGCACTGGATCATGTAATAATTTCAAGAAAAGGGAGTTGCGTGAAAGATTTTGAGTTGCACGCAAGCTACGAAAGTTGTGCAAAATATTTGAGTTGCGTGAATGCTAAGAAATTTGTGAATAATATTTGACTTGTGTGTAAGATCAAAGTTACACGCAAGGGGTGTTTCACTACAAAAGTGGAATCTTGCATGCAAGTAATTAATATTGTGCACAAGACGCAGTAAGGGTTGCACAAAATATTTGGAGTTACCCAGTAGTACTGTGGTAAAGTGGTTTTAATCAATGGAGAAAAATTGGACTTCAACAGAGCATCTATATACTGTGGAGGATGAATTAATTAGTGAGAATGAAGAGACCTACATGTCTATAAACTATGAGTGGATTTTCTGAAGAAGCAGTGAGCAAACTTCAGTTGAGAGACCAGTGAGCTTTCAAATTGTGAATTGTTGTAAACCAGGAGGGACAATGAGTCTGCTCCGAACTTTGTAAACAACAGTGCTCTTTTAGTGGATTTGGTACATCAGTGCATCGCCGGTGTATGCTCCTTGGATGTAGATCAATGCGAGTGAACTAGGTAAGATTTTTGTGTCCTATGCATTCTTTAAGATTCATTCATGTTCTATAATGTGAATGAGAGAGAGAAGAGAGTTTTGTCTAATAATAAAACAAGATCAAAGATGCAGTTGTTTTAATTTTTCATACCCTGATTCACCCCCCTCTCAGGGTATCTAGACTATTGGACCTAACGATTGGTATCAGATTGAAAGGTGGATATTAGTGTTTCTCTCTCGATAAAGGTCAACAATCACAAGGGAATTCCGATCTTCGATGGAAATAATTTTCGGTTATGGAAGAATCAGATGAAACACTACATCCGATCTTTGGGAATGGATGTGTTTACTACAACAATGCATGGTATCTCAACTAACCTCAATAGTGGTTCTTTATCATAGGCTGTGAGAAGATAATTGGATGCTGATGCCAAGGGAATTAATGCTTTAGGGGGAGATATGTCCAATTCTATTTATACAAAGGTTATTTCATGAAAAACATCACATGCTATGTGGGAAAATCTATTGAACATATAAGAAGGAGATACAAATGTTAGAGAGGAAAAGCTTCAAGTGTTGTGGAATAAGTATGAAGATCTAAAAATGAACCAAAATGAGTTTGTTGATGAATTCTTTGATAGGGTAAATATTGTGGTGGAAGATATGCGAGGTCTTGGGGAAGTCATTGAAGACAAAAAAATCATGAAGCACATATTGAGAAAAATTCCACCTTAGTTCAATCCAAAAGTTTCAGTACTAAAAGATAAAGATATTAAAGAGCTAACACTAGAAAATTTGCACAGTGCCTTGGTTTCATATGAAATGAGGAACAATGAAAATGAGGCTGTGGAAAAGGGAAAATCCAAAGAGGTTGGATTCAAGGCCATGAAAAATCTCACCATTGAAGATACTCTGGAAGAAGAAAAGATAAATGAGGTGATGTCATTCCTTTCTTCAAATCTTCAAAGAGGAAAAGGAAATTTTAAATGGAAACTTCCACTAGCATGATTTATATGTGGAAAGGTTGGTCATCTTGCAGAAAGGTGCCCCAAAATTTTTCAAGATGATGATAATGATGATGACGAAGTTGAAATTCCCAAGAATAAGTATTCAGCCTATGTGAAAGGGAAGAAACAATTCAAAATAAATTTCTTCAATAAGAAAGAATCTTCTTTCACAAGAATTTGACAGTTCATATAATTTTGAGGTTGAAGAGGTTAATGAAATTGAAAAATGAAATGATCATGATGAAAATTCTATGGTGGATGTTTTTGGTAGTGCTCAGGAAAAGGAAGAAGTCAATATTGATGATGAAGAAGAAGTTGAAGGAAGAATTGATATACAAGCTGAGTTAGAGGCTACTCTTGAAGAGTTAGATGTTTGTAGATCCAAAACAAAAAAATCCAACAAAGTATTTCGTGATGCCAAACTCTATATGCAACTACAAGAAGAAGAGAGGCCATAGTTAATGGAATGAATCGAGAAACTTAAGTCATTAACACCAAAGGAATAAGAATCGGTTAGTAAGTATAAAATAAAGGTTGAAGAATAGAGAAGGGATATCAATAAATTGAATACCACAATGACAGATAAAATTAAGCATATCGAATAACTTGAAGGAGAAGTTGTTGGTTTGAGAAAAAGGTTAAGGATTAAGAAAAACTCTTTAATCCTACTATGACATCATGAAAGTAGATCAATTAGAAAACTGAGAAGATAAATTTTGAGAGTATTGGTTCTATAGAAAGCAATAATCAATTATGTTTAGATGTTATGGCTGATGTTAGACTTTATCAAACACAAAAAGCTATGAAAAGTGATGTTAGATCACAAGAACCAGTTCCAAGATTGATGTTTGATTTGGGAACAAATATGAATTAGAATATTCATAGATCCCAAAGGGAAACTAGTAGTGCAGAATTGACACACAGGAATGCACCCTATATCAGGTGTTATTGTTGTGGAAATATGGGACATTCAAAATATGTGTCTTCCATAGACAAAAGATACAGAAGGGCATATGAGAAACTGTGGAATCTAAATAGAGTTTGATGTTATAGAACATCCATTGAGGGAAATTTATTTTGGTGCGAATAATTTGGGTATATGGACAGATATTGTACATCGACTATGTAGAGGAATGTGACAAGGCAGAATCAAAGTAGCTGTGAGCAGCAAATCAAAAAACCAATAGGTGAGTTGAGAATTCAAAATTGATTTTTAGCTCTGCATGATGAAGATAGGCCACTACACTCTGAGGAAGATAAAGTTTTTCAAAATACACCAAGTGTGAGGTCAAAGACATGGATCAAAAAGGAAAATGATGAGAAGACAGTGCTGGCATAAATTTCCCTTAAAGCATCAGACCGTTCTGGTGTATGGATATTAGACAGCGGTTGCACATCTCACATGACATGTAATAAGGATATTGTTACATGCATCAAATATGACAAAGAAGGATTTGTCATGTTTGGAAATGATGAAGGCCTAAATATTATTGGCTCAGGAAATACTAGGTTTGGGGGAAAAGAGATGAGATGGGCTGATGTCTTGGTAGTAGAAGGTATCCGTCACTATTTTCTTAGTGTCAGTCAACAATGCGACTCCAGAAATTCTATAAGGTTTACTAAGAAGAAATGTATTGTCAAAGGAAGAGATGGAGTAGTAGTTTTATAGGGAAAAATAACAAAGTGGAATCTATACCTTGTATGTGGAGAAGAAGATATGTGCTTTTTTTCTAGAGAGGAAGAAAACAAACTATGGAATAAATGACTGGGTCATTTATGTCAAACATCCCTAGAAGATCTGGTGAAGTGTGAAGTAGCCAGAGACCTTCCTAATATATCACGTGATTGTACACATACATGCGATGCATGTTAGTAAGGTAATCTCATCAGAAAGACATATAAGGAAAAGGAAAAAAATAAAAAAGAGTGCTCGAATTTGTGCATGCTGATGTTTGGGGGCCTATCACACCAAGATCCGTTGACGAAAAGAGGTATTACGTTTTTTTCATTGATGAATATAGCATAATGGAATGGGTATTCATCATTTACCATAATTACTATGTGTTTAGTTTCTTGAAACAACATCGGAGGGAATCTAAAATGATGCTTGGACAGAAAATTCTGAAGTTTCATACTAACAATGGCACGAAATTTACAAATAGTAAGGTGGAAGACTATCTCGAGAAACATGGGATAAGGCATTAAGTTTCTTCAGTAAGAACACCCCAATATAATGGTGTGTTTGAAAGGAGAAACCAGATCATCAACAACATGGACAGAATGATTCTTATAGAAAAAGACCTACTAGAGAAATTTTGGAAGGAATCAGTATTAACGTCGGTCTACATTTCTAATAGAGATCTGTTTTGTCCGAAAAAAGGAAAGTCTCCCTATGAGATGTGGTATGGAAAGAATCCAATAGTGAAATACTTTCAAATCTTTAGAATTAAGTGATTTATTATCAACACTGAAAAATATAGAAAATTTGAGTTGTGTGGAGATGATGGGATATTCCTTGTCTACTTAGGAAAAATCAAATCATTCAAATGCTTTAACAAGAGGCTGGGAAGAGTAGTTGAGAGAAATGATGTCACTGTTGTGGAAAATGAAGTGACTAATCAACAGAATAATGAATAGTTTCTTGATGAAAGTGATGAAGAGGAATGTAACACGGGAGGAGCATAAGTGGCCGATGCTGATTCAGAAGAAGATACTAATGATGAGCATGAGGAAGTAAAATCCATATCTTCACATAAGCTAATGAGTCAAGCTAAAATTGATAGGAAGAATATCATTGGTTATTAATCAACTCTAGTTCAGATAAGAAGAATGAAATAATGATAGCAGACATCTTTCTTATCTCAGGTGGAGCCTAAATTCTTTACTGATGCAGCTAAAGATGAAAACTGGGTTCAGGATATGAATGAAGATCTAGATCAAATTGAGAAAAATCAAACATTGGAGATTGTTTTGAGGCCAATGGATAAGAATTTTATCGTGACTAAATCGGTTTATCACAACAAGATGAATGAATATGGAATAATTACTTGAAACCAAGCACAACTAGTGTGCAAAAGATACTCCCAGATAAAGGGAATAGATTTTGATGAGACATTTGCACCGATTACAAGGCTGGAGACAATCAGATTATTCCTAGCCATTTCAGTGCAACAGAAGATCAAAGTGTTCCAGATAGATGTTAAATCTTCATTCTTGAATGTGATTCTGGAGGAAGAAGTTTATATAGAGCATCCATATGGTTTTCTCATTCATGAAGACAAGAACAAGGTTTGTCAGCTGAAGAAGGAATTATATGGGCTGAAACAAGCACCAAGAGTATGGTACTCGAGGCTTGATCAATATTTGAAGAATCTCGGTTTTCAACGTGGAAGAGTTGATTACAATCTCTTTCAACAATAACGGTAATAAAAGGATGATGGTGGTGGTTTATGTCAATGAAATAATATTTGGAGGATCATATGAAGCACAGTGTATAAATTTTTCCAAATTCATGAAACATGAGTTTGAAATGTCTATGATTAGTGAGATGACATTTTTCTTTGGTTTACAGGTAACACAAGTTAGAAATGACACATTTATCTCTCAATCCAAATATTACAAGGAGGTTCTGAGGAGATTTGGAATGTACAATTCTAAGGAAAATGAAGACTTCGATTGATACCCGAGTGAAACTATCGAAGGATGATGAAGACAAGGCAGTTAATATCATAGAGTACAGAAAAATCATTGTAATTATACTGTGTCTTACAACAACACAACCTGACATTGTATTCTCCACATTCGAAACAACACAATATCAAAGCAATCCCAAGGAAATCCACATGCTTGCAGTGAAAATAATACTTCGGTATATCAAAGAAACTATGGATTTCAGTTTAATGTATAATGAAAAATATTAGCAAGAGTTGTTGGGATATACAGATGCAGATTAGGTCAGTTCAATATATGACAGGAAATCATTGTCAAGAGGTAAATTTTATCTTTGTGGTTGGTGTATTTCATGGCTAATCAAGAAGAAAGATTTCATTTCATTGAGCATCGTAGAAGCTGAGTATATTGCCACCACTCAAGCATGCACATAATTATTGTGAATGAAGAAGAAAATTGATAATATGGGAGTTGAAGTGAAGTATCTGATCAGAGTCTAGTGCAATAACTCAAGTGATATAAATATCAGAAAAAATACCATCCCTCACTCAAGGACAAAGCACATTGAGATAAAGTCTCAATTTATCAAGGAGAAGGTTGATCTGGGAATCATGAAGTTGAAGTATGTGCCTACTGAACTACAGGTTGTAGAAATTCTGACTAAGGCCTTATCCAAGGAAGATTTTGAGAGGTATCAACTAGATCTGGGAGTTTAGTCAACTCCCCACACTTGAAAAAATGTGGATTTGGGACCTCCCCCTCTCCTCGAGGAATAATGTGTTTTTCTCTAATGTGCTAATCTGTATTCTTTCCAGTGTTTCAGACCAAAAAGGAGTGACCTTTGGGTTCATTGAAAAAGGGGGAGAAATAGTGACTCCTAAAGGGGGAGAAAATTTCTTAAGTTAAAAAAATAAGAAGAAGCTGATAGGTGGAGCATCGAGATAGGGGGAGAGCAATGAGATATGGGAGAGTTTCAAATCTAACGATTCTAGAAGTGATCGATCAAAGAATAGATATCACGATAGCTGAGGATTGTGATAAAAAAAATAGTGACGTTGAAATGGTGTAAGAAGGTTTCCAGTGACTAGAAATTGGTATCAGTTTGGTTTTAGAAATTGGGGTCATAAATGAAGTGATTCATTAATGAACTTCTCATACTACTCTTGTTTCTCACACCGATCATTGCCCATGTGGGCTTAGAGTATGTGTTGGGTGAATCCTTAATCACTATTAGAATCATAATAGGCGAATTGTGGATGAATATGGAAGGTGATTAGTGAGGTATCAATGTGTAGAGAATCGTTACAATAAGAGTTGTCAACAATCCCAAAGGTGGAGATTGTTGGACAAAAATCCCTCAAGTTAACATTGAAGCATTTTTGTGGTGTTTGTGTTTGTTGACAAAGATGGTTTGTTTGTTGACAAAGAGGGTTTCTATGGCGAGTTGTTGAGTTCTAGGGATATTTTTGACAACCTATGTCAACAAATAACGATGAAAAAGGAATGGAAAATCTGGGGGAGATATAAAAAGAATAGATCTAAGGTGGCACCGTTTTATAGTGTTTGCCAAATTTTTGTGCCTCAAAATCAGAAAATAGAGATTCATGTTTCTGGAAAAGGAAGTTGCGTGCAAGATTGAAGATGGTATGGATACTTGCACGCAAGTCATGTTTTGGGTGTGAAATGTCAAAAAATAGAAAAGGAATGAAGTGCACAAAAGATTTATAAATGTGCGCGAAGGATAAGGCTTTGCAAAGGAAACTTGTGCACCCAATGTGACATCAAATGGGGTTTTCCATGCTCGAAGAGGATATTGCGCTAAATAGTGAATCTTTTATACAGGGGTCAATAATGCCTATAATAAGAAGTGACTCCCCTAATTCAAAATAGCTCAACACTTAGGGAAAATCCGAGGACCAGATTGCGTAAGAATTTAGCGCAAAGGGAGTTGTATGAAAGATTTTGAGTTTCGTGCAAGCTAAGAAAGTTGTGTGTAAGATTTGAGTTGCGTGTAAGCTAAGAAAGTTGCACGTAAGATTTGAGTTGTGCATAATATTGAAGTTTCACATTAAAGTTGCTTGAAATATGCTATAAGGGTTGGGGGAAATATTTGGAGTTACCCAGTAGTACTATGGTAAAGTGGTTTTCATCAGTGGAGGAAAATTGGACTTCAACAGAGCATCTACATATAGTGGATGATGTATTCATTAGTGAGAATGAAGAGACCTACATGTCTATAAACTGTGAGTGGATCTTATGAAGAAGCAGTAAGAACACTTCATTTGAGAGAGCAATGAGCTTTCGAATTGTGAATAGTTTTAAAATAGGAGGGACAGTGAGTCCACTCTGAACTTTGTAAACAATAGTGCGCTTTTAGTGGATTCGGTACATTGGTACATCACCGATGTATGCTCCTTGGATGTAGCCCAATGAGGGTGAACCAAGTAAAATTGCTATACCCTGTGCATGCTTTAAGATTCATTCATACTTTTTAATAGGAAGGAGAGAGAGAAGAGATTTTTTTCTAACAACCAAACAAGATCAAAGGGGAAATTGTTTTAATTTGTCATACCCTGATTCACCCCCTCAGGGTATCTATCCTAGCGGATCTAACATTAATTTTCCTCAAGAATTTGAATAGTTTAAGAATCATCACAAAATATATTAAAATAACAAATTATAGTTTAATATTATGGGCTTACATAATTCATACATCATCTATGAATCAATAATTCATGTATTTAGCTTATACCGCAAATTATTGTATTTCAATATCCTCCGAAAATTCAAATATTTTAGAAAAATCCAAATAATTCACCCTAACCATTTTTTGACATGTAAAATTAAAAAATGAAATAAATTTCATGAGAATTAGTTTCTAAAAATTAGAAATTTAATTTTTAATTAAAATCCTCATTTACGCAAAAAATAACAATTTTAAAATTACAACTAATTTTATAACACTTTGAAAAATTAATTAAGGTCTCATAAAATTATATTTTAATCATGAGAAAACAAAATATTAATTTATGAATAAATTTTATGAAAATAATTTTTCTTTTAGATCATTTTATTAATTATAAAATTGAAAATAAACATTTATGTTTATAAAAAATATTAACAATTAATTAATAATTTCCAAAACATTTATTTACTATTAATATGATATAATTATATCATATTACAATTTATAATATTCTCAAATTTTATTTATAATTTCATAGGTGTGGTTACTATTTTATTGGCCGAATTTCTATTCCTAATGTTCACAATACTATTCCAAAGGCCAAGTTACTATTTCATTGATATATGTACCTTAATTTATAGAAAAAGCCTTTTATTTCATTCATTATCATTTATAAAGTTTGGTTTGTGTTCTATATGTGATTTCATATGATTTATACGATATGAAATAACTTTTTATTCAATGTAATTTATCGAATGAATTGAATTTATTTAAGAGGATACATACTGTAAAATCTTGGGGTGTTATATTCTTCCTTCCTTCAAAAATTTCATCATATAAATATTTCATGAATATTATCCCATAACAATATGTGGGTGTTTCTTCTTCATAACATCTTTAGGTTCCCAAATTGCTTCTTCAATTTTATGGTTTCTCGAAAGAACCATTACATGTTGAGTGGTATAATGTTTCAATACTTTCTCTATTATTGTAAAACCCTGAGATTTTATGAGATATAATATTTTTAATTTCTTTTATATCTTCTATTGTACGCTACACCAAGAATATCTTGCGCTATACGCAACACCGTATTAGCTTGCAGTATATGCAACAGTATTCTTGGATTGTGTTAAACACAACTTCATGTTTGTTTGATAGTAGTTATTCTATGAAAAATTGAGTGTATATATATATATTCAATGTATAAATGAAATATGGTTGGATTCTATTATACGCAACAACAAAAGAGTCTTTCACTAAACGCAAGCCGGATTTGCCTTACATTACACGCAATCACGACCTTCCTCGATAGCGTGTGTTGTACGCAATACCAAGTTTCACTAAACAATGATATATGGTTATAATATTATTATGAACTAGATATTATGAATAGTATTAACTACAATTTGAGTGTTATAACATTATTATTTTATCTTACACATTTTCTAGAACATTGTGTGAGAACAAAATAAATTGTTCGAGTAAAATAAGTATTTTTCAAAAAATGCATTTTTGCTGCCTTTTGATGGCACACCCACTTTAAATCTAGTTTTTGACATGTTTATAAGTTCAATTTGAAAAAATAAAATTCTTCTTGGGAATCAGTATATAAAAATTTACTTTGGATAAAATTTTCATATTATTCTGATAACTTTCATATTTTAATGAATTGTAAAAACACGCTATATTTTAATTAAAAACTAATTTTTTCATCGTAATAATTTATATGGTTAAATTATAATATTTAATGGATTTAAATTATAAATAGAATATATTTTTACCATTTAATATATTGTATGTCATTAGCATTTATTTTACATTGAATTCATAGGTAAAATCATTTCAATCTTTTGCAATGTTTTAACTTTTAAAACTCGTTTTCTTAACAACAGAATTAATTTTAAATTAATTTCTGCAACTTATGTGATTTGAATTTGGAAAAATGGATTCAATATTTGGAATCCGTAGGTCCAAATTATGTTAATAAGCTACTTTTTTATTTTTAGTCATTATGAATAGTAACTACAGTAAATTTTATTTACCATAGTTAAAGGTAAATCAGGCAATTAAGGGTAAATATAATATTATAAAATTACCCTAACACTTGTTCTAATATATTTAGATGATTATATTTTACCCTAAATCATACATGGTTCGAAATGGAATCTAATAGAACCCACTTGAATTTGATTAAGACCTTTTATTTAGTTTATTTAAAGGAAAGTAATATGTCTCACTCAAACTTTAATAAATAGATTATTTTTAATATATAGTTATACAGAACATAAATTAGATTATAAATACTCATATTAAAGCTAAAATTGTTTTATTTATCATCGTAATTTATTTGTAATTTTTAAGAAATATTTAATTACCTTAATAGCTTATACATTAATGATATAAAAATTATTTATTTAGTGAAAAATCAATAATATAGTTTTTATTAAAATAACAATACCTTTACAAAGGACCAAAGAATTGACCAAACATTATTGGTCAAGTATATTTATACCCCAAGAATCCAAGGGTCGATTTCTGGACCATTTGGAGCCTTATAAAACTAAGTAGGACATTTATATTATTTTATTTTAAATGATGTCAAAGATGTCACCATCATAATTTAATAAATATAACAATTTAAATATTGTTATTTTAAGATGATAAATTCGAGTAAAAATATTATTACGAAATTTATTATATTTATCTTTATCATAGGATTTTATTTTAAATTTTTATGCAACTAATAAGTATATTAAATGACTATAAAAAATGATGTAGTAATTGTTTTATTAAGAGAAATATGAAATAAATGGTTTTATAAATATTAAAATAAACATTATATGAACTAATTAATGTTCTACACAAGTTTTATAGATGAATATGACATTTTATAAATCTATTAAACATTTTTTTTGAATATATCCTCTGTGTAGATTTTATTTAAATTCAAATAAATGGATAGTGTCAAAATGAACTCTATTGTTATTTTATAGAAATAACATATTATTAAATTTATTAAAAATCACATAAATAGTTAAAAATTATAAATTGAATTTAAATGGTCTAAAATTTCATAAATTAACCAATTATGGATAATTCACAACACATAAGTAATTATTTATGACAATTTAAAATCTTGAATATTATTACCACAAATAAGATTAAATAAATTAAATAAGGATAAATCAAATTTATAAGGTTTAAAATAAATTCCCAACATGTATAAATTTTATTGGATGATAATATTAAAACCTTATCTCATCTAATATTCTTATTTGAGTCATTTTGGAAGTTTTTATGTGGGGTTTGATTTATTATAAATTAATATTTTTGAGGTTTCCAAAGGTGCCCCTCTCCTCCCTTATAAAAGGGCACCTCCTTCTTCTCCTCTTCACAACACTTTGAGCCTTCAAGCTCGGAAAAACCATGAAATTTTTTCTTCTCCACTTCCCTAGAAAAATTCCGGAGGTCTGGTCCTCTCAAAAGACCAACTCAAGTTTTTTAAGAGGAAGCTTAAAAGAGGTCCGTCGAAGAAGAGGTAATCTCTTCTACCGATTCTTTCAAGTTTCTTTCTTCTTCAACTTATTATTCTTTAGTTGTTTCATTATAAAGTAATAAAATTAGTATCAATAATATACAGATATGTTATTATAAATATGAAACAACCCCATTTCACCTTCTATCCATCCTACGGAAAACGAAATCACCGCGCGTGCGTACATACAGAATACCGTCTCCACGCCGTGGTGTAATCTATTTTTCCACCACCACCTTACTTGGATGGGTATAATGGTGTAAAGAATAACTATATATATGGTTATTATAACATTATTCTAATTCTGAGATATTATATCATCCAATATAATTCCATTCAATAATTATGGGAACAATCATCTCTCGTGCGTACGTATGGATTACCGTCTCCACGACGCGACGTGATTCATTTTCCAAGTTAACCATTCAAGAATGATTATAAAGTATATATATTATCTAATCATAAAATATATGACATATTAATGATAATGGACTTATGTATATGCAATTTACTTACTTCCATTCAATTTAATAAGGAAATGAAAATAGCGTTCATGCGTACATATGGCCTACCGTCTCCATAAATGGTGTATTTATTTCCATTTATAGATCTATTATATATATGTATATTCTGAATATATATAATATATAAATCATGTTTTACATTCTGAATGTAAGTAATCATGATATAAGTAATCATATGAATAATTACAAGTCAAAACACGAATGATAAATGAAAGGATTTTACCCAAAATGCTACTTTAACATGAATTTACAAAAGAACGGGTAATATAAAGTCATAAGTGAACCATATATGATATAATAAAAATGAATATGATTATATAATAAGTCAATTACATTATTTAAATCATTATACAGGAGGTCCTGATACATACGAAGCATATGGGACATAAGGTAAGGTATAACTTTTCCAATCTCGTTTTTATTCGAGATTGTTTATTCGTAAGTATTTATTGGGGTTATATTTATCATCCATGTCCCTGTTTTATAAAAATGGTTTCATGTATGTTTAAAGTCCTTTTACCTATTTTTGACTTTTATTACATGGTATGTAAGGAATCTTTTTTTTACCATACGAGGTACTTTTTGGCTTTTTGGAAAAAGTACAAGAAAAATGTTTTTTTACTTATACGACATGAACGGATTTTTATGGTTTCATAACTCCTTATTTTCATGAAGATTACTCTACAACATTTAATTACTATTTTCAACAAAATACCTTTCTTTTAAAATTTCATGGCATTTTTTGAAAAGAAAATGATTTTGAAAAAGAAAGGATATTTCCCTCAAGAATTCATTTCAAGTGTTTTATCAAAACCATTTTCCGTATAAGATGGAATTATTTCATATGTGTATGTTTCAAGTATAATGTCTCTATTATTTAAATGGATTGATTTTTCATATGATGAAATGATATCCATTTCTTTTATATGGATTATGTTATGATGGGATGATGTTTATGAAACTCATTTTATTCATTGGGTTATTATGAATGATGTATGTTTATTTTATGGCACACAAAAGAATGATTTAAT
The DNA here is from genome assembly GCA_963277665.1 of Viscum album. Taxonomy (NCBI): domain Eukaryota; kingdom Viridiplantae; phylum Streptophyta; class Magnoliopsida; order Santalales; family Viscaceae; genus Viscum; species Viscum album. The sequence continues at coordinate 1,225,705,083 of OY728134.1, read as the reverse complement.
TATGAGATGGGCGGGACATATATCTCCCTCCAATGAATTGGGTAAATATTTATATCTCATGAGGTATACATGGATGGAATGGTCAGTTAATCCGGTTCAGTGGTACAGGACTGGAACTAGGAGTGAACTCGATTCCGTAAGGGACTTTGTCCACTAAGATGGTCTTGGCAGAAACGTCTTAGCTACTATGGAAATCATATCAAGTGTTTAATGGTTTTCCATAATTACATGTTTTATTACCATGCTATTTTATTATGATTAATGTTTCTTTATGATCTATGCCTTACATAGTTCCATGTTTTGTGTCATTTCTCATGATTTTGATGTTTAAACATTATGTTCATGTTTTTTAAGTTCAAATGTATATGATTTGTTTTATTTTCTCCATGCTTACACTTTCTAAGCATTTGAGCTCACCCTTTATATGTTTTCTTTTCCCCAGGATTGAAATAAAGGTCTTAGGTAAGAAAAAAAGGGGAAGATCTTTGTGGGAGATGTTGGAGATCTTTCTCCATGATTAGAAGATTATATTCGGAGTTTTCAAAGGCACAAAACTATTAAGTTCCTTGTGTGTCTGTTTTTGTTATGTATTAGATATTTCAAAAAATTAATGTAATGTACATGTACGTCAAGATTTGGGTCTCTATAGTTGGTATCAGAGGAAAGGTTTTGTCAACTTTTGGAAACTAGGATGTGAAATCTTTAGTGAAATCCCTAGAGATATTTCTAAGGTATGTCTAGGGATGTCTGTAAAGTTAATTAGAAATATAGGTTATAGTCATAGAATTACAGTAAAGATATTAGAATTAAACCTAAGATGTTAGATATTGAAGTTACTCCCCATTGATTATGATATTTTCCGCTCACACTATTTTTCTTGGGTTTTAGAAAATTGCTGGAAACAGGAAGATTCACGATAATGGAGGATATGATGGGCAATGGAATGATATTATTCATAAGAAACCGAATGAAATTGGATCTGGAGTTCCACATATAATTATTATGCCTAATCAGAGATCACATAATATGATCAAAAATCTCAACTTTGGTAAGTTTCCTGACTCAACTAATAAGAGAAAGATGGAGTTTCATGTTGATCATAGAGGAAAGAAAGTTAAATTTACCTCATGTAAATCATGTGGGAAGAGGAATCAGGGAGAATGTTTCAAAGGAAATGAAAAATTCTTTGGGTGTGGAAAAGAAGGACACAAATCTAGTAATTGTAAAGGAAAAGGTTTAGTTAACACCATGGACAATGATAATGGTATTGCTAAGACATCAACAACGGTTAAATGTTTTAAATATGGAATTTACGGGTATTATGCTAACCAATTCCCTAAAGTAATGTCTCACGAAGAGAATAATCATGGTCATATGGGTAGTATTTATGTTGATTATGATGAAGAGACTACAAATGATATGTGAGATGAATGAATTGTTCAATATCGGTCAATGGTTTAAGAAGGTAGTGGAATGATTACATGTTTATCAAGAGTAATGTTGTATAAGTATTCTCATGGTACTATGGAATAAAGAGACATATAAGGATTATTACACTATTGTTTTTCCTTATGTTTTTGAAAGTATATGTTGAATGGTACTGGTAACCATGAATGGTTATTCAGATATTTTTGGAAAGCACCTAATATGTACATAAAGAAGGGATAAAGAGATAATGAAATGTTTGATAGTAATAATGAGCTCATGAATAATATAAGGAAAAAGTGATATCATGGTTTGAGTATATAGAATTTTTGGGATTTTGGTATCTGGAAAGAGTTACATTGTGACAACATTCATGTTTTCACTATGGTGCAAGAGAATACATTGATTAAGGTATTCAAATGTTTGGAATGTGACTAACAATATATATCATATGATATATGGGGGATAAATGATGGTATTCACATGCTCGATAGATGAAATTTCTAGTAATTGTTTTCTTTATACTATGAGTTTGGACAGAAGTATTTTGGATAAGCCTAAAGATTGGAATGAATTAAGTTAGACATAAGATAGTATTATTTAAGTCTAGAACGTTTTTAAATATTATTGTAGGAATGTTATTATAATGTAGTTTTAGAAAAAGGGACAAACTGTAGGACGAGCGACAACCCGCCGTGTCGGAAAAGGCTGTGGAAATCGAACCCACAACCGAAGTGTGACATGCCTTTATCGCCTACCACTGACCTACAAGAAGTCCTTGGTTAGTATATATTAGTTTTAATTTATTAAGTCGTATGATATATGAAGTATAAGTCCATTTTAGGCACTATATACGATTAATCTCACTATAGATGGACTTATGTATATTTAATGACTTTTTCCCACCTTTTTTTGAGACAAATGGAATGACCTAACATTCTATCGCATGATCCTTTAACACTTCACGGAAGACAAATTCAACTTCATTTCTTTAAGATATGAAGTGGAAATTTTTCAAGGCCCAAGCAACAGTGAGATTGCACCAAAATCAAGTAAGTATTTCTTTTAATTCAAAAAAATTATTCAACATTAGGGAAATGATCTTGAAAACCAAAAATGTTTTCATAGTGCTCTCATATCTGATGAATCATATGTTACCTTAGATCATCACAAATTTATGGCTTTGTGACTATTGGCTTTATCATAGCCATGTCCTCTACCACTCTCTATATGAACTTTATGGTTAGATTTCTCTTCTATATCCATATTTTCACCTATGTTATCCTATGTGGAAACCTAGTGATTAGCTAATTTGTGTAACCGTTATGTTTAATACTTTAGTTTTTAAAGATAAGTTTTGATATTCCTTTTTACGATGTGAGTTTCTATGAATGAAACTCTCATGTAATAAACCATTCATAACCCTGATGAATTTTGAGGGCGAAATTCATTTTAAAGGGGGAAGAATGTAACACCCCGAGATTTTATGAGATATAATATTTTTAATTTCTTTCATATCTTCTGTTGTACGCTACACCAAGAATATCTTGCGCTATATGAAACACCGTATTAGCATACAGTATACGCAACACTATTCTTGGATTGTGTTACACACAATTTCAAGTTCGTTTGATAGTAGATATTCTACACAACATTGAGTATGTATATATATATATATTCAATGTATAAATGAAATATGGTTGGATTCTGCTATACGCAACAACAAAGTAGTCTTTCACTACATGCAACCCTGACTTGCCTTGCATTACACACAATCACGACCTTCCTCGATAGAATGTGTTGTACGCAATACCGGGTTTCACTAAACAATGATATATGATCATAATATTATTATTAACAAGCCGTTATGAATAGTATTAACTAAATTGTGAATGTTATAACATTATTATTTCAGCTTACACATTTTCTGGAGTATCGCGTGAGAACAAAATAATTTTTTCGAGTAAAATAAGTATTTTTCAAAAAATGCAGTTTTTCCACCTTTTGATGGAGCACCCACTTTAAATATATATTTTTTACATGTTTATATGTTAAATTTGACAAAATAAAATTATTCTTTGGAATCAGGATATAAAAATTTACTTTGGATAAAATTTTCATATTATTTTGATAACTTTCATATTTTAACGAACAGTAAAAACATGATATATTTTAATTAAAAACAACTTTTTTCATCGTAATAATTTATATGGTTAAATTATAATATTGAATGGATTTAAAGTATAAATAGAATATATTTTTACCATTTAATATAATGTATGTCATTAGCATTGATTTTACATTGATTTCATAGGTAAAATCATTTCAATCTTTTGCAATGTTTTAACTTTTAAAACTAGTTTTCTTAACAACGGAATTAATTTTAAATTAATTTCTGCAACTTCTATGATTTTAATTTGAAAAAATGGATTCCATATTTGGAATAGGTAAGTCCAAATTATTTTAATAAGATACTTTTTATTTTTAGTCATTATGAATAGTAACTACGGTAAATTTAATTTACCATAGTTAAAGGTAAATCAGGCAATTAAGGGTAAATATAATATTATAAAATTGCCCTAACACTTGTTCTAATATAATTGGATGATTATATTTTACCCTAAATCATACTTGGGTATAAATGGAATCTAATGGAACCTACTTGTATTTGATTAAGACCTGTTATTTAGTTTATTTAAAGGAAAGTAAAATGTCTCACTCAAACTTTAATAATTAGATTATTTTTAATATATAGTTATAAAGAAAATAAATTCGATTATAAATACTCATTTGAATGATAAAATGTTTTTTTATCATTGTAATTTATTTGTAATTTTTAAGAAATATTTAATTACCTTAATAGCTTATACATTAATGTTGTAGAAATTATTTTTTTAGTGAAAAATAAATAATATAGTTTTTATTTAAATAACAATACCTATAAAAAGGACCAGAAACTTGACTAAACATTATTTGTCGAGTATATCTATACCCTAAGCATCCATGGGTAGATTTTTGGACAATTTAGAGCCTTATAAAACTGATTAGGACATTTATATTATTTTATTTTAAATGATGTCAAAGATGTTACCTTCATAACTTAATAAATATAACAATTTAAATGTAGTTATTTTAAGATGATAAATTCGAGTAAAAATATTATTACTAAAGGTATTATATTTATCTTAATAATAGAAATTTGTTTTTAAATTTTATGCAACTAATAAATATATTAAATGAATATACAAAAATAATGTATTAATTATTTTATTAAGAGAAATATCAAATAAATGGTTTTATAAATATTAAAATAAACATTATATGAATTAATTAATGTTCTACAAAAAATTTTATAGATGAATATGAAATTTTAAAAATCTATTAAACATTTTTGTTTGAATATATCTTCTGTGTGGATTTTATTTAAATTCAAATAAATGGATAGTGTCAAAATGAACACTATAGTTATTTTATAAAAATAACATATTATTAAATTGATTAAAAACCACATAAATATTTAAAAATTATAAATTGAAATTTATATGGTCTAAAATGTCATAAATTACCTAATTATGGATAATTAATAACACATAAGTAATTATTTATAACAATTTAAAATCTAGAATATTATTTCCACAAATTAGATTAAATAAATTAAATAAGGATAAATCGATTTGATAAGGTTTAAAATAAATTCCCAAAATGTCTAAATTTTATTGGATTATGATATTACAACCTTATCTCATATAATATTCGGATTTGAGTCATTTTGGAAGTTTTTATGTGGGGTTTGATTTATTATAAATTTATATTTTTGAGGTTTCCAAAGGTGCCCCTCTCCTCCCTTATAAAAGGGAACCTCATTATTATCCTCTTCACAACACTTTGAGCGTTAAATCTCAGCCAAAACCTGAACTGTTTTCTTCTACACTTCCCTAGAAAAATTCTGGGGGTTCTGGTCTTCTCAAAAGACCAACTCTAGTGCCTTAAGAGGAAGCTTAAAAGAGGTGCGTCGAAGAAGAGGTAATCTCTTCTACCGATTCTTTCAAGTTTCTTTCTTCTTCAACTTCTTCTTATTTAGTTGTTTCATTATAACGTAATAACATCAGTATAAATAATATACTGATATGTTATTATAAATATGAAACAACCCCATTTCACCTTCTATCCATCCTATGGAAAACGAAATCACCGTGCGTGCGTATGTACGAAATACCGTCTCCAGGCCGTGGTGTAATCTGTTTTTCCACCACCACCTTACTTGGATGGGTATAATGGTGTAAATAATAACTATATATATGTTTATTATAACATGATTCTAATTCTGAGATATTATATCATCCAATCTAATTCCATTCAATAATTATGGGAATGATATCATCACTCATGCGTACGTACAGATTACCGTCTCCACGATGCGATGAGATTAATTTCCAAGTTAACCATTCAAGAATGATTATAAAGTATATATATATATATATATTAAATAATAATGAAATATATGACATAATAATTATACTGGACTTATTTATATGTTATTTACTTACTTCCATTCAATTTAATAAGGAAACGAAAACAACGTTAATGCGTACGTACGGCCTACCGTCTCTATGAACGATGTATTTATTTAAATTTATCAATCTATTATATATATATGTATATTATAAATATATATTATATATAAATCATGTTTTACATTATGGATGTAAGTAATCATGATCTAAGTAATCATATGAATAATTACAAGTGAAAACACGAACGATAAGTGAAACGATTTTACCCAAAACACTACTTTAACATGAATTTACAAAAAAATGGGTAATATAAAGTCACAAGTGAACCATGTATGATATAATAACAATGAATATGATTCTTTAATGATTCAATGAAATTATTTAAATCATTATACAGGAGGTTTGGATATATACTAAGCATATCAGACATAAGGTAAGGGATAACTTTTCCAATCTCGTTTTTATCCGAGATTGTTTATTCGTAAGTATTTACTGGGGGTTATATTTATCATCCATGTCCCTATTTTCTAAAAATGGTTTCATGTATGTTTAAAGTACCTTTTAACCATTTTTGACTTTTACTACATGGTATGTAAGGATTTTTTTTGTTGTTTACCATATGAGGTACTTTTTTGATTTTCTGGAAAAAGTACGAGAAGAATGTTTTTTACTTATATGGCATGAACAGATTTTTACGGTTTCATAACGCATTATTTTCATGAAGCTTAATCTACAATATTTAATGAATATTTTCAAAAAAATCCTTTTCTTTTAAAATTTCATGGCATTTTGTGAAAAGAAAATGATTTTGAGAAAGAAAGGATATTTTCCTCAAGAATTCATTTCAAGTGTTTTATCAAAACCATTTTCTATATAAGATGGAATTATTTCATATGTGTATGTTTCAAGTATAATGTATATATTATTTACATGGATTTATTTTTCTTAAGATGAGATGATATCCATTTCTTTTATATGGATTATTTTATGATGGGATGATGTTTATGAAACCCATTTTATTCTTTGGGTTATTATGAATGATGTATGTTTATTTTGTGGCACACGAAATAATTATTTCATTATGAGATGGGTGTGACCTATATCTCCCTCCAATGTATTGGATAAAGATTTATATCTCATGATATAGAAATGGCTGGAATGGTAAGTTAATCCGGTTCAGTGGTACAGGACTGGAACGAGGAGTGAACTCGATTCTGTAAGGGACTTTGTCCACTAAGATGGTCTTGGAAGCAATGCCTTGGATACTATGGAAATCATATCAAGTGCTTAATGGTTTTCCACAATTACATGTTTTATTCCCATGCTATTTTATTATGATTAATGTTTCTTTATGATATATTCCTTACATACTTCCATGTTTTATGTCATTGCTCAAGATTTTAATGTTTAAACATTATGTTCATGTTTTTCTTAAGTTCAAATGTATATGATTTTTTTATTTTCTCCATGCTTACCCTTACTGAGCATTTGAGATCACCCTTTATGTGTTTTCTTTTCCCCATGATTTAAAGAAAGGTTTTAGGTAAGAAAAAAATGGGAAGATCTTTATGGGAGATGTTGAAGATCTTTCACCACGATTAGAAGATTATATTCTGAGTTTCCAAAGACACGAAACTATTACGATCCTTGTGTGTCTGTTTTTGTTATGTATTAAGTATTCCGCAAAAGTAATTTAATGTACATGTATGTCAAGCTTTGGGTATCTAAAATTATTTTAAGAATATTTAAAGTCTTTTTATAGTAAGACAAATCCGGTTATAGTTATATTTCTTCATAGGTGAGTACATGCATTGGGTCTGGCACGTACTTATTTAACAATGATATGTGGAACACATAATGATCCTTGGAGAGATTTAGCAAAATTTCTAATAATTAAACTACAAATCCAATTATTTTCATAATTTCAAATGGCCTGGTGTACCTGGGGCTTAGTTTCCATTTCTTACTGAACCTTAAGACACCCTTCTATAGAGATAATTTTATAAAGACATGATCTACCACTTAAAATTCTAAATATTTTCCCCGATTGTCAGCATAACTTTTATTCCAACATTGAGGTCCTTTAATATGAGAATTAATATTTTTTCATTTATCATTTTGTCTTCAATATGTTTTGAGCCTATAAGATTATTCTCTCCAACTTTATCACAACAAGTTGGATTTTGATATCTCTTTCCATATAATGCTTCATATGGCACCATTTGAATACTAGAATGGAAACTATTATTGTATAAAAATTACACCAAAGGTAAATACTAATCCCACATAACTTAAAATTTATGTGAGAATAATATCAATATGTCTTCCAATGTTTGAACAGTCCCTTCAGACTATCTTTCAGTTTGAGGGTGATATACAGTACTCAAATGAAGCTCAGTATCCAAAGCCTTATGAAGACTCTTCTATAATTTTGATGTAAATTAGGGATCTCGATCAAAAAAAAAAAGATAGAGTTGCACCATGAAGTATTAAAACTTCATTAATATAGAGTATTTTAGTTTCTCAAGAGGTAAATATTCTCTTATAGTAATAAAATGGTCTGATTTTTTAAGGAGATCAATAATAACCCATATCATATCATTATTTATGGGGTTATTTTTGTAATCCATTGATAAAATCCATATTAATGTCATCCCAATTCCACATGGGAATATGTAGAGGTTTAAGGAATCTCCTAAGATTTTTTCTCTCAGTAATAACTTGTAAAAATACTAGGAATCATGACCCATAGTTAGAAATTTCCAACTTCATATTATCCCACAAAAAATGTTCCTTCAGATATCTATACATCTTAGTATTACCAGGGTTTATGGATAAATTTTAGCTATGAGAATCCTATAATAGTTCCATTTTTATCTAAAGTATTTATGGAAGACATAACCACTTTCCGAATTTCATAATTCTATCCTTGTACATAAATTCTTTCAATCTTCCATCCTTATTGGATTTAATTTTCTTTTTAAAATTCTCCTCATCAGATTAAGAGATTTTTATCTTCTCTAGTAAATATGACTTATATATCATTTGAAAAGGGGGTAATTTTTCCATTTCATCAATAATCCTCATATCCAACTTTTATAAATTAATGAATATAAGATCTTTATCAATCTTAATTTGGGTAATAAGTCTATGAACTTTCCTTCTTAATGCATATTCTAAATTATTTGATTTTTCTGGATGGTAGTGTATTGAGTAATCACAATATTTGATTAATTCAAGACATAAACTTTTACACATGTTGAGTTATTTCTATGTAAATATGTATTTCAAACTGTTGTGATCCATATATATCTCACATATTTCATTATATAGATAGTGTCTCTATATCTTCAGAGCAAAGATTATAGCTAGTAACTGAATATCATGAGTTAAATAATTTTGTTCACGAGTCTTCAACTTTAATTATGCAAATGAAATAACTCTATAATTTTTACTAAGGAAACAACTAAGTCCTTTCTTTGATGCATCACTGTATATAAAAAACCCATCATTTTATGATGGTAGAGTCAAAATCAAAGCATTGAATAAACTTTTGTTGAATTATTCAAATCATTATGTAGATTCTTTTGTAGATACAAAATTAACCCCTTTACATGTGATCTTGGTTAATGGGTTATCCAATAATGAAAAATTATGAACAAAACACCAATAGTAATATACTAAAAAATGAAACTAGGTACCTCAGTTATGTTCGCTGGTGTATTATATTCTTGGATTGCCTTTGTCTTCATAGGATCAACTATGATTCCATCCTTAGAGACAATATATCCATGAAAATAAATTTCAGGAACCCAAAATGCACAATTTCTAAATTTACCATATAAAAATTTACTTATGAGGGATTCAATAACAATATACAAGTGATTATCACGGTCTTCATAGATTTTAGAATACACTAGACCATCTTCAATGAGTACTACAATAAAATAATCAAGATATTCCTTGAATACTATGTTCATTAGATCCATAAAAACACAGTGTGAATTGGTCAATACAAATGGAATTACTATGAACTCATAATGTCCATACCACATCCAAAAATAAATCTTTGGGATATATTCCTTCTCTACTAGTAACTGATGATACCCATAATGAAGGTCAATCATTGGGAAATATTGAGCTTCATGAATATGATCAAATAAATCATCAATGTGAGGCAGATGATACTTGTTATTTATTGTATTAAAATTGATTTATCTATAGTCAATGAAAAGACTCAAGGATCCATCTTTCTTTTTGACATAGTGAACAAGGGCTCCCCATGAAGAAACACTAGGGGGAATAAATACATTATTACTCAATTCCTATAGTTGTTTTTTCAGATCCACTAATTCTATAATTTACATTATATAGGGAGACTTTGTTATTTGTCTTTCATCATGGATTATATCAAAGATAAATTCAACTTCACGCTCTAGGGGGTTCCTAGGTAATTCTTTAGGAAATACATTAATGTATTCCTACTTAATTGGTACATCATCAATTTCAATATGAATTTACTCATCCCTAGATGTTGTTTCCTCTTCCTCCCAAAAACATTCATTCAATATAGCTACTAGGGGTGGATCTATACAAGAATTATATGATGAAGATTCTGCTCTAGAGATAATAGATTCTACATCTTTCTCACATATGGTAATTTCATTCTTATTACAATAAATTCTTAAATTATATTTAGAAAGGTAGTCCATTCCAAGGATTATATTAAAGGAAACCATAGGTATGATGACAGGGTCAGAAAATAAAGCATGTTTATATTCCATAATTGGAACTACACAACACATTTTGTTTACAATTAGAATCCCCTTATTGGTTTTACAGACCACTCACTTATTAAATAAAAAGGTAAATATCTAATTATCATGGAAAATTGGGTAGATATAAAAGAGTGTGATGATAAAGAATCAAATAAGGAACTGGAAATATTTTAAGATATGATTAATTTACCTAACACCACATCATTAGTTACTTATTCCTTTTCCATAGTGATCACATAATCTTGGCCATCTACCCTTGGCCTCTTCTGTGGTAGATTCCCAAAACTCTTAGGAAATTGATTTGAATAATCCCCCAATTTATTATAACTGTAGAATTGAATATCATTGATTTTTTATTCCCCTTACAATCATTATCTCTATGAACCCTTTCTCCATACTTATAGAAAAATCCCATTCCTTTTAACCATCTACTAGGATGATTCCTTCAACAATTTTCACATAATGGAAATTACTTCATTACCTTATTCTTCTTTGACACATCACCTTTTCTATGGTTATTAGAAGACCTCTTATTCTCTTGATTTCCCTTGAAGAAATTGGATATAGAAAATTCCTTCGCTATTTTGATGGCACTTAATACTATTTCATCACATGATGAAAATTTATGAGAAGCCCATTACCTTCTGATACATGGATTAAGACCTTCAAATAAATGATCAATATTGTCTTCCAAATAACATATGTAATCAATAGAATATATGGATAATATTTTTAAGGTATCTTCGTACTCCATAAAATTATCTACTTCCCTTTGATTTAAGCTAATTATTTTTCTCTTCATTTCAGTTTGTTTATCACGAGGGAAGTATTTATCAAAAAAGGTTTCTTTAAAAGTTATCTATTTCATGTCTTCTATTATGAATTATTCCTTGGTATTTTTGTCCAATGACTTCCATTGATTAGCATTTACCTTAAGGAAATATACTACTAGTATAACCTTTTCATTTTCATTGAATCCTAATTCTAGAAATATCTTTTCAAGGGACTTGATCCACTACTCATCTACCACTGGATTAGTAGTCCCACTAAATGATGTGGGCTTATTCTACATAAAACAATATAACATAGGTGTAGTATGGTTATTCATCATAACATGAGTAAGCTATCCTAATATAGAAATTTTCTGCTCAGGTCCAACATTAACTATGTTGACTTACTGAATGGGGGTAATTCCTACATTTTATGTGGCTATTGATTACATTACATTTATTTGGCACCATCACTAAATAATATAACATACTAAGTTATCTCTTAATCATCATGAGCATTGATCCAAAAAATTAACTAAAATAAATTTTTATAATTCTAATGTTTATTTAAAATATATTTCTCAAGATTTCTAGTAAAACTTCTCTGATACCAACTGTAACAACCTCCACCCCTGTATCCCAGAGTCGGTTGTTATTTTATTAAAATGGAATAGATAATAGATATCAAACCGCCAAGGATCTGTCAAATTAGTATTATTTAAGAAACTAGATATATAAATGGTTCCATTATTACATTGGTAATTAAACATAGTATATAACAAATTAAAATTAATTGCGTATTGTCACTTATTCAAAGATTTCATCTTCACAACTGCGAAAGGAAAACCAATAAAAGGGAAATCCCTATCACTTAGTAAGGGTTATATGAAATAAAAATAAGTGAATTAAATCCAACACGACATAGAAATTATGTAAAGGTAAATAATCTAAAAAACACACGCCATCAATAAAATGAGAATAAGAATGAATTCAAATATTTTTTCATAGTGAAAATAACATGGAAAGTAATAACTGAATACTGAATGAAGAAAATGATTATTTATTAGACATCATGTATTTGACACAAAAACCATTACACCACAAAAAATATTTAATTCTATGGGTAAAAACCCATATGATTTTGTTTGAAAAAAATACAAAGGGTACATTGCCAACTATTTTGTCTCATTAGACCTGTTGATGCATCGAGGGTCTATCTATAACTGAGACCCACTCATCATTTCATGTACAAATCATTCTTCATACATAGATTAAATTGATTAAAAAAATTCAATGAGAAAAATATATGTAAAAATTCAATATGACTAAGGTTATAATCATAAAAAGAAATATGAATACTTAATGAAATTTTTAATGAGTTATGATCATAGAAAAAATAGAAGTATACATACACCACACAAAAGGAATAAGTGGTGAATAAGAAATAAATAAACAGAATATCATAATGGATTTAATGAAAGAATGGATGTAAATCATACATGGACCTTTAGAAGTGAAAATAGGAAAAAATAATGATAAATTAAGTCCAATAGAAGTGAAAACATGTAAAAATATTTTTTAAGAAACATTAGAAAAGATCCACTTTAGTGTGGGTTAAGGAAAAATATCAAGGAGTCTTTAAAACAGACAAAGAATTAATAGTTTTCATAAAACAAGAAATAAAAAAAGAATTTTTTTAATGATAAAAAGAGTTATTTTACAAAAATATTGGTTTCTTAAGACATATTATGTACTGTAGTTGAAAATGGGTATGAAATTGGAAAGTTCCCTTAAACCGGGCTTGCTTATCAGGAGGAATTAAAAAAAGAACCTTATAAAACATATATTTCCTATAAAAGGAAGAATAATTGAGCTAAGAAAATATTTTTAAAACATACACATAGAATTTAGGATGAGTAAATATGAATAATTAAAAATTATATTGGGGTAAAGAGAGGGAAAGTGTAACCCTAATGAAAAATGAATGTTTGTGGAGAATCCATTACCTAAAGTTTGAAAGTGTTCTACACTTGTATTTAATGTCCTGGATAATAAAATTATATTAATTAATAATTTAATTCAAAAAATATTAAGAATTTAATTTATTTATTATAATTTTATTAAGTTCATTTATAGATTTTGATGAGTTATAAGATTCATTTTCGTCGTTTGGGAGTGTTCGTTTCCTTGGTTTTCATGATTGGTTCACTTGTATACCTGAATGGAAGTTCATGAAAAATGGGATTATTTATCCAGAATTGAAATTACATGTTATTAATGAACTTATTGAATAGTAAATGGTCTTATATTTCATTTTTTGAGATATGAGGATGATCAATTAGATATATAATTAATGATGAATGTTAGTTTATTTTGGTGAATTTTCAATTATCACGAACTAGTTTTGTTTTATTAATTAATATTATGTATATATAGAGGTTCAATAACATTATATGACTTATAATATGTATAATAAAATTTTATTTAACCATAATAATGGTTTTATGACAATACTTAAAGGCGGTAATGGAAAATGAAAACACATCATCCACGATGGCTATATATCGGCATATCACGAACAATATTTTCATTTTTATAATAAAATGGATAGGATAAAGGGATTGATGATGAATTTTACATTAACAAAATAAAATTATAGTATATATAATATATATGAGTTATCATGAATGAGTGGATAGAGGAGGTGAGGGAAGGATAAGAAAATAAATTAAATTGAGAAGAAAATAAAGGAAAACGAAAGGGGATTTTACCTCTTGAATTTCTTCTCCTTGAGAACCTCCTTAAGGGGGATGAGATTGGTATTTTGGTGAGACCAAAGGATCTTGTATGTGGGGAAGAGAATTGGGAATATAATGGGGTAGAAATTGGGTAAGCTTCAAGGCTGAAGATGTGTAAGGAGAATAGGTGGTGAGGGGGGTATTTATAGTTGAGGAGACGGGTGTTCTCTCATTGTTTTATTCCTTAGCTTATTATTTTTCCTCAAGACTATGAATAATATGAGAATTATCACTAAATATATTAATATAATGAAAGATATTTCGAGATTATGGGCTTATATCATCCATAAATATTTGATGACTCAATAATTCACGTATTTAGTTGATACCGTAAATTACTGTATTTCACAATTCACTAAAAATTCAACTATTTTATAAAAATCACAAAAAATAACCCTAACATTTTTTTGATTTGTATAATTAAAATATTAACTCCATTTAATGAAAATAATTTTTTATATATGATAAATTTATATTTTAATTAAAATCAGCATTTACTAAAAAAATACCATTTTTAAAAATATAATTGATTTTATAACACATTGAAAATTTAATTAGGATATTATAATACATTTTCATTTAAATCATTACATTAATTATAAAATTGAAAATAAACATTGCTATTTAAAAAAAATATCAACACCTAATTTTTAATTTCTAAAACATTTATTTACTTGTACTATGATATAGTTATATCAAATTTCTATTTATAAGATGCCTAAATTTTATTTATACTTTTATAGGTGAGGGTACTATTCTATTTTCCAAATTACTATTACTAAAGGTTACATTACTATTAAAAAGGTCTTGTTACCATTACACTGATATATGTTCCTTAATTTCTTAAAAAGGCCTTTTATTTCATTCATTCTTCATTAATAATGTTTTTTTATATTATCTATGTTTTTTATATGATTTATACTATATGAGATAATATTTTTGTGAAATTTAAGATATGTAATGAATTGAATTTATTTTAGAGCATGAATACCATGAAATATTAGGGTGTTATAAATTTCCCATCCACTTTATAAAAAACATACTTTTCTTTATGTTTTATCTCCTATATCATAGACTGGTTCCTTGAAATCATCATTATATACCGTCTATAAAACCTCTATGTAGAACAGTTCACCATGGATCTCTATCTGAGCCATGACATGGGAAAGAATCTTCTACTTCACGTGACCAACCCACATGTGTATCCAAGAAAATCCCACTTAAATTTATGCTTTACACATCCCAAATATTTAATCTCTATAAAAACAAAAGTTGGGTATGTGAAATTCCCCAACATATCCAACTAGTGGCGTTAGGATACATGGATAATTGACAGCCTAGTCCATCAGCTACATCGCTAATTAGATATGTCTCCCTCCTTCAGAAAATGTAAACGTCTCCAATTCAACTATATGAATTCTAAAAATAATGGATTTAGCTAATTCACCACTTTAAATATATAAACAAGTTAATGGTAACCCCAACTACCTGAATTAGTTATGTCGATGGAAAAATTAGTCATGTAGCTTGAATCAAATGTCTCAATGAAAATATCAGCTATGTAGTGTGTATTAACTACATGATCTAATGTTTTTTATAAACAATTAATAAAAAATACACTTAATATGAAAATAAAAAAACATATTTAAATAAATTTAAATTAATAAAATAAATTAATAAATTAAATAAAAAAATATTAAAACAAAAGGACTTAAAATTAATATTTGAGCACAAAAACACATTAATTTAAAAATTCAATAGAAAAATATCCACTAAAAATAATTAACTAAATTAAGGTAAATAAAATAAATAAAAACATAATTTAAACTAAAAAAGTTATTTGAAAAAATGTAATAAATAAAGACAGAAAATTCTACAACACTTAATACATTACTTGTCCTAAATTTATCCTTTATTCAAATTCAGTGGTAGAAATTAAAAATCTAAATGAAAAAACCGAAATACCACAAAAAATGATTTTGAAAATTATATTCCCTTATGGATTCTCTCAATTAGAAAATGTAGATTCCCTATCAAATTAATTACCCTCAGTGAAATGTTTTTTACTTCACTAAAAAAATTATTAGAAATTGAAAATTTTAATTATAATTGAACAAAATTCAATTTGAATCCAACTAGAATTCCAAACATATGTTTACCTCCATGAGTATATATTCACATAATTCAGGATCCCATAATAAATAGACATATAATTGGATTTGGTGAAGTGAAAATTTATTAGTGGAATAAATAACCCATCCAATAGTTAATGAATATATTATAAAAGAATAAGAAATTCAACATGAATTATAATTTTCATTTCATAATCAATTTAGATGATAATTATTTGAGTTAAGATCACATTAACAATTTCAAATTCAATTACTATTATATAATATTGTTTAAAAATTTAACTAAACAAGGTAATAAAAACTAATTACCTAATTAAATCAATGAATAATTAATGATTAATCTTATAAAAGTGGATTCACAACCTTAAAATTTGAGAATTATTTTTCACCCCCTAAGTATTTCTAAGTGCTTCTTAAAAAATAAATTTATTGGAAAATTTAAAGGGGTTTTTATTGATTTACATTTTAACACAACTAATATCTTTTAAATACTCATCCACCACAATTAAAACCCATTATTATCTCTAAAACTGAGATCAAGGTAGAAGAAAATTAAAGTTAATTAAAAATTAAACAATAATTTTAATTCAATAATGAATGTTCCATGTTTTAAGTTGTTTTAAGAAAGTTCAAAAAGTATTTTTCACACAAACTGAACATTCTCAATTTGTATAAAAGTTCAATTGTCTACAATAAATCACTTTAGTAAATAAATATAAAATTTAAAAATGATACATGATTTTAAATTTTAATTCAACTATCATTTACATATAACATAGGAAATATCATAAAAAATCAATCTCTCAGCCCACATAGTAGTTACCAATAGCCATGACCAATAGAATTAATAAGTAAAAATAACATGAAATAAAGAAAATCAAAAAAGTGATTTTCCAAAATTAAAAAAACTATCAGAAACAATCAAATATACATTGAATCATTAAAAATTAATCAATTAAAACAATTAATCCATGAGTATAAAGAATATTTTATCATTGATGTTAATTCAGAAGACTCCCTTCTTTAATAGTGATAACTAAATATGGCCACAAAATGTAGTACCAACAAGGATGAAATAGAAATCACAATAATTCAAAAATTAATATTCATGAAATAATATATCCATAGATAATGGAAAGGGATATTGAAGTAGGTTTTTCAAGATTATAAATCACTATGATTGTGAACAATATAAATAGATCTTGTTGTAGAAAAATCATCACTGGACCACTTTCATGGGAGTCAGGGAAGCACCAATGCTGGAATGAATATGAGATAGAGAAATGTATTTGAAATGATAAACTAAATTAGAAATTAAAAACTATGGGTTTCCTCCAATTCAATGTTAAATTTAATGTCCTATGCTAGACATTACTCCATAATGTGTTCTATTCATGATCATTAAATTGGTACAAAGTATTATTAATTGAGTCTTAATTATGTCGTTTGTAAATTGCAAAAAGTTCATTCAAGACCTTAAGTAAATAATCAACTTAAAGATATATCCTTAAAAACTTCAGTGTTCTAGGATAATGCCTCATTCCACTAGTAGATTCAAACCCCAAACATTCAATCAATGAATCAATAAAAGGAAGATAAAACATAGAAATACGCCCAAAATGACCAACCTCACAACTCAATTTCTCACACAGACTCTCCCCTACACATAATAAAATAAAAAAGTCAGAATTAGATATGACAATTATTACAACCATCTCACTATTAACCTCAAAATGACACTTAGAAAAAACATCATTTAGTGAAGAAGGGGAAGAGACTTCACGGTCATTTACTAAATTCTCAATGTCATGGATAAAAAATTAAGCATCAAAGAAATGAAATTAAATAGGTATATATAATGGAATATGAATTTGAGAATATTTCCCACTATCAACAATATTCCCAAATTCAACTCCATTATGTGATGCATGGACAAAAACCCCAAGATCACTTAGAAATTCCTTAATCTCTAGATAAAAAACTCATATTCAAATAAGATCAATAGATTAGGGAAAAAACCAAATTCAACAGAATATTAACTCACTAAAAATTCATCTATCACACTATGTTCAACTTTAGGATGGATAAGATTAACCAAAAACCTTTCGCCAGCTTCAAAATATTCATTCTTAGCCAGTGATGAAGCATAAGAAGTGGACTCACACCTCCTAATTTATAAATAACAATACATTGTTTTAGGGTTGGTTATATGGGAGGTATAAGAATTTTGAAAAAAATTTTGAGAAAAAATTTCAATTATTAAGCTTGGGTTTGGAAGGAC
Organism: Viscum album; assembly: GCA_963277665.1. Lineage (NCBI taxonomy): Eukaryota > Viridiplantae > Streptophyta > Magnoliopsida > Santalales > Viscaceae > Viscum > Viscum album. The sequence continues at coordinate 1,225,686,385 of OY728134.1, read as the reverse complement.
CAATTCGTAGTTCTGAGAAATGAATATCTTAATCTAACTCTTAAATCTCCCCAGCCTTTCCATCTCATGTGTGGAACTGGATTCAATAAAATTCACTTCAAAATGTTATTTAATAGAATCAATGATAAAATCATAAAAAGGATGGTTATTTGACCTTGTTACTTCATCTTTAAGCACCTCCACAGCAGCATCTATCAACTTAGTTCTCACATAAATAGGGGAATATTTGAAATCATGAAATTATTCTTGATCCTCATTAGAATAATGAGTATGTTTACCTTCTAATACATCAATTAAATCCCCAATCATGGATAAAAAAGGTCTACATAGAATGGTTATAACCTTTTCATTACTCTATATTACATGTATAATAAAATTAGTGGGTAATGATAACTTTCCTACTTAAACTAACAGATAGTGTACTATTCCATAAGGATAAGAAAGCAACTTATCATCCAATTGTAGAGAAACAAATGCTAGCTTAAATTACCTAGGACTTATATTTTGAAGAAATGAGTAAGGAATAAGGTTTGTGCTAGCTTCTATTTCAAAAAACTATTTATTACCTTGCATTCTCATATTCCGTAAGAAACAAATACACTTCTAGGGTCTTTAAATTTTAGAGGTAAATGTTTTTAAACAACTACACTAAAATACTAAGTGATATTGATGGTTTAAAAATCTACCCAATCCCTCTTGTTTTCTAAGAACCTTTTAATAAATTTTACATAGGATTGAATCTTTATTTGGACCTAAACAATGTAATGTATTTTCTTTAGGGCTTAAACCATTGAAGACACTTCAAATAATATGGTTCAATACTATTTTTAACTCGATAGGGAGAAGGGGTGAGACATGAATAATTCTTAAAATAGGTTTATTATTATACTTATCATAATTACTCACCTTATTCATTCCCTATTTAATGAGTTCCCACTTCATTTTATTTTGTTCTTTATCTTCTTTAGCTGATAATTCACTATTCTATTCATGTTGGACCTTGTTGTCCAGATTTCCCAATTTTCAGTTTTCTAGATTTTCTTTCTAAAAATCAGTTTGATCTTTAGTTTTGATTTCCATTGGTTCTTAATTTACTTATTCTTGAGTTTAGAGAACTAATATAGAGGTTAAATCCCTGACATTTGGATTGGGTAATGTTTTTTTGTGTAGCTTTCCCATATCTATATAATATAGATATCTAGCAATTTTTCCCATTTGAAGTTCCAAACTATGGATAATGGAATCTATATCTTTTTTTAATTAAATAATCTCCCCAAATCCTTTTGCAACATCCCCTTAAACCCCATTTAGAATTTTTAGACTCAATCCCAAATTGATTGGGAAGATTGTTTTTTGGGATACTATGGAAAAACATGGGCAACATGCTATTTAATAACTCCTTGATCTCTCCATGATAGTTTATGGTGATTTCATATCCAATATTGTATTGTTTTAAAAATGGATTGTTATTACCTTTATTAGTAGACCTGTAGTCAACAAGATATGATCTATCATCATTTTGAATGGGTATATCAAAATTGTGACAAAAATTTTGAGTGTGACCATACATCCATTAGGTACAACACTTTTCTCAAATAACTCTATCATCAACAACAATAGATTCAGTGTTTTTTACAACTCTATGAATGAACCAATTTATTATGAACTGGTGATGATATTTTTGTGTAAGTTTATCAATTTTTTTGATCTCATTAGTTTTAAAATTAAAAAAATCTCCACCATAAGATTGATCAATGATATTTTGATTCAATTTTGAAATAGAATTATATAAGGTATCCATTAGTATCTATGTACAAAATTGGTGGTTAGGAAGTATTATGATTAATTCTCTAAAACTATCATATGTCTCATTAATAATATCTTCATCATCCTGAAAAAAACCAATTATTTTGTGTCTCACCTCAATTGTGGTATTTCTAGGATAGGAATTAGTGAAAAAATAATTGAATAACTCATCGCAAGTCAAAAATATTTCCTCATAATGTTTTTGGAACTAGCTCATACACCTTACTTTTAGAAAAAAGGAAACACTATAAAACATAGCTCCTTATCACTCAACCCTCAGAAAGGTAGTTGTATCCCAAAACTATAAAAATTTCTAATAAAATCTAAATATTTAAATGTGGGTAGGTCATTAAGGGATGAAATTATACAGAGATGAGATTGTCTAATCTCATAATTCCTAGAGATATGATATAGATGTATAAATGATGGATCAATTGACACTTAAAGTAGCTAAAAATCGCTAATTCTACTACTCTGAGGGGCATGATTTTTTGGATATTGAATATTTTTGTTCCTATTTAGATTTATAGTTTCCAATAATTATAGATTTTCCATTTTAATTTTGTTTTTATTTACGGTACTATAATTTTTATCAATATCTAGAATAAAAATTCAACATTTTCCATAGATGAAATGACTATATTATGTATACAATAATGGTATTAACACCGAAAATAACATAAAAATAGTGATTAAATGAATATATATATATATTTTAATTTTTTTATAAAAGTTATTTAAATAGATTAATATAATTTTTTTTGAATTTGGATGCACATGTATTCTACAAAAACTATTCCTAAAATTTAATATGGATTTCATTGAATCCAGTTAGATATAATTATTTTTTAAAACCTACTTAAGCTAGTATAGTAAGTAGTAGGAGTATCTATTCTATAAGGAAGGAAAAAACAAGTGTGTAACCAAAACAAAAAAAATTCAAAATAGTAGAAACTGTAATTTGATGGTGATTGTTAAAAAAGGGAAATGAGAGAGAGAAAGAGAGAGAAAATTTATGAAATTATTATGATTAGACTCGAGAGAATTGATTAAAAATTACTTTTCTATTCAAACTTAAAATTAACAAGACTATACTGGTGTCTGTGAAGAACATTTTTCGAAAACACATATCTATAACTAAGTAATGTCTATAGTATAATGAAATCTCTTAAAATATGATCAGTCAATAAAAATATAAGAAAGGAATTATTAAATAATATAGTAGAGTGTCATCATCATTTTCAAAAATTTTGTATTTTGGATGATATTCATTGGTGAAAATATTCGCTATTATGACCTATCAATACTTATAATATCACAAAAATGACACTAATCAAGAACATAATTAAATTGACTGTATATTAAACTACACTAAAAAAATTATGAAAATATATTAAAAATATATTAATATATCAATCTAACCAATCCATCTCCATTAATGAAAATTAGGTATACATGTTTAAAAAAGTGAAAACATAAATATTTAGATAATACATCTCAAAATAGGAATACAATAGGAAGAGATATAGAAAGTAATATTCTCTATCTAAGATTCTTTATTTCCTTAGGTATAGCTACTTCAACTCTGTATTCAAGAGTGTTATTTTCTATACTTTCTCTTTCTATTCTCCTCGAATGAATCTCTCCATATAATCTCTAAAAAAATTACCTTTATTCATGTTTTATTTTCAACATCTTTATCAGATTCCAAATAATTAACAGTAGATACCACTTGAAAAACCTCAACATGTCATGGTTCACTAAGTATCTACAACTCAATTGTGACATGAGAAAAACTCTACAACTGCACGCGACCAAACCATATATTCATCTTAGGAAGATTCCACTGAAATTCAAGCTTGGAACCTTACTAATATTAAATACCACTATAACTTGAATTAGAGAATGATAAATTCCCTAGTATAGACACATGTGATATTAGGCCACATATAAAATCAAAATCATGTGAAATTCACTACATCACCAATCCTATACATTGAACTCCTTCAAAAATTCACACATAACTATTTCGGCTTTGTGAATGCTTAGTACACTATATTTAGCTACATCACCACTTAAAGAATATGAATTGGCTATGTGGAAACCACATCCACTTGAATCATCTATGTTGATGATAAAATAAGATATATATCAAACAACAAATAAATTAAAGAAAAAACCAAGAAAGTATCCATATACTGTGAAAATACAAAATAGAATATAATAAATATAAATTAACAGACAAAGTAAATCAAATAAAAAAACGATTAAAAAAAATGCACTTAAATTTAATATATAAACACAAAAATAATTAATTTAATCATTCAATAATTAATAAACCACTTACAATAATTAACTAAATGAATGAACATCAAATCAATACAAAAACATAATTTAAACTTCAAAAGTGACATTGAAATATGATATAACTAAAGGCCACATAAATGGGACCTCGGTTCCCATGATTAAAACCAATAATAACCCATAATCATGGAACCTAGAATTTTCCTCAAGTGATGCCTTCCATTAATTAATGCTTTATGTTCATATGTTGCTCAGTTGTAAAGAAATAAAGGCCTCTATGATTGGTGTAATGTTTCAATGTCATGTCTTCATTTCTTGACATTAGTTGTGTAACATCCAAGTTAAATAAATAATAAGACATATTTCATATTTATTAATATTTTTTAATTAAATATTAATTTTACTTTATAGGGGTTGCTATGTTCGATATCATACCTGATATGCAACAATGAGTTTCTTTGAAATCTTACGTTGCACACTAATAATATAATATTATTATTTTGAATGGTAGTTAACTCCTAGCCATTGTATTATAAGGAATGAACAAAACTAACTACAATATTATTATAAATGTTTGTTAAATGTTTTTACATTTATCCAATAAAAGATAGAGGCTGAAAATGTGAATGAATCTAATTTTAATAATAATTTACATTAAAAGGCCGATTTACCACCTTTTAATGGAGAAACCTATTTAAATATATTTTTTTTAACTTTAATACATTCTATTTGAACAAATAAAATCCTTCTTTATAATGGGTACATAAAAATTTACTTTGTGTAAATTTTTGGAATTTTTATGATAATGTTCAATTTCTAATGAATAATGAAAAATATTGTATTTTAATTCAAAACTGTGTTTTAATATAATTTATTTATATGGTTAGATTATATTTTTAATTGGGTTTAAAGTGTAATTAGAATATATTTTTATCATTTAATCCAATTTTGGTCATTGGAATTAATTTCACTTTGAAATTGGACATAAACTAGTATCAATCTTCTGATAGTTATTGTATCTTAAAAAAACACTATTTGTTTTGATAAAGGGAATTATTTTTAAAATTAATTAATGCCACTTCTATGTTTTAAATTTGAAAAAATAGACATCATTTTTGAATTTGGAATATTAAATATATCTTAGGCTGAATTTTTGGTATTTTTCTGAAAAACATCAATTTTTGATGAATAGTAATACCACTTAGTAGTAGTTAAAAAAATGACTTCTTCATTTAAATAAAATTTTACCGCTTCTGTGAATTGAATTTCAAAAATCAGACATACATGATTGTTATCAATAAGTAAAATGTGGTTCAATAAGATGAAAATATTTTTTGGTGAATAGTAACTTTTGACTTTTATTTACCGCGGTTAAAGGTAAATATGGCAATTCAATGTTAAAAGAATATTTTAATAATTCAAAATTATCTTATCACATGTCCTAACCTTATTAGATGCGTAATGGCCGACCATGGTCATCTTTGGGTGTATTTTGGGACCCCATGAAGCCACTTATGAAAAATGATGACACTTTAGATTAATTAATTTAATGTAATGACAAAAATGACATAAACAAAAATATTTTAGTAAATTAATTTTTATATGGTGTTATATAAATTATATTTTAGACTATAAATATTAATTGGAAATCTAATGAGATTTCCTACATCATGGTATTTTTTTATAATTTATAGACATCACATAAATTAAATTATTTATGACACAATAATGATGTAGTATTTACCTCATTAATAAAATATTTAAATAAATAAGATTATAAATATTAAAATAACATTAAAAACCTATCCAATTCCTATTGTATGATATTATTTAGACTGTGAGTCTTTTTATCTTTGACTTTAATGATTTTTGGACCTTTAGAAACTGAATATCGTTATATAATAAAATAATATTATCACACTTTCCTAAAGAGCCCCTCCTCTCCCTTATAAAAGGAGACCACTTATAACCAATTCCTCACACCTATAAAGCCTTTTTTCTCACCCAAACTCTACCCAATTAAGCTCACTACATCCCTCTCCTCCTCCTAGAAGCCTTACCTTAGGCATAAGGAACTTCAAGAAGTCCTTTGGTTCAAACCAAAGGGAGTTACCCAAATTAAAGGTAATAGTTTCTCTTAAATTGTTTTCTATTATTTTACTTATCCAACCCCTTATCTCTTTTATTCCTTTATTTTTTAACAACACCAGTATCCTAAATGTAATAGGATTATGTTATGAGAGGGATTATAACTACACTTACACACACCTTCATCTAATGGGAGAAGAACATAATGTTTCTGTGGATGGAAAACTAACACCTCACGAAACGATGATTGTTCAAATATCTCCAACCGCCTCTCATAGTGGCCATTATGATGGAACTGTATTTATATATGATATATATTATTTTTATGTTTTCTTTATGCTGATATATTTTTCCATTTATTGAAATACTTTATGGTTTCCATAGTGGGTAAATATTATAATCTCATTAGAGGAAGTGTGGACTACCGCCCCCTCAAAGTGATATGACTCGTTATTGCCTTATGTGGGATGTATAAAGGATGGAGTTAATAATATTGTATATTATATTATACTGTAATTATAATATAACTATTTATCATTATGTTTTTAATTCCATTAAAATAAGAAATCGAAATGGAAGTAGCGTACATGCGTACGTACGTCTTACCGTCTCCATGAACGATGCATTTCATTTCTTACCTCTAAATGTTATGTACTATTATAAAAACATGTATATACTGGATATATATGATATATATGACATATATGATATCTAAATCATTAATATCATTATGAAGATAATGGATATCTTACCACATGAACAACTTTTAATTATAAGTTGTTCATTTTTTTACTCAAGTACCAAATATCAACAAAAGACCATTATTAAATTAAATGATTACATAATGTTTATAACATGGTAATAAGTAATATAAAAGGAATAAAAAACTTTAAAAACGTTCTTAAGCAATTAGAAATTAACATTAGTTTATTATTCAAGAGATTAAATAATGAATGGGTCAAGGCGGACACAAGGTAATGGATTTTCTTATCTCACTTTTAATTCCGTGAGATTTCCATTATTCGCCACTTATTCATTTCATGTGGTGTATTGTGTACTGAAATTTGATATATCTTATCATTATTCTCATTATATTAATGTTATTCTGTGATTCATTTGGTGGTTATTAACTTTTGGTCATACGACTCAATTGATTACAATGTGGTAAGGGGTTTTCATATCACTTTTTATTTCCGTGAGATTCATGCTATATTTGACACTATTTACTTTTGTGTGGTGTATGTACTGCCAAATATTTTATTCATTGTGTAATATACTTCAATCTATGGGTATTTACATATTCATTTTTTGATTCTTCTTTCATGGGTTGTATGTTTCGTAAGTTACCAAATCGGTAAGGGAACCTTTTAACCCAATTTCCATTCCTTGGGTTAATCTTCTAATTCTTGATTATGTCATGATATGATTATGTGGGGAATCACTATTTATTATTTATGTAGTAATTTCCACTCCCCTTTATGTAGATATACTTTTTATACACATAATCACTCCATTGATAAATTCTCAACTCATCGATATGAACTTGATAGGAGTAATTTTAACTCAATCTCTATTTGTTGAGTTAAACATCCAATTCATTGGTGTTGTTTTTACAAGAATATGTGTGAATGTCCTATGATTGATTTATAATTAATATCAAATCATATTGAGTGTATTTATTTTTTTCACACATAATTATGTCGTTGATTTAACCTTAACCTAAGGATACTATCTTTATGAGAGATTTCATCTCAATTTACATTCCATTGAGACTTCATTGTTGTTAAACACCAATTAAAGTTTATATGATGTATATAATTTACTTTGACATATTATATCATGAATTACTTTCTTCTCATGATATTATAATGTTCTGATTAAATTTTATTCCTCATTTATTTGTATTCAAGCATCTCTCTTTTTAAAAAAAAATATTTAACCAAAATATCGTTTTAAATGTTTTAAAGATTTATTCTTATAAATATTTCTCATTAATGTAAATGTTTTCAAATTGGGGTTTAGGAGTTATTTATATAAACATTAATGTTTTCAAATGATAATTCATTTAAAAGCTTCAAAGTTGTATGGGACACTTTGATTCAAAAAAATCTCTTTTTAAATGGTTTTGAAAATGATTTGATAAAGCATTGTTTATTTCAATATCTTGATTTGATATATTGGAATGTGAAAATGTTATCTTTCCTTTATACTTGTGTTATTTGTTATGATTATGTTATGGTTATTGGGCATTGTTTACGTATAAATGTTGTTCTGTGATAAACCTAGGGCGGGTGAGCCCGAGATAGCTCTCCAATGCATTGGGTAACATGACAGAGGTAAACGTGATGTTTATCCTAAGAGATTTAGGGAATATACTGTGATGGGTATTCCAAGTGTAACTCCCTATGTAGCTATGATAGCTACTATGTAAGTTTGATATGGATTCCATAAGTAACCTTTATGATTTATGATTTGTGTGTGTTATTCATAAATCTTATGATTTCATAAGGTATGTTATGATTCAAAAATATAGTTTCATTGATTTGTATTTATTGATGGGCTAATGTTTTCCTTCCTTATTTTATAACCCTTACTGAGCTTTTTATGATCATCCCAAGTTTTTTAAATGTTTTCCACAAGACTTAATGATGAATAGGGTCAAGGATGGGATCAAGGAAATGTCATGTTGTCTAAAATATGGAACTAGACATGTTTCTTTTTAAGAGTTCTATTTTATAAAAAATGGATACTGAGTAGTAGTGTCTACTTGTAATATTCAAGTTGTTATGTAACAGTTATGGAATAATTCTCTAAAACTCTAATCCTAAAAAGATCATCAACGTGAATTATTCATTTAATTCAATATTATGTAATTTTATATGGTCAGGTCCTTATAAGATGGGTCATGGAATGGTTTTTTGACATCATCTGACAACGTAGAAGTGTACCCCTATATTCCAGTGCTGTGTTGGTGGGTGGTGTCACCCACTTTATACCACCAAGTGAACCATCATAAGGTATTTAAAGCATTTATATCTCAACACTTTCAAGACCATCTGTCCTAATACAATTATAGGAGATGTGTCAAATTTATTTACCAGTGATATAAATATATCATTAGTCATGATATCCATAGTGTAGGTGTCAGTGTCACTATAAACAAGGTTTTCTGAAATTGAATCCCAATCAATTTTATTCTTCTCTTGAAACATGGAATCTTATGTCACATAAAAATTCTTTTGTTTTGGATCACATATGGAAAATTCCCTGTCCTTGATGACAACTACACTACGAACCCTATGATCGTCATATTTACACTAAAACATAACATAACATTTACTATAAATCTCCAAATTACATCCATCTCCAAACCTCACTATGCCTCTTATCGAGTTATCCTATCATTAAAACATATTCACGGATCTGTTCATGTAGTTTATGGAAATAGTTCTAAGGTATTAAACATTGTTTCCATCATTCATTGGAATAAAATTCATCTCACTGAAGAACATTATATTTGGCATGTCCAACACCACATGAATAATATTACATTTTTTAACTATTAAAAGTGTAGTTTCATGATCTTCTTCTAGTGTTATGTTTACTTCTTCCATTATTTCACATTGTGGTTTGTGTCACTCCTTCAAATAGTGCCCAAAATTGTTTCAATTGTAGAGTTTAACCTTTTACATCTCCCAACCATCTCCTAATGATGAAAAATATTTCCCATTATAGTTTCTGTTGCCTCTTTCAACATCAAAGAGTCCCATATCATGTTCTCTCCTCTTTTAGAATGCATAAAACTCATCCTCAGTTAAGAGTTGGTGGATTCCAATGACATCATCATCACTGATGATCTCATAGTGACCGTACACAACTTTGAGTCAACTCATGAGTTCCTCCATGATAAATGTCATGAGATATACTACATTTTAAATATAAATAAAAACTTAAGTATACATAGGGGAAAAATGTGATGGAATTTATTAACTACCATATCATTTTCAATATTTTCTCTCAAAATTTTATGATTTTTAATGAGATCAGTGAGGTGCATGGGAAATCATTGATTTTCTCAAATTTTTTGAACCAGGTAGTTTTGAAATCCACATGAAAAATTAATGATTTTTCCCTCGGACATGCTAAGTGAACATTTACATTATCTTCATAGAATATCATGATTTCTTGTCCTTGTACTTAATTAAGATTTTTTAGCATCTCTATGAGACTACATGGAGAATTTTAGACAAATCCATTGGATCATCCCAATAATCTGCATGCCCAAGGTCGATTGTTTCCTAGAGTCCTTATTCCAGAATATTGAACCTCATCAAAATATCCCAATTGTCATAGTTTTTGCATATCCGGATGGGGTGTACCATTTTGTGTTCCATATCATTCACCACCCATCAAACCTCAATGTTTTGATGGTCGTTTCCACTTTCACTACTACAATCGCTACAGATATTTGGGGGAAAGTGAGGATTTTCAAGAAACATCTAATCCATACTTTTTCATAATGAAATGAATATTATTTTCCATTTGATACGAAATATCAGTTTCAAAATTTTAAATTCCCACAAACCAAACATAAAAGAAAAAGAAAAATAACAGGAAAAAAAATTAACTTTACTATTGAAACTTAGATCCAATTACAACACTATGGGCTAGAAAAAAATAAATACAAATGAGACTTGTACATTAAAATATTTAAAGGAAAATGAAAATGAATAAATAAAAATATGAAGTGATGAGTGGGTGTGTTGTTGGGTAGTGGAGTAGTGGGTAGCAGTTAAGGATGAGTAGGTAAATGGGTAGTAGGTAGGTAGAAAATCGATAATAGTTAATGGGGGGGGGGTATGTTGAGAAGTGGGTGACCATGTATAAAACCAATAGCCTTATTAACCTCACCATCTACCCAATTCATGTCAATCATGGCTTTCATTCATCCCTATTTTGGGATTTTAGATTTTTATGTTTTGGTTTTTGATATGCAATAATGGTTCCTCGGTTGGGAAACCCAATGAAGCCCCTTTGGTTCTCTTATGCCATGGTTGGACCACCCATTGAATCTCCTCTATTGTACCCATTCCAACTTAAGTGAAAAATGTGGTCTTTTAATATAAAAATTAAAAAAATAGGATTAGAGAAAGTATGCATTTCCTATTTCCAATAGTTAGTTTATAATACCATCAGTTAGTTAGTATTACAATGGTTAGTTATTGTTAAAATTTTTATATAATCATTATACCTCCCTTAAATACCTATATTTTTCATTTATTCAATCACTAGATTTTCTCTCAAGGTTTTATATACTCCATTTACAAATTTCATTCTTATTTATAATATTTTTTCACCTTCCATAGTGTTTTTGAAGTATTGATATTCTAGGGAGATCATGACTCACAAGATTTAAACACTTTAATTAAATTATTTACCTATGTTTATGATGCAATTATACTTGAATTGATCCTATTAAATGTATTAATGATTTTTTCAATGATTTATTTTGAGTAAATAAAATATTGTTCGTATCTCCATTTATCATGTTCCATTTATAATGGTATTCATATATATATATATATATGTATGAATTAATAATTTATAGAAAAGTATTTATTTAATATAGGAAACTAATTAAATAATAAATACGATTATATATTATAGGTTTATATCATGAAAAATAAAATAAAAATCGATCAATGTATATAATAATTGGTAATTTAGTTTATATATTATACAATGAACTTCTGGGATGTTGTAGATGATGTAATTCCTCTCGAAAAATATTAGATTGTAAAAGGAAAAATTAAAAGGAAAAATTACATATAATTATTTTAAATGTAAAATTGTGAGGAATATTTATATAAATTGATCAAATAAATATCAAGATAATTATGTAAACTAAAAAACACCAATGTTAATTTATAAAAAGATGAAAATAAAAACAATGCGAAAATGATAAAACTAAATTTGATAAAAAATGGATTTATTTTAAAAAAATATGACACCGCATAAGAATATGATATTGGGAAAAATAGGATTTATATAATGGTGAATAATGTTTTATAATAATTAATTTTTTAAAAATAAAACTCTAACAAAAGCATTACTAATAATAACAACACTACTACAAATCCCCCCTTTATCCGTGCTAAAATTCACTTTTATCAATGATAAAAAAATAACTGATGTTATAACTATTGATAAAAGACTATTTATTCTATCAACACTATAAATGAAATGATATAAGTATCCTTTATCAGTGCTAAAAAAGAGCTGATAATGAGAGACCTTTATCTATAATTTTTTATAACTGAAAAATATGACTTTTATGACCACTATTTGTAGCGCAGATAAATGATGCTTTTATCAGTGCTAATTTTTCACACTGTAAAATTTAAAAAATATATTTTTTTAAAAATTCATACCGCTGTTGTGACCCCCTAACCCCTTTATCAGTGCCTCAAACCCTTTTATTATTGCTTATACTTTCTCAGCCACCCACACTTGTGAAGTCTCGAACCTTAGACCCGCTTGTTCATGGTGAACACTTTTACCACTACCCCATTTGGGTTTCTGTGATATTTTATGATATATATATTTATTTATATATAGTTAGATTCATCTATTTTTATTTATATATTTCAGTAATTATATAATTATTTTTATGTACATTTATAATTTATATTTATATATTTTCAAAAACATAGATATATTTACACATATATTAATATATCAAAGTATAATTGTTTACTTACATATAAATTTTGTATAATGTATTTAGAAAATAAATATTTATTGTAAATACATTTTTGTGTGGGAACATATATATATTTGTATATGTGTGTGTGTGTGTGACTCACGCTCTCCCTCCCTACCTCCCTCTCTCTCACTCTCTATATATATATATATATGTTTATGTGTGTGTACATATATATTGGTTTAAATATGTGTATGTCTATAAATATGACTGTATATATATTTTATTATATATTTAATGGAATGTATAAAGATACCTATATCAAAATTATATATACATTTTTATAAGTATAAAAATATTCATAAGTTTTTATAATGTAAATAAAAATGTAAGATTACTATTTAAGATAAAATTTGTAGTAAATATTTATTTCCATATGGTTTATATATTTAAAATGATATTTTATATATAAATATTTTGAAAAATTTATTTGTACAAATAAATTTTTAAATGTTAATATATAAAAATATTTATATATATGTATATATTTAATTATAAATAACACTAAAATATTAAAAATGAAAAAAACCAAACACCATAATATCCATATGAAGGTATGTACTAGGAATAAATTTTTTCTACATTGAAAGAATATATGAAGACCATATTAAACAAATATTAAATTCCATCAAATGTTAAAAAATTCGGGAATCCAAATAAAAACTTAGTTTTAGAGTCCTTTTAGGTCTTTTTGGCCCTAAAAGAATAAAGATTGAGGCACTCCTTAAAAAACATGGTGTAAATCACTTCAAAGTCTTTGATTTCATATCTCATGGGGTATGAAAGGGTGCCTGAATCAAAAGATATGACCATTTGAAGTTCAAGTCATGTTTTCAACTTATCGTAATATATTAATTATTTAATTAATTATATCATGAAATCTATATTAAATATCAATTACTCAATACTAATAGAAAATTTTAAATTAAAATTATGTATTAATTATTTTAAACCATTTTAAACTAAATATATTATATATTAAGCATAGACTCATATTTAGTATTATATAAATCATTTTTATTAAATTTTTTTTACAATAATTTAAAAATGGTATTTTTAATAATTTATATAAAAAATTTTATGAAGTTCACTGATTATCATTTATAAGAAGAGATATGGTACAGAGTGTACTTATCAGTGCTAAAAAAATGTTGTTCAAGTGGTTCATTATCAGTGCTAAAACAAGCATTGATAAAATCCAGTCTTGATGAGCTATTTTTGGTTCTGATAGTGACCCCATTTATAAGTGATTTTAGCTATAATTGATAAAAAATACTCCCTTTATCAATTATTTTTTCTTATCATTGATAAAGGGTAGTTCTTAATATATATAAATATATATTAGTTTAATAAAAAAATGTTTTTTATCATTTAATGATAACTTAGAATCATAGATAGATGGAATTAGATCCCAAATATATAATACAAAGAGTTCAAATTTAATGGACTAAGATTTTGAAAATTATATCCAATATAAAATAGGGAATATTGAGAGATTGATGGAAGAGTCAGAACCCATGAGATCCCAATTTTAAAAAAAAATATAAAACATATTGAATAGAAGATAAAATTAGAATAAAAACTCAAATTTGTTAAGAATATAACATCTATAATGAAGGTAAAGAGTATATTTATTGAAAAAATTGAATCAATGTAATTGAGATATGAATAAAATTAGAGGATTATTAAAAATATTAAGTAGTTGGTTCATACATAGTTATAATTTTAATGTTTTGGAGTGCATTTAATGAAAAAGCTAAGGAATAATACTCTAATTACAAAAGAAATTTGTAATATTTCTTAATAAATAAAATATATCACTTTTAATTAATTATTAGAATATATTCTAATTGAAATGGAAAGAAACTTAATCTACAAGTGAAGATAGAATCAAATTTATTTAAGAAGAATATTAACTTGAAATCTCCCAAAATGGTTATCAATTAATAGTAAAATACATGAATATAGTCCGATTGGATCGTTTTTATTATATTGGAGAGATTATAATATAAGGGATATTCATTATATCTTTAGAATAAAAATAAGTGTCATTTAAAATTCTCAAAAATGTCAAGGGAATGTTTCATTTTTTTTTCATTTTCTATTTTTTTATTTTTTCTAGGTATTTTTTATATTCTTTAGATAAAAATAAAAATATTTTATATCAATAAGAATAATATGAGTACCCATAATAAGGGATGTTACACCATCATAGAGAATCTGATAATTTTTTTTATTAAATGAATTGAAGGTGAATTTTATTTTTATTTTTGGAGAATGATGCTATTTCACATATATTTAAAATGAAATTGAGTCTAAAATGTAATATACCACTAACTATGTTACAAATGTTAATAGTAAGAATGTAGAGAATGTGTGCCTTATTTTAGCACCTCTTAAGAAGTAATAATAAAGGAGTGTAAATATTTGACCATGGGAATTATTCCCATGAAACATAAATCCTAAATTAGATAAATTTTTTTATAGTCAACTTAAATGTTATTATTTATTTTGGAAAATATGGATATCTAAAAATACATTTCTTGTGAAATTCATTTTTTTCTATAAAATATATGCAATAATTGTATATTTTCTTCGATTTACTATGGAATAATATATTTATATTGTGTCAAAATTGTATTATCAAAAATGATTTTCACATCACTAAGGATACTTATTTTACCAAAGAAAATATATAACTATTATGATTAGAGGAACAAGAATAATAACCCATATTTGAAAAATAAATATTGATGAAGTGTAGTGTCCCACCCTGGATTCCACTTCAAGGTGCCCTGTGATGGTGGCCAAAAGACCTCAAGTGCACCTCCCAGAACACTAGAGGCTTCCGATTAACAGTGAGGGCTAGGGTGTGTCAATTTGGAGACTATTACCTTATTGATCAAATTTAAGAATAGTAGTACAGACAAATTATACTATAAAAACCAAAATAGTGAGAGAAGTTGTAACCTGAAGATAGTAGAAAACCCAATTATAAATTGACCAAGAAGTATAAATGAACAAGACGAAGCTATATAAATAACTGATACAAGTGATGTTGATTCTATGTCAAGTATCTATAAATAATAAGTATACAGAAGTCATGGGATATATCCATATATCACATGACGAAAAAATATAAAAATATAAAAAAAATACTATAGAAAGATTATTGAGCGCAGGCTCGGTCCTCTATCCTGAACTCCATCCGAGAACAGAAAATAAAGCTTTGGAATTTGGCTGCCTCCCTTTATCAATACTTGGAACCAAAACATATGCTTGGGTTCCAAAGGTGACCGAAGTTGGGTGTGAGATAAAATATCAGTTTTTCATCACCCATGATGTCTAAGAAAATCCATTTCATGCTATATAAAAAAATAGTGTTCCATGGTAAACAAATCCAAAACAGATTTAAACAAATAAATACATTGGACTAGGTTTCACTTCGATAACCATTCCATTTACCTACTTTGGACTAAGCGGGAGAGCATGAACAATGATATCCTGCAACATTAAGGCGAGTGGGGTAAAATGAGAGAAGATGGACTATCCTCAAGCTTGTGATTGGGCTTGGAGGATATTTCCCTACATTTTCAAAATCAAAGGACCATTTCTCAATTTGAAAACATTCATTTACCTTTTATGCAATTAAACCTTTTAAATTCAATTTAAACACATTATAAATATTAAGAGTCACCCTGATCCCATCCATGATAATCTAGGAGGTATTTCTAAGTATCGCTATAGGGGCTCAATGGAACACCAAATCCTTGGAGACCATCCAAGGTGACCCAAGAATAAAATTCCATGTGTCACTCCCGGATTGGTGTAACCATAAAAAGAACTAACCTATGAGTCCATACCTGGTATCAAACAAAGGGGCCTGAATCTCTCTCATGGCATGGTACAACCATCATACCATCAAGCATATCCAAGGGGTCTCCCCTTGGGAACCCGTTTCACTCTTCTAAAGGTAAAACAATGATTCTTGGAGAGCTCATCCTAGTAAGAGAAAGTATCACTCCCATCATGCTTATAAAGAATCAATAATTATAAAGAAGAGGCATGAGAGTATGTCTATGGTGTCCTTAAGTCAAAACCCATTGTTTCACCCTCAACACCGTGGTTAAGTAATTAAAAAAATCAGTGGACATACATAACATGTCAAGAAAAATGACCATTTTTTTAATTCAAGAATTTATATCCTAATGTAATATTGGTCAAGGAACTACCATTGGGAAAACATTTATTTCATGAGGTGATTCCACCATTTCATATATGGCATGGGGTGTAAGGGATTATCCCAAGGTTTATCATCTTAAATAGATTAATATTTTACACAAGGTATTTAGTATGAGGAAAAATCACCTTAAGGGTGTTTAAACAAGGCAAGGGAAAAAGGAAATTAAGAATTACAGGTTAAGAACACCTATAGGGATAGAATTGGACAAGTAGGTCAACCCAAGGGGTTTATTCGACGCTCACTTCGGTCTCCAATGACATGATAAGGAATTAATTTTAATTTAAAAAGAAAATTTGGGGGCATCTCTAGAAAGGTTTGACTCAGAGAATAATGATTCATTTTATAGAATTCTACAAAAAAGGGAAAGAATATATACCACCTACCATATCCTCATAGAGATTCCCTTATACAGTCTTGGCCATTGATTCGAGCTAGGTTGGAAGAAATAATAGAAATTTTAAAATGAACTGAAAATGGGGAATATGCTATTATATCAATATAGTATAATAGATGGAGTTAAGATCTTTAAATAGATCAAATAGGGTCAAAGGAAATACCTATAGATTCCTGATGGATTTGATGGAATGTGAAATGGATGAAAGATGAAGGAGGAGTCTTGAAGCCTAGATCTTGAGGGTGGAGGAGATCATGTGTGGGAATGGAGAGGAGCTATTAGAAATTAAGAAGGGTAAGAAGAAATAAAGAGTTAATATCATTAATGTGGGTAGATTTGGTATATTCAACCAAAAAACCAAGTGTACATGTTTTGGCCACATAGTTGGCTAAACTGTGCGCCAGTATACACTTGAAAGAGGAACCCCATATGGTTAGGTAAAAAAATTATCTAACTGTGCGTAAACCATGGAAAACTCACTTTCCAAAAACTATAGATGGGTTTTACATCCATGCACCTTGGGTTTCATGGTTGTAGACATTCTATGCAGCCCCTAGGTCTCCACTTTTTATAGACCTACAATTTAGAAAAATCATTCGGGATGGGTTGTAAAGTTTCTCCTAACCATGTGACCTAGTCATTTCATTCCATTTTATAGCTCTAGGCACTGAAAAAACCTTAGACACACCCAAGACCTCCATGAACCTTTTAGGAATCTCAATTAGGCACATTATAATGAATTGAAACAAAAAAAAAAGGTTTATTATTTTGTGAAAAGTTGGGATGTCTCAACCTCCCCTCCATAAGAAAAATTATCCCTGAGTTTTCCTTCTTAGGGAAGTATAACGTCTCATGAGAAAAGTTCCAGCCACTATGCATGTACATCGGATTCCCACTCCTAGTTCTCACCTTGCATGAATCCGTACTTCTATAGAATCCAGACCAATGTAACTCACCTTCCTTGTAGAACCTTAGTGCTATGACGAATGATACATATTAGATGTTCCTCAAAGGATGCATCTACTTTTAACTCGATATCCTTGGGTCAAACAAATGAGATGAGTCAAGATGGTACTATCAATGCTAAGATATGTGGAATATATCATTTATGGAATGGTACATATGGAGTAATAGAAACCAACAAGCTACCATACTGAATTTATCCACTATATTGAAAGGCCCAACATATCATGGAGATAAATTTCCATTTCCTTGAATTCTTATATGAAACTTTCTAAACAACACATTCAAAAAGACTGATGTCCCACCTCAAACTCTAGAGGTCTGCGATGACAATTGGTATATGAGTTATTCTTGTATTAAGCTATATCCATATGATTCTGACTCATCTGGACTTACTATGAAGTATCCAAAATGAGACAAGGACCCAGTAGAGCTGCCTCACCACCTTAAGCCAGCATATAGGTGAACAGAATGGTCTGCCATAGAGGGACTTATATAGAGCCAAATGAATTGTTTCCTAAAAACTATTATTGTTGGTAAACCTAACTAAAGAAATAGGATTTGCCACAAACCCCCAAAATCAAGGATATAGGCTCGTAGCATATCATCTAGAACACGTATAATCCACTCGGAATACCCATCGGTCTGAGGGTTATGTGTTGTACTCAAGAGAACCTATGAACCCAGTTCCTTTTGCAACCCTTTCCATAACAAAAAATTAAAACAAGTTTCCTACTCCTAAATGACAGAGTGGGGAACACCATTACATTTCACTATATCCTAGATATATATTATTCTCATCTCATCAATAAATAATGTATCCTAAATAGGTAGGAAGTGTGAAACCTTAGTCAGTCTGTCGATGATCACCCATACTACATCGCTTCATTAAGGGGATCTTGGAAATCCCATCTTGAAATCCATCATGATGTCATTCCATTTCCACTAAATAATAGATAGAAATTGTAGATGTCTAGCAGGTCACTAGTGATTTTCCTTCACTTACTGACAGGTGTATCATCGAGTGATAAAACAAGTTATCTACCTTTTTATACCTGGCCACCAATACTACCAGCAAATGTCTCAATAATTCTTGGTAGGACCAGGGTGAACTTAATAAATAGAAGCATGAGATACCCACATAAACTCTTATCATATATCCAAAGGCACCCAAACATGGGAATAGAAGTTTAGGGTTTCACTTCCATCAACAACCCAACCATGATGTGAATTCTCTCTTATGATGCTCTCCCTCAAGACAAGGCACTCAGAATTAAAGAACTAACTCATCTAAACACTTTATAAATGGGAGGATGTCACTGCTAGAGCTACTAAAACTAGTTTCCCATGATATTCCTAAACCTCTAGGGGAATCTCAAAAATTAGATCCTTCAAACAACACTTATTCCAAGCCTCTGTTAAAGCTTTCTTCCGAGTCTTCTAGCTCAAGGCATCAACTATAATATTTTCATTTCTTAGCATGTAATAAATCTCAAAGTAGAATGACTTTAGGTATTCTACCCATATATGCTAACTTAGATTCAATTCTCGCTACATGGAGATGTATTTGAGACTTTTAGGGTCTTTGTAGATAATATATCACTCACCCAAAAATTAGTTATTCCAACAACATAGAGCATGGACCATGAATACTAGATCAAGGTAATGTATAGGGTAATTCATCTCTTGAGGTCTCAGCTAGTAGGAACCATATTTCAAAACTTGATCGCCTTCTATAAGAACTTCACATAGCCTGAATTCTAAATTATCAAAGTAAACCATATAGCTTCTATTAAGATCAGGAAAAATATGGATTGGCAGCGAAGTGAGTCTTCACATTAACTCCTAAAAATATGCCTCATAAACTTCATTCCAGTTGAATTTCCCGCCTTTCTTGGTCGATCCCATAAGAGGAGTTTCTAGGTATAATATGTAATAGATGAATCACCCATAATAGCTATAAATACCTAAGAAACTTTATATATAAAACAAATTAATAGGATACTCCTATGAAACTACAACATTCAACTTCTCTTGGCCAATTGATATGACTGCTTCAGATATGATATGAAAATAGAAGTGAACTTTTCTATTCAGGAAGTGGAATTTAATGAGCATCATATATTGCTGGCACTATCTTAATGTATTCAAAATGATCTCAAGATTATTTCATGGTCATGTATGATGTGAGAATTTACTATGATTGATTCTACAAAGACTACCATAATGGAATCAAGATATGGGTGGAAAACCTCATTCATCAGGGCCATAAGGACTGCTGGAATATTCTTCAGACCGAATGACATGAACATATACTCATACAAGCCATAGCTTCTCTGGAATTATGTATTTGGTATGTATGATTATGTCACATGAACTTGATAGAATCCCAACCTAAAATTGATCTTAGAGAAAACTGTTTCTCGTTAGAGCTAGTTGAAGTGGTCATTTATACGAGGAAATTGATACATGTTCTTCACCGCAAGATGGTTTAGTCAGTGGTAATATAATGAAAATATAATGGTAATATCCTAATTATTTGAAAAAATGACTGGTGAACCCCATGGAGATGTGTTTGGTCGGATAAAACCTATAGCCTCTAGATCTTCGAGTATCTTCTTATGTTCTTAGAGCTCTATGATGCCATAATTTATGGATGAATGAACATAGGTTCCACACTTGGAACAAGCTCGATGTTGAACTTCATCTCTCTCTTAGTGGGTAAACTAGAGAAATCATTAGGTAATACATCCCTAGAATAATCTATGATAAAAATAAACTCCACAAGAATCATTCCTTGATTTCTCATAAAGAGTCTGGCTATATGGCTTGTTAATCCACCTAGACCAGTACACTTGTTTCCATATTGATTTTCCTAGAGATACTATTTGACTTTATTGATATAAAAGTTTCCCTCTAGTGACGTGAAAGATACCTGATGACAATAGTAACCCACTTGAGGTCAATAAGGCATAAGGCATTCCATACAGAGAATGTTGTCGAAGCCAATCATCTCAAGGACAAAGAAACTCCATAGAAAATCATACCCACCTATTTCATGTGGGCACTGCATGAAATAGTGTATACCTTCATCTCGAACTCCTAATAGTGTGTCAATATTAATAACACCATTGGAGTTCCTTATTACTAAGAAAATACTTTCCATGGTTGCATAAAATAGAATAGAGAATGAGGCACTTGTATCAAATAAGGAAGATACTAGAGTAGATGCTACCAGAATAATACCTCTAACAATAAATGGTTATGGAATCCAATCCTATATTGTAGGATGTAATACAATATATGTCATGAAACATGGACCTGAGATGCTTTCTGAGTGACCTGAGCAGGTCCAGTCTACTACTGCTAAAACTTTGATGCCTGACTGCCTCAACCTTAACCACCTTCTTAGCCTGAACAACCTATAGAAGAACATCTTTTTTCTTGATGAGTAGTCACTAATCTCATACCTGAAGGTGATACTATTATATATCCTCGCTCACTTGGAATAAGAGTAAAGGATCTGCAGAAATTCTAGAGGGGACATATCCTTTAGCAAACCCAACATTCGATCAGGTTCTTCATACATTGGGTATTTTTGTGGTCGAGCCTTCTACACTGGTGGTACACCACAAAGCTATTGGTGCATTCCACCTGATTGGAACTACCCCCTCATATAACCTCAAAACAAAACTTACTAGCACTGGATAAACAAATGCTCTACCTAGAAGCTAAACTTCCCGGTATCACATCCTCGGAATCCCTTAGGTTTCACTCAGGGATGATGGCATAATTTACGATCTATGAAATTCTAGTCAACCGAATGATGTTCACCTACAAGTGGATGGTAAAATTAATCCCATACTATAATTGAATCATAGTAATCAGATCATCACTAGACAAGGTCAGTGAAAAACATTACAAATCAGTGAAGCGAGATGATTATTCCATCACTAATGTGTCACCTTGTTGAATGTTTTTAAATTCATGAGAATGGTCTATTCATAGAGACTGAGGGAAGAAGTAGTCAAATAAGGATGTATGAAAGTCTTCCCATACCATACCCTAATGTCAAACATCCTGAGTAAGAATGTACCACCATCACTTGGCGGAATCACACAACTTATAGGTTGCAATCATAACCATTCTCTATAGATGTGTCTCGATATGCTTGATGATTTTCAGCACAACTTATTTCCATGATTCAGTACCCTGAGGTCCACCATCCCCCAAGAAGGTGGGAGGATGTTACTTCTATAAATCTTGAATCAGCTCTTCTATATAAGGGGTAGATCAAGGAGCACCCTGAATTGATTTCATAAAGCATAAGAAGTTTTCTGGGAACATTTCATCGACACTCAGTGGAAGATCTGCTAGAAGTTCCTCAAGTGGAGCTATGGGGGTTATCATGAGTTTATTAGGTCCCACTACCTTCAGAGTATTCTAATAAATAATTTCCTAGAGTACAAAATGATTTCATTAGTATGGAATAGCACTATAGATTCCAAGCACAAGCCTCAGATAGGATATAAAATAGGTTAGTAAAACGGTAAGAAAGGATAGTTACAAGGCCTGCATATAGAAGAAAGACACCCTACTCCTTATCCAAGATTTGGGTCTAGGTGATAAGAATGAATCATAGAAGGATCATAGGAGACACGACATACTGCCCACTACTGGTTAGTTTAGGGTCAAATTCTCATATTACAAAGATACAGTTTCCATTTCATTTTAATTATGGTAATAGTTTTTATTCATTGATGTATTCAAATTTCAATAAGAGGTTGAATTAGATGAATCACAATATCCAATTTATAAGGCCCCATACAACTTTTAAATTGGATTTTTGTTTACATTTTATCCTAACTACTACACATTCTTTCCCATGGGGCCGATAAACCATGGCTTAACATTCCACAATAGGATTCCTAAGGGATCCTCTTTAACCTATATAGGAAAACACTCATAGGATAAGGCATATTATTTAAGTGCCATTTTTTTATCAGTACTGAATGTTTGTATCACAAATTTCATTATTAAACAAACAAATAATGTAAAGTCATAATAGGAAAGGAAAAAAAATCACATGTAAAACAAGAAATGCATGCTGAAAGGTAAATATGGAATAGAATAATGCATGACATTTTTGTCCTATGGTGTCTAGTACGATGCATGATTCTAAGATTCCCTCATATAATTGGGCGAAGGAAAACATCCCACTTTAATAACTTCAATATTAATAACATCACAAAGTAAGTGAGTCACCCAATGGTGAAATCCTGGGAAACCGTAACAACACAAGCAAAAACATCATTTACCCATCCCAAGAAATTTGGGATTCCCCTATACTTGGGGTAGCTAATCCCTAGAACATGCTCATTTCCAAATTCCTATATTCCTAGTCTCTTATCTGACGCAGATAGTAAGACAAGAAGGAATAATAAAGGTTCCAACACCACTTTGTAGTCCCCCACCCTAGATGCCACTTCATGGTGTCCTAATATGGTGACCACTAGTCCTCAAACAAGCATCCCCAAATGATAGAGGCTACCAACTAGCAGCGAGGGCCTAGGGTGTTTCCATTAGGATAGTATTACCCCATTGATCAGAGTTAATTTCAATATTATATACATATTATAATATAATAAGAAATAGTGGAACCATTTATAAC
Organism: Viscum album; assembly: GCA_963277665.1. Taxonomy (NCBI): domain Eukaryota; kingdom Viridiplantae; phylum Streptophyta; class Magnoliopsida; order Santalales; family Viscaceae; genus Viscum; species Viscum album. Next base: position 1,225,662,153 of record OY728134.1, on the reverse strand, counting down.
CATATGATAGAAGCAGATCCAATTATAAATACACCAAGAAATATAAATGAACAAAAAAAGCTGTATAAATAACTGATACAAGTGATTATGATTCTATTTCAAGTATCTATACAAAAATCATTATATAGGGGGGATGGGATATAAGCATATACTAAAATCACAAAAATATAAAAAAGGCTACAAACTGCTACAGCTAGAATCTCAAGCATAAGATCGGTCCTTTTCCCCGAAATCTATCCTAGAATAGACAACCAATCATTAGAAACTAGATGCTTCCCTCTATTATTACCTATAACCATAAAGTATTCTTGGTTACCAAAGGGGGAAAAAGCAGGGTGTGAGATACAATCTTAGTAGGCTTCCAACAACTATGTCTAATCTAATACATTTCATACTATATAAAATAAATAGTGTGGTATAGTGAAAAAAATGAAAAATAGAAATAAATAAATACATTGGAATGGGTCCCACTTGGAGACCCATCCCATTTACTATCTTTGGCTTAAGACAAAGAGTATAGATTGGGATATCCTACAATGGAAAGGCGAGTGGGGTAAAATGAGAGAAGGTGGACTATCCCTGTAACACCCGAGACTTTTATGTTATATAAATCATAAAAGTAATCTTTTTCTACACAACACTTTCTTGGCTTGCTTTACACGAAATCGCGACCTTCCTCGATAGCTTGCATCGTACGCATTACCGAGTTTCACTAAACAACGATATGCTTTTAAAATATTATTAAAACTAGCCGTTATGAATAGTAATAACCACTTTTTGAAATTTTTTAATTTTTATTTTTCAAAATGGACTTCATTTTTGGATTCGGAATATCGAAATTAGTCTAGGGTGAAATTTTGGTATTTTTCTGAAAACGTTCAATTTTTGATGAATAGTGAAACCACTAAGTGGTAGTTAAAAAACTGAATTTTTCATAAAACTTAATTTTACCGCTTCTGTGAGTGGAATTTCGAAAATCAGAGAGACACGGTTAATATCAAGGACTAAAATGTGGTTCAATGAGATGAAAATAATTTTTTGGTGAATAGTAACTTTTTACTTTTTTTTACCACGGTTAAAAGTAAATAGGGTAATTAAGGGTAAAAATGATATTATTATTACCCTAACACATGTCCTAATTCTATTGGACAAGTTTAATTCGACCAAAAATAAACTTAGGAATAAAATATGACCATTTAGGCCCACTTGTATTAGATTAGGACATTTATTTTTAATTTATTTAAAGAAGGGTTAAAATAGTTAAAATCAAAGTTTGATAAGTAAATCATTTTTAATATGGAGTTATACATAAGATAAATTCAACTATAAATATTCATTAGAAAGCTAAAAATATTTCCTACATAATTGTGTTTTATTTGTAATTTTTATACATTAAATAATTTAATTTATTTATGACACAACGATGATGCAGTAATTATCTTATTAATGAAATATTGACATAATTGATATTATAAATACCCAAATAAATATAATTTGAGACTTTTTATGAATTAAACTAATTTTCTAGGTTAATATGACATGTTAGTATTGATTTAAGTAACTTGTTTCGAACTAATCATTCTGTTATGAGTTTCACAAAAATCAATTACTAAATATTGTCAAAATTGACATAAAATAGTTATTAAAAAAAATATTATATTATTAATTGTTATTTTATTCCTAAAAATATAAGGTTCGGCCAAATGACTTAGATAAGGTTATATATATTAATAATAAACTACTTGGGGTTCGTTCGGCTGCTTATAGCAAGTTTATTAACCTTATAGTATAAGAACACAAGAAGACACGGTAAAAGTAAACTTATTTAACTTAATGTTAAATTTAAATGATAAGGTTAAAATAGGAACCTAAACTTGTCTAAATTATATTGGATGAGAGTATTTCGACCCATACCCACCTAAGCTTCTAAATATATCAATTTGGAGCTATTTAAAACCTAACTTGACTTTATAATAGAATAATATTTTTAGTTTTCCCAAAGGTGCCCCTCTCCTCCCTTATAAAAGGGAACCTCCTCCCCCTCTTCCTCACACCACTTTGAGCCTTCAAGCTCGGCCAAACCCTGACAATTAATCTTCTCCACTTCCCTAGATACATCATAGAGGTTCTGGTCTTCTTAAAAGACCAATTTTAGTGCCCTAAAAGGAGGTCTCAAAGAAGCACTTCAAAGAAGAGGTAATGTTCGTTACCGATTCTTTCATCTTTATTTCTTCTTCCACTTCTTCTTTTTTAGTTGTTTCATTATGAAGTAATAACATCAGTATCACTCATATACTGATATGTTATTATAAGTATGAAACAACCATATTTCACCATCTATCCATCCTACGGAAAAAGAAATCACCGCGCGTGCGTACGTACAGAATATCGTCTCCACGCCGTGGTGTAATCTATTTTCCACCACCACCTTACTTGGATGGGTATAATGGTGTAAATAATGACTATATAAAACAATTATAAAGTGATAATAATTCTGAAATAGTATACATACACTCCAATACAATTCCACGATCATAGGAACGATATCATCACTCGTGCGTACGTACGGAATACCGTCTCCACGATGTGATGCGACTCGTTCTACATGATCTTCATTTCATAATGATTATATAAATGAATTGAATGAATGAATATGATATATATTACAATAATACCACTCTGGAAATGAGGTATCTATAACCTAAAGAGAAGAATAAGAATTTATTCGACAAGACACGCATAAGAACAAAAAGTTATAAGCACCCGAATAACAAGTAGCAATGAAATATTACTACTAAGAAGCTAAGAATATCACCATATATGATATCATAAAAATAAGTATGATTTTATAATAAGTCAATAACATTATTTAAATAATTATACATGAGGTTCGGATACTTACGAAGCAAAACGGACCTAAGGTAAAGGAAATATCACAATCTCATTTTTATCCGAGATTGTTTATACATTGAAATTTAATGGGGTGTATTTTATCATCCAAATCCATGTTTTCTCAATATGTAATATTATTTCCATCCACCTACAATTGTTTAAATCCAATTTTACCCTTCGGTGAGTTTTTAGTAAAAGATATGAAAGGAATCTTTTGTCATTTTTCGTACGAGGTACTTTTTGACTTTTCCGACAAAAGTACGAGAAGAATGTTTTTTTAACTTATACGACATGAATGGATTTTTAAAATATTATTTCCAAGAAGATTAATTTACAAGTTTTCAAGTTTATTTTTAATAAACTTCTTTTAGTTTAAAATTGTAAGACATGTTAAGAAAGGAAAATGTTTTTGAAGTAGAAAGGATATTTTCCTCAAGAATGGAGTTCAAGTGTTTTATCAAAATTATTTTCCATCTAAGATAATAAAGGGTTCTGTTTCTATCCCTATTATTACATGGATTTGATTATGTTGTGATGGAAATATTTTTATTAATTCCTATATCTTATATGAATTGTTTTATGATGTCATGTTGTTTAAGAATCCCATTTTTATTACATGGGTTATGCTATGATGTATGGTTTATGATTTTGTGGCACACATAAGAATGGTATCATTATGAGATGGGTGGGACTTATATATCCCTCCAATGCATTGGGTAAAGATTTTATATCTCATGAGATAGACATGGCTGGAACGGTATGTTAAACCGGTTCAGTGAAACAGGACTGAAATGAGGGTGACTCGGTTCAGAAAGGGACTTTGTCCACTAAGATAGTCTTGCCAATGAGTCTTGACTAACAAGAAATGATTCTCTAAGATTATGTGTGTATTCCACAAAGTTTCATGTTTTACGTTATGATTATTGTGATTACATTTCCCTACCATGATTTATCCCTTGTTATGAAATTATGATCTCTTTTGCAGGTTAAGATTTCCAAAAGTTATGTGATTATGTATATGATGTGATTGATATTTCTTTTGTTTACCCTTACTGAGCATTTGAGCTCACCCTTTTGTATGTTTTCTTTCCCCAGGTTAGGAAGAAGGTTATTAAGTAAGATATGCCAAAAGGAACTATAGATATGATGAAATAAATGGGAGACAGTGTAGACGCTTTATGAACCAGCTGTTTATGTTTCCCAATTTCTAAAGACACTATACCTATATGATCCTTTCTTGGTTTTTTTATATGTTGTAATAAGTGTGCTTCAATTCTGAAGTAATAATAATGTATGTAAAGTATGGGTCGTTATAGTTGGTATCAGAGGAAAGGTATAGTCAACCTTTGGAAACTAGGATGTGAAAGCCTTAGTAAGAACCCTAAGGATAAGTCTAAGCATAGAACACAATCTTAGTGTTTTAGAAATGGCCATGAATAACCTAGGATAAGACCTTAAGTGTGAAATTTTATTCTTGAGTATGTGGTTTTCCTATTATAATTAGTGTTTCTCACACTATTCTTATTGGTTTTAGTCAATGGATGGAACCCGAAGGAATCGTGTTAATGCGGAATGCGACGGGCAATGCAATGATTGTCCCCCTGAGAAACCAAATGTTATGGGAGCTGGAATTCAAAATCTTGTAGCCATGCTCACACAACTTTCTCAATCTATGAATCATGCAGGACTTCCAAACGAGCAAAGGAAGGAGCAACATTCTGTTGAATCCTTCATGAGGCAGCGTCCACCATCTTTCAGTGGGTCTACTGATCCATTAGTTACTGAACAATGGATTAGTACTACTGAAAAGATATTTTCAGTTCTTCAATGTTTTGAACATGATAAAGTCATCCTAGCAGTGTATCGTTTGGAAGGAGATGCTGATCAATGGTGGAATATTATTAAGAATACGAGGCAAAGAGATGAAATTGAGTCCATGGAATCGGACGAGTTCAAGAACTTATTTTTCAATAAGTACTTCCCTCGTATTCTCCGAACAAAGATGGAGAAAGAGTTTCTTGAACTGAAGAAAAAGGATGATGAATCTGTTGGTACCTATGAAGCAAATTTTAAAAGACTTTCAAGGTACGCTTTTGGTATTATTATCCGACCTGAGAGTAAGATCGATCGATTCTTTAGTGGCTTAAAACCAATTCTTCGAATGGCCTTATATATAAGGGACTTCAATAGCTCTGAGGAAATCGTTCGATGTGCTCTCAAAGTTGAGATGGAAATCGGAGTAACCCATCAGTCATATGGGTTTGATAAGAAGAGGAAAATGGAATTCAAAGGAAAATCTAAAGAGCCCACTGAAAAGAAGATGAGCTTTCCCTTATTCTCAAAGTGTGGAAAGAAACATGGAGGGAGTTGTCTTAAAGGGACAAGTAAATGTTTCAAATGTGGAAAGGAAGGTCATCGGGCATTTTAATGTTGCGATGATGGGAAGAAGATGTATAATGATGAAAAAAAAGGAAGGGATACAGAGAATGAACCTACCACACTTCAATGTTTCAAGTGCAAGGAGTTGGGTCATTATGCCAATAAATGCCCTAATCCAAGGGTTGATGATGATGGTCGACGTCAACAAAATCTTAAGGCTAAAGACAAAGGAAAGTCACATGCAATTTCTATCAGCGATGTGGAGTACGATAACGATGTGGTGAAAGGTACACTTACCATCCACTCTAAAGTAGCAAATGTTTTATTTGATTCTGGATCTACCCACTCTTTTATTTCTGATGAATTTTCTAAGGGTATCACCGTATTACCTAAACAATTAGATGTTGAGTTAGCTGTGACAACACCTAATGGCACAACAGTCGCATCAAAAGTTTATAATTCTTCTTCGATCGAAGTTTGTGGGAAAATGCTTCCTGCAAATCTTGTGATCCTTCCTATAGTGGAATTTGATGTGATTCTTGGCATGAATTGGCTTTCTTTATATGGAGCTCATATCAATTGCCAAAGAAGGGAAGTCACATTTCATATTCCAGATCAATCTATGATCGTCTATCAATGCAAGGATGAACATAACATTCCAGTGGAAATTTCTTCCATCTTATGGGTCTTGATTCCACTAAATTAAGGTTATTTATCTCAAATGGTTGGTGAGAAACTCACGATTAAGAATATTCCCATTGTACGGAAGTTTGATGATGTCTTTTCAGAGGAATTTCCTGGACTTCCACCAAATCATGAAGTTGAGTTCTCAATAGAACTCGTACCGGGTGCTTTGCCTATTTCAAAGACACCTTATAGAATGGCCCCAATTGAGTTGCAGGAATTGAAGAAGCAACTCCAAGAGAATCTTGATAAGGGATTCATACGCCCTAGTGCGTCACCTTGGGGAGAACCTGTTCTATTTGTTAAGAAGAAAGATGGATCAATGAGACTCTGCATTGATTATCGAGAACTTAACAAGATCACTATCAAGAAAAAATATCATCTCCCACGCATTGATGACTTATTTGACCAACTACAAGGAGCTCAATACTTTTCCAAGATTGATCTTCATTCAGGGTATCATCAATTAAGGGTAAAAAGAGAGGATATACCAAAGACGGCTTTCTGTACAAGGTATGGACACTATGAATTTATAGTGATGCCATTTGGTCTTACTAATTCCCTTGCTATCTTCATGGATCTAATGAATAGAGTCTTTGGAGACTATCTTGATCAATTTGTGGTAGTCTTTATAGACGATATTCTTGTCTATTCAAAGGGAAAGGAAGAACATGAAGATCACTTGAGATTTATATTGAAGACCCTGAGAAAGGAGAATCTTTATGCCAAATTTACCAAGTGTGAATTTTGGCTTCAAAAAGTTGCATTTTTGGGTCACATAATCTCAAAAGAGGGGATATATGTGGATCCAGCAAAAACAGAGGTTATCGAAAGATGGTCGAGACCAACAACAGTAACTGAGATCCGAAGTTTTCTTGGTTTGGCTGGATATTATCGACGTTTTGTGAAAGATTTTTCACGATTATCTAATCCACTCACCAAGTTGACTCGGAAAGGAGTTAAGTTTGTCTTGACGGAAGAATGTGAAGAGAATTTCAAGGAGTTGAAAAGAAGGTTATCCAGTGCACTTGTGCTCACACTGCCTTGTAGTGGAGAAAGGTTTGTGATCTATAGTGATGAATACAAGAAGGGATTGGGGTTTGTTCTTATGCAAAATGATATGGTGATAGCTTATGCCTCACGACAGTTGAAAATCCATGAGCAAAATTACCCAACACATTATTTGGAGTTAGCTGCGGCAATCTTTGCATTAAAGATTTGGAGGCCTTATCTTTCTGGTGAAAGGTGTGATATTTATACTGATCATAAAAGTTTAAAGTATATTTTCACACAAAAGGAGCTGAATATGCGTCAAAGAAGATGGTTGGAGCTGATTAAGGATTACGACTGCTCAATCCATTACCACCCTGGGAAAGCAAACAAGGTGGCAGATGCATTAAGTCGACAAGACCACGCTAGTTTATCCATGATGAGGATCACAAAAGATCCAATATTTATGGATTTACAAAGGATGGATCTTGGAATTATAATGGAAGGGGAAAAATATTATCTTTCTCAAATGAATTTTCAACCATATATACATGTGAAGATTAAAGAGGCACAGAAAGAAGATGTCGAGTTACAAAAGAAGGTGAGAAACGTTCCTGAATTCAACCTTGATTATGATGGGATAATAAAGTTTAGGAATCGGGTTTTTGTTCCTCCCATCCCCGAATTGAAGAAGGAGCTGCTGGATGAGGCTCATAGTTCTTCATTCTCTATTCATCCTGGAAGCACGAAGATGTATAGGGATCTGAAAGAGTACTTTTGGTGGGATGGAATGAAAAGAGATGTTGCTGAATATGTCTCTCGATGCTTGGTTTGTCAGCAAGTTAAAGCTGAGAGACAGAAGTCTAAGGGGATGTTACAACCATTACCCATACCCGAATGGAAATGGGAAAACATCACTATGGACTTTGTCACAGGACTTCCTAAAACATCCAAAGGAAATAATGCTATCTGGGTCATAGTTGATCGTCTTACAAAGTCTGCACACTTCATTTCTATTAGAGAGGATTTATCTCTGGATAAGCTTTCCATGATATATGTAAAGGAAGTGGTAAGATTGCATGGAGTACCACTTTCTATTATATCCGATCGGGATCCAATATTTACCTCGAAGTTCTGGCGAAGTCTTCAGCATACTTTGGATACAGAGTTGAGTTCCAGCACTGCTTATCATCCTCAGACAGATGGTCATTCTGAGAGAACAATTCAAACCCTAGAAGATATGTTGAGATCTTGCTCTATGGATTTCAAAGGTGGTTGGGATCAACACCTACCTTTGGTGGAATTTTCTTATAATAATAGCTTTCACTCCAGTATTCAGATGGCTCCTTATGAAGCTCTCTATGGAAAGAAATGCAGGACTCAAACTTGCTGGGATGAAGTTGGGGAAAGAAAGCTATTAGGACCTGATCTCATTGATGAAATGGTAGAAAAGGTCAGATCTATTCAACAACACATAAGAGCAGCTCAGAGTCGACAGAAAAGTTATGCCGACAACCGAAGAGAAGACCTAGAGTTTGAAGTGGGTGATAAAGTGTTCTTAGGAATATCTCCCTGGAAGAGGGTTATGAGATTTGGAAAGAAGGGGAAGTTGAGCCCTAGATATATCGGTCCTTTTGAAATAATGGATCGTGTTGGGAAGGTAGCTTACCGATTGATGCTTCCACCGAATCTCTCTCAAGTTCACAATGTGTTCCATGTAACTCTCCTGAGAAAGTACATACCTGATCCTTCACATGTACTCAGCTTAGAAGTTGTACCGCTGGAGCAAGATCTTTCTTATGAAGAACAACCGATAGAGATTCTGGATCGTAGCGAAAAAGTCCTACGAAACAAGACCACTCGATTGGTGAAATTTTTATGGAGGAACCACTAATTAGAAGAAGCTACATGGGATCTTGAGGATATGATGAGGGAGAGGTATCCTCATCTGTTTGTTACAAAGTGACGAATTTCGAGGGCAAAATTCATTTTAAGGGGGGTAGAATGTAACACCCGAGACTTTTATGTTATATAAATCATAAAAGTAATCTTTTTCTACACAACACTTGCTTGGCTTTCTTTACACGAAATCACGACCTTCCTCGATAGCTTGCGTCGTACGCAATACCGAGTTTCACTAAACAACGATATGCTTTTAAAATATTATTAAAACTAGCCGTTATGAATAGTAATAACCACCTTTTGAAATCTTATAAATTTTATTTTTCAAAATGGACTTCATTTTTGGATTCGGAATATCGAAATTAGCCTAAGGTGAAATTTTGGTATTTTTCTGAAAACTTTCAATTTTTGATGAATAGTGAAACCACTAAGTGGTAGTTAAAAAACTGAATTTTTCATAAAACATAATTTTACAGCTTCTGTGAGTGGAATTTCGAAAATCCGAGAGACACAGTTAATATCAAGGACTAAAATGTGGTTCAATGAGATGAAAATAATTTTTTGGTGAATAGTAACTTTTTACTTTTTTTTACCACGGTTAAAAGTAAATAGGGTAATTAAGGGTAAAAATGATATTATTATTACCCTAACACATGTCCTAATTCTATTGGACAAGTTTAATTCGACCAAAAACAAACTTAGGAATAAAATATGACCATTTAGACTCACTTGGATTAGATTAGGACATTTATTATTAATTTATTTAAAGAAGGGTTAAAATAGTTAAAATCAAAGTTTAATAAGTAAATCATTTTTAATATGGGGTTATACATAAGATAAATTCGTCTATAAATATTCATTATAAATCTAAAAAGAGTTCCTACATAATGGTGTTTTATTTCTAATTTTTAGACATTAAATAATTTAATTTATTTATGACACAACGATGATGCAGTAATTATCTTATTAATGAAATATTGACATAATTGATATTATAAATACCCAAATAAATATTATTTGAGACTTTTTATGAATTAAACTAATTTTCTAGGTTAATATGACATGTTAGTATTGATTTAAGTAACTTGGTTCGAGCTAAGAATTCTGTTATGAGTTTCACAAAAATCAATTACTAAATAGTGTCAAAATTGACATAAATTAGTTATTAAAACAAATATTATATTATTAATTGTTATTTTATTCCTAAAAATCTAAGGTTCGGCCAAATGACTTAGATAAGGTTATATATATTAATAATAAACAACTTGGGATTCGTTTGGCTGCTTATAGTAAGTTTATTAACCTTATAGTATAAGAACACAAGAAGACACGGTAAAAGTAAAATTATTTAACTTAATGTTAAATTTAAATGATAAGGTTAAAATAGGAACCTAAACTTGTCTAAATTCTATTGGATGAGAGGATTTCGACCCATCCCCACCTTAGCTTCGAAATATATCAATTTGGAGCTATTTAAAACCGAACTTGACTTTATAATAAAATAATATTTTTAGTTTTCCTAAAGGTGCCCCTCTCCTCCCTTATAAAAGGGAACCTCCTCCCCCTCTTCCTCACACCACTTTGAGCCTTCAAGCTTGGACAAACCCTGAAAATTCCTCCTCTCCACTTCCCTAGATACATCCTAGAGGTTCTGGTCTTCTTCAAAGACCCATTTTAGTGCCCTAAAAGGAGGTCTCAAAGAAGCATTTCAAAGAAGAGGTAATGTCCGTTACCGATTCTTTCATCTTTATTTCTTATTCCACTTCTTATACTTTAGTTGTTTCATTATGAAGTAATAACATCAGTATCACTCATATACTGATATGTTATTATAAGTATGAAACAACCCTATTTAACCATCTATCCATCCTACGGAAAAAGAAATCACCGCGCGTGCGTACGTACGGAATACCGTCTCCACGCCGTGGTGTAATCTATTTTCCACCACCACCTTACTTGGATGGGTATAATGGTGAAAATAATGACTATATAAAACTATTACAAAGTGATACTAATTCTGAAATAGTATACATACACTCCAATACAATTCCACAATCATAGGAACGATATCATCACTCGTGCGTACGTACGGAATACCGTCTCCACGATGTGATGCGACTCGTTCTACATGATCTTAATTTCATAATGATTATATAAATGAATTGAATGAATGAATATGATATATATTACACTAATAACATTCTGGAAATGAGGTATCTATAACCTAAAGAGAAGAATAAGAATTTATTCGACAAGACACGCATAAGAACAAAAAGTTATAAGCACCCGAATAACAAGTAGCAATGAAATATTACTACTAAGAAGCTAAGAATATCACCATATATGATATCATAAAAATAAGTATGATTCTATAATAATTCAATAACATTATTTAAATAATTATACAGGAGGTTCGGACACTTACGAAGCAAAACAGACCTAAGGTAAGGGAAATATCACAATCTCATTTTTATCCGTGATTGTTTATACTTTGAAATTTACTGGGGTGTATTTTATCATCCACATCTATGTTTCCTCAATATGTAATATTATTTCCATCCACCTACAATTGTTTAAATCCAATTTTATCCTTCGGTGAGTTTTTAGTAAAAGATATGAAAGGAATCTTTTGTCATTTTTCGTACGAGGTACTTTTTGACTTTTCCGAAAAAAGTACGAGAAGAATGTTTTTTTAACTTATACGACATGAATGGATTTTTAAAACATTATTTCCAAGAAGATTAATTTACAAGTTTTCAAGTTTATTTTTAATAAACTTCTTTTAGTTTAAAATTGTAAGACATGTTAAGAAAGGAAAATGTTTTTGAAGTAGAAAGGATATTTTCCTCAAGAATGGAGTTCAAGTGTTTTATCAAAATTATTTTCCATCTAAGATAATAAAGGGTTCTGTTTCTATCCCTATTATTACATGGATTTGATTATTTTGTGATGGAAATATTTTTATGAATTTCTTTATCTTATATGAATTGTTTTATGATGTCATGTTGTTTAAGAATCCCATTTTTATTACATGGGTTATGCTATGATGTATGGTTTATGATTTTGTGGGACACATAAGAATGGTATCATTATGAGATGGGTGGGACCTATATCTCTCTCCAATGCATTGGGTACGGATTTTATATCTCATGAGATAGACATGGCTGGAACGGTAGGTTATACCGGTTCAGTGAAACAGGACTGAAACGAGGGTGACTCGGTTCAGAAAGGGACTTTGTCCACTAAGATAGTCTTTCCAATGAGTCTTGACTAACAATAAATGATTCTCTAAGATTATGTGTGTATTCCACAAATTTTCATGTTTTAAGTTATGATTATTGTGATTACATTTCACTGCCATGATTTATCCCATGTTATGAAATTATGATCTCTTTTGCAGGTTAAGATTTCCAAAAGTTATGTGCTTATGTATATGATGTGATTGATATTTCTTTTGTTTACCCTTACTGAGCATTTGAGCTCACCCTTTTGTATGTTTTCTTTCCCCAGGTCAGGAAGAAGGTTATTAAGTAAGATATGCCAAAAGGAACTATAGATATGATGAAATAAATGGGAGACAGTGTAGACGCTTTATGAACCAGTTGTTTATGTTTCCCAGTTTCTAAAGACACTATAACTATACGGTCCTTTCTTGGTTTTGTTATATTTTGTAATAAGTGTGCTTAAATTCTGAAGTAATAAAAATGTATGTAAAGTATGGGTCGTTATAGTTGGTATCAGAGGAAAGGTATAGTCAACCTTTAGAAACTAGGATGTGAAAGCCTTAGTAAGAACCCTAAGGATAAGTCTAAGCATAGAACACAAACTTAGTGTTTTAGAAATGGCCATGAATAACCTAGGATAAGACCTTAAGTGTGAAATTTTATTTTTGAGTATGTGGATTTCCTATTATAATTAGTGTTGCTCACACTATTCTTCTTGGTTTTAGTCAATGGCTGGAACCCGAAGGAATCGTGTTAATGCGGAATGCGACGGGAAATGCAATGATTATCCCCCTGAGCAACCAAATGTTATGGGAGCTGGAATTCAAAATCTTGTAGCCATGCTCACACAACTTTCTCAAGCTATGAATCATGCAGGACTTCCAAACGAGCAAAGGAAGGAGCAACATTCTGTTGAATCCTTCATGAGGCAGCGTCCACCATCTTTCAGCGGGTCTACTGATCCATTAGTTGCTGAAAAATGGATTAGTACTACTGAAAATATATTTTCAGTTCTTCAATGTTCTGAACATGATAAATTAATCCTAGCATTGTATCGTTTGGAAGGAGATGCTTATCAATGGTGGAATCTTATTAAGAATACGAGGCAAAGAGATGAAATTGAGTCCATAGAATGGGACGAGTTCAAGAACTTATTTTTCAATAAGTACTTCCCTCGTATTCTCCAAACAAAGATGGAGAAAGAGTTTCTTGAACTGAAGAAAAAGAAAGATGAATCTGTTGGTACCTATGAAGCAAATTTTACAAGACTTGCAAGGTACGCTTCTGGTATTATTATCCAACCTGAGAGTAAGATCGATCGATTCTTTAGTGGCTTAAAACCAAGTCTTCGAATGGCCTTATCCATAAGGGAATTCAATAGCTATGAGGAAATCATTCGATGTGCTCTCAAAGTTGAGATGGAAATCGGAGTAACCCATCAGTCATATGGGTTTGATAAGAAGAGGAAAATGGAATTCAAAGGAAAATCTAAAGAGCCCACTGAAAAGAAGATGAGGTTTCCCTTATGCTCAAAGTGTGGAAAGAAAAATGGAGGGAGTTGTCTTAAAGGGACAAGTAAATGTTTCAAATGTGGAAAGGAAGGTCATCGGACATTTGAATGTCGCGATGATGGGAAGAAGATGTCTAATGATGAAAACAAAGGAAGGGATACACAGAATGAACCTACTACACTTCAATGTTTCAAGTGCAAGGAGATGGGTCATTATGCCAATAAATGCCCTAATCCAAGGGTTGATGATGATGGTCGACGTCAACAAACTCTTAAGGATAAAGACAAAGGAAAGTCACATGCAATTTCTATCAGCGATGTGGAGTACGTTAACGATGTGGTGAAAGGTACACTTACCATCCACTCTAAAGTAGCAAATGTTTTATTTGATTATGGATCCACCCACTCTTTTATTTCTGAAGAATTTTATAAGGGTATCACCATATTACCTCAACAATTAGATGTTGAGTTAGCTGTGACAACACCTAATGGCACAACAATCGCATCAAAAGTTTATAATTCTTCTCCGATCGAAGTTTGTGGGAAAGTGCTTCCTGCAAATCTTGTGATCCTTCCTATAGTGGAATTTGATGTGATTCTTGGCATGGATTGGCTTTCTTTATATGGAGCTCATATCAATTGCCAAAGAAGGGAAGTCACATTTCATATTCCAGATCAATCTATGATCGTCTATCAATGCAAGGATGAACATAACCTTCTAGTGGAAATTTCTTCCATATTATGGGTCTTGATTCCACTAAATGAAGGTTATTTATCTCAAATGGTTGGTGAGAAACTCACGATTAAGAATATGCCCATTGTACGGGAGTTTGATGATGTCTTTCCGGAGGAATTACCTTGACTTCCACCAAATCGTGAAGTTGAGTTCTCAATAGAACTCATACCGGGTGCTTTGCCTATTTCAAAGACACCTTATAGAATGGACCCAATTGAGTAGCAGGAATTGAAGAAGCAACTCCAAGAGAATCTTGATAAGGGATTCATATGCCCCAGTGCGTCACCTTGGGGAGCACCTGTTCTATTTGTTAAGAAGAAAGATGCATCAATGAGACTCTGCATTGATTATCGAGAACTTAACAAGATCACTATCAAGAACAAATATCCTCTCCCACGCATTGATGACTTATTTGACCAACTACGAGGAGCTCAATACTTTTCCAAGATTGATCTTCGTTCAGGGTATCATCAATTAAGGGTAAAAAGGGAGGATATACCAAAGACGGCTTTCCGTACAAGGTATGGACACTATGAATTTATAGTGATTCCATTTGGTCTTACTAATGCCCCTGCTATCTTCATGGATCTAATGAATAGAGTCTTTAGAGACTATCTTGATCAAGTTGTGGTAGTCTTTATAGACGATATTATTGTCTATTCAAAGAGCAAGGAAGAACATGAAGATCACTTGAGAATTATATTGAAGACCCTTAGAAAGGAGAAGCTTTATGCCAAATTTACCAAGTGTGAATTTTGGCTTCAAAAAGTTGCATTTTTGGGTCACATAATCTCAAAAGAGGGGATATCTGTGGATCCAGCAAAAACAGAGGTTATCGAAAGATGGTGGAGACCAACAACAGTAACTGAGAACCGAAGTTTTCTTGGTTTGGCTGGATATTATCGACGTTTTGTGAAAGATTTTTCACGATTATCTAATCCACTCACCAAGTTGACTCGGAAAGTAGTTAAGTTTGTCTGGACGGAAGAATGTGAAGAGAATTTCAAGGAGTTGAAAAGAAGGTTATCCAGTGCACTTGTGCTCACACTGCCTTGTAGTGGAGAAGGGTTTGTGATCTATACTGATGCATCCAAGAAGGTATTGGGGTTTGTTCTTATGACAAATGATATGGTGATAGCTTATGCCTCACGACAGTTGAAAATCCATGAGCAAAATTACCCAACACATGATTTGGAGTTAGCTGTGGTAATCTTTCCATTAAAGATTTGGAGGCATTATCTTTCTGGTGAAAGGTGTGATATTTATACTGATCATAAAAGTTTAAAGTATATTTTCACACAAAAGGAGCTGAATATGCGTCAAAGAAGATGGTTGGAGCTGATTAAGGATTACGACTGCTCAATCCATTACCACCCTGGGAAAGCAAACAAGGTGGCAGATGCATTAAGTCGACAAGACCATGCTAGTTTATCCATGATGAGGATCACAAAAGATCCAATATTTATGGATTTACAAAGGATGGATCTTGGAATTATAATGGAAGGGGAAAAATCTTATCTTTCTCAAATGAATGTTCAAACATATATACATGTGAAGATTAAAGAGGCACAGAAAGAAGATGTCAAGTTAGAAAAGAAGGTGAGAAACGTTCCTGAATTCAACCTTGATTGTGATGGGATAATAAAGTTTAGGAATCGGGTTTGTGTTCCTCCCATCCCCGAATTGAAGAAGGAGCTGCTGGATGAGGCTCATAGTTCTTCATTCTCTATTCATCCTGGAAGCACGAAGATGTATAGGGATCTGAAAGAGTACTTCTGGTGGGATGACATGAAAAGAGATGTTGCTGAATATGTCTCTCGATGCTTGGTTTGTCAGCAAGTTAAAGTAGAGAGACAGAAGTCTAAGGGGATGTTACAACCATTACCCATACCCGAATGGAAATGGGAAAACATCACTATGGACTTTGTCACAGGACTTCCTAAAACATCCAAAGGAAATAATACTATCTGGGTCATAGTTGATCGTCTTACAAAGTCTGCACACTTCATTGCTATTAGAGAGGATTTATCTCTGGATAAGATTTCCATGATATATGTAAAGGAAGTGGTAAGATTGCATGGAGTACCAGTTTCTATTATATCCGATCGGGATCTGAGATTTACCTCGAAGTTCTGGAGAAGTCTTCAGCATACTCTGGATACAGAGTTGAGTTTCAGCACTGCTTATCATCCTCAGACAGACGATCAGTCTGAGAGAACAATTCAAACCCTAGAAGATATGTTGAGAGCTTGCTCTATGGATTTCAAAGGTGGTTGGGATCAACACCTACCTTTGGTGGAATTTTCTTATAATAATTGCTTTCACTCCAGTATTCAGATGGCTCCTTATGAAGCTCTCTATGGAAAGAAATACAGGACTCCAACTTGCTGGGATAAAGTTGGGGAAAGAAAGCTATTAGGAACTGATCTCGTTGATGAAATGGCAGAAAAGGTCAGATCTTTTCAACAACACATAAGAGCAGCTCAGAGTCGACAGAAAAGTTATACCGACAACCGAAGAAAAGACCTAGAGTTTGAAGTGGGTGATAAAGTGTTCTTAGGAATATCTCCCTGGAAGAGGGTTATGAGATTTGGAAAGAAGGGGAAGTTGAGCCCTAGATATATCGGTCCTTTTGAAATACTGGATCGTGTTGGGAAGGTAGCTTACCGATTGGTGATTCCACCGAATCTCTCTCAAGTTCACGATGTGTTCCATGTAACTCTCCTGAGAAAGTACATACCTGATCCTTCACATGTACTTAGCTCAGAAGTTGTACCGCTGGAGAAAGATCTTTCTTATGAAGAACAACCGATAGAGATTCTGGATCGTAGAGAAAAAGTCCTACGAAACAAGACCACTCGATTGGTGAATGTTTTATGGAGGAACCACCAATTAGAAGAAGCTACATGGGAGATTGAGGATATGATGAGGGAGAGGTATCCTCATCTGTTTGTTACAAAGTGACGAATTTCGAGGGCGAAATTCATTTTAAGGGGGGTAGAATGTAACACCCGAGACTTTTATGTTATATAAATCATCAAAGTAATCTTTTTCTACACAACACTTTCTTGGCTTTCTTTACACGAAATCGCGACCTTCCTCGATAGCTTGCATCGTACGCAATACCGAGTATCACTAAACAACGATATGATTTTAAAATATTTTTAAAACTAGCCGTTATGAATAGTAATAACCACTTTTTGAAATTTTATAAATTTTATTTTTCAAAATGGACTTCATTTTTGGATTCGTAATATTGAAATTAGCATAGGGTGAAATTTTGGTATTTTTCTGAAAACTTTCAATTTTTGATGAATAGTGAAACCACTAAGTGGTAGTTAAAAAACTGAATTTTTCATAAAACTTAATTTTACCGCTTCTATGAGTGGAATTTCGAAAATCCAAGAGACACAGTTAATATCAAGGACTAAAATGTGGTTCAATGAGATGAAAATAATTTTTTGGTGAATAGTAACTTTTTACTTTTTTTTACCATGGTTAAAATAAATAGGGTAATTAAGGGTAAAAATGATATTATTATTACCCTAACACATGTCCGAATTCTATTGGACAAGTGTAATTCGACCAAAAACAAACTTAGGAATAAAATATGACCATTTAGGCCCACTTGGATTAGATTAGGACATTTATTATTAATTTATTTAAAGAAGGGTTAAAATAGTTAAAATCAAAGTTTAATAAGTAAATCATTTTTAATATGGGGTTATACATAAGATAAATTCAACTATAAATACTCAATAGAAATCTAAAAATATTTCCTACATAATGGTGTTTTATTTTTAATTTTTAGACATTAAATATTTTAATTTATTTATGAGACAACGATGATGCAATAATTATCTTATTAATGAAATATTGACATAATTGATATTATAAATACCCAAATAAATATAATTTGAGACTTTTTATGAATTAAACTAATTTTCTAGGTTCATATGACATGTTAGTATTGATTTAAGTAACTTGGTTCGAACTAATCATTCTGTTATGAGTTTCACAAAAATCAATTACTAAATAGTGTCAAAATTGACATAAAATAGTTATTAAAAAAAATATTATATTATTAATTGTTATTTTATTCCTAAAAATCTAAGGTTCGGCCAAATGACTTAGATAAGGTTATATATATTAATAATAAACAACTTGGGGTTCGTTTGGCTGCTTATTGTAAGTTTATTAACCTTATAGTATAAGAACACAAGAAGACACGGTAAAAGTAAACTTATTTAACTTAATGTTAAATTTAAATGATAAGGTTAAAATAGGAACCTAAACTTTTCTAAATTCTATTGGATGAGAGGATTTCGACCCATACCCACCTTAGTTTCTAAATATATCAATTTGGAGCTATTTAAAACCGAACTTGACTTTATAATATAACAATATTTTTAGTTTTCCCAAAGGTGCCCCTCTCCTCCCTTATAAAAGGGAACCTCCTCCCCCTCTTCCTCACACCACTTTGAGCCTTCAAGATCGGCCAAAACCTGCCAATTCCTCCTCTCCACTTACCTAGAGACATCCTAGAGGTTCTGGTCTTCTTCAAAGACCCATTTTAGCGCCCTAAAAGGAGGTCTCAAAGAAGCACTTCAAAGAAGAGGTAATGTCCATTACCGATTCTTTCATCTTTATTTCTTCTTCCACTTCTTCTTCTTTAGTTGTTTCATTATGAAGTAATAACATCAGTATCACTCATATACTGATATTTTATTATAAGTATGAAACAACCCTATTTCACCATCTATCCATCCTACGGAAAAAGAAATCACCGCGCGTGCGTACGTACGGAATACCGTCTCCACGCCGTGGTGTAATCTATTTTCCACCACCACCTTACTTGGATGGGTATAATGGTGTAAATAATGACTATATAAAACTATTATAAAGTGATACTAATTCTGAAATAGTATACATACACTCCAATACAATTCCATGATCATAGGAACGATATCATCACTCGTGCGTACGTACGGAATACCGTCTCCACGATGTGATGCGACTCGTTCTACATGATCTTCATTTCATAATGATTATATAAATGAATTGAATGAATTAATATGATATATATTACACTAATAACATTCTGGAAATGAGGTATCTATAACCTAAAGAGAAGAATAAGAATGTATTCAACAAGACACGCATAAGAACAAAAAGTTATAAGCACCCGAATAACAAGTAACAATGAAATATTACTACTAAGAAGCTAAGAATATGACCATATATGATATCATAAAAATAAGTACGATTCTATAATAATTCAATAACATTATTTAAATAATTATACAGGAGGTTCGGACACTTACGAAGAAAAACGGACCTAAGGTAAGGGAAATATCACAATCTCATTTTTATCCGAGATTGTTTATACTTTGAAATTTACTGGGGTGTATTTTATCATCCACATCCATGTTTCCTCAATATGTAATATTATTTCCATCCACCTACAATTGTTTAAATCCAATTTTACCCTTCGGTGAGTTTTTAGTAAAAGATATGAAAGGAATCTTTTGTCATTTTTCGTACGAGGTACTTTTTGACTTTTCCGACAAAAGTACGAGAAGAATGTTTTTTTAACTTATACGGCATGAATGGATTTTTAAAACATTATTTCCAAGAAGCTTCCTTTACAAGTTTTCAAGTTTATTTTTAATAAACGTCTTTTAGTTTAAAATTTTAAGACATGTTAAGAAAGGAAAATGTTTTTGAAGTAGAAAGGATATTTTCCTCAAGAATGGAGTTCAAGTGTTTTATCAAAATTATTTTCCATCTAAGATAATAAAGGGTTATGTTTCTATCCCTATTATTACATGGATTTGATTATGTTGTGATGGAAATATTTTTATGAATTCCTTTATCTTATATGAATTGTTTTATGATGTCATGTTGTTTAAGAATCCCATTTTTATTACATGGGTTATGCTATGATGTATGGTTTATGATTTTGTGGCACA
Source organism: Viscum album (assembly GCA_963277665.1). Classification (NCBI taxonomy): domain Eukaryota; kingdom Viridiplantae; phylum Streptophyta; class Magnoliopsida; order Santalales; family Viscaceae; genus Viscum; species Viscum album. Next base: position 1,225,641,864 of record OY728134.1, on the reverse strand, counting down.
TATAAGAATGGTTTCATTATGAGATGGGTGGGACCTATATATCCCTCCAATGCATTGGTTAAAGATTTTATATCTCATGAGATAGACATGGCTGGAACGGTAGGTTATACCAGTTTCGTGAAACAGGACTAAAACGAGGGTGAATCGGTTCAGAAAGGGACTTTGTCCAATAAGATAGTCTTTCCAATGAGTCTTGACTAACAAGAAATGGTTCTCCAAGATTATGTGTGTATTCCACAAAGTTTCATGTTTTAAGTTATAATTATTGTGATTACATTTCACTGCCATGATTTATTCCATGTTATGAAATTATGATCTCTTTTGCATGTTAAGATTTCCAAAAGTTATGTGCTTATGTATATGATGTGATTGATATTTATTTTGTTTACCCTTACTGAGCATTTGAGCTCACCCTTTTGTATGTTTTCTTTCCCCAGGTCAGGAAGAAGGTTATTAAGTAAGATATGCCAAAAGGAACTATAGATATGATGAAATAAATGGGAGACAGTGTAGACGCTTTATGAACCAGTTGTTTATGTTTCCTAGTTTCTGAAGACACTATACCTATACGGTCCTTTCTTTGTTTTGTTATATGTTGTAATAAGTGTGCTTCAATTCTGAAGTAATAACAATGTATGTGAAGTATGGGTCGTTATAGTTGGTATCAGAGGAAAGGTATAGTCAACCTTTTGAAACTAGGATGTGAAAGCCTTAGTAAGAACCCTAAGGATAAGTCTAAGCATAGAACACAATCTTAGTGTTTTAGAAATGGCCATGAATAACCTAGGATAAGACCTTAAGTGTGAAATTTTATTCTTGAGTATGTGGTTTTCCTATTATAATTAGTGTTGCTCACACTATTCTTCTTGGTTTTAGTCAATGGCTGGAACCCGAAGGAATCGTGTTAATGAGGAATTTGATGGGCAATGCAATGATTGTCCCCCTGAGCAACCAAACGTTATGGGAGCTGGAATTCAAAATCTTATAGCCATGCTCACACAACTTTCTCAAGCTATGAATCATGCAGGACTTCCAAACGAGCAAAGGAAGGAGCAACATTCTATTGAATCCTTCATGAGGCAGCGTCCACCATCTTTCAGCGGGTCTACTAATCCATTAGTTGCTGAACAATGGATTAGTACTACTGAAAAGATATTTTCAGTTCTTCAATGTTCTGAACATGATAAATTCATCCTAGCAGTGTATCGTTTGGAAGGAGATGCTGATCAATGGTGGAATCTTATTAAGAATACGAGGAAAAGAGATGAAATTGAGTCCATGGAATGGGACGAGTTCAAGAACTTATTTTTCAGTAAGTACTTCCCTCGTATTCTCCGAACAAAGATGGAGAAAGAGTTTCTTGAACTGAAGCAAAAGGATGATGAATCTGTTGGTACCTATGATGCAAATTTTACAAGACTTGCAAGGTACGCTTCTGGTATTATTATCCAACCTGAGAGTAAGATCGATCGATTCTTTAGTGTATTAAAACCAAGTCTTCGAATGGCCTTATCCATAAGGGAATTCAATAGCTATGAGGAAATCGTTCGATGTGCTCTCAAAGTTGAGATGGAAATCGGAGTAACCCATCAGTCATATGGGTTTGATAAGAAGAGGAAAATGGAATTCAAAGGAAAATCTAAAGAGCCCACTGAAAAGAAGATGAGCTTTCCCTTATGCTCAAAGTGTGGAAAGAAACATGGAGGGAGTTGTCTTAAAGGGACAAGTAAATGTTCCAAATGTGGAAAGGAAGTTCATCGGGCATTTGAATGTCACGAGGATGGGAAGAAGATTTCTAATGATGAAAACAAAGGAAGGGATACACAGAATGAACCTACTACACTTCAATGTTTCAAGTGCAAGGAGATGGGTCATTATGAAAATAAATGCCCTAATCCAAGGGTTGATGATGATGGTCGACGTCAACAAACTCTTAAGGCTAATGACAAAGGAAAGTCACATGCAATTTCTATCAGCGATGTGGAGTACGATAACGATGTGGTGAAAGGTACACTTACCATCCACTCTAAAGTAGAAAATGTTTTATTTGATTCTGGATCCACCGACTCTTTTATTTCTGAAGAATTTTCTAAGGGTATCACCGTATTACCTCAACAATTAGATGTTGAGTTAGCTGTGACAATACCTAATGGAACAACAGTCGCATCAAAAGTTTATAATTCTTCTCCGATCGATGTTTGTGGGAAAGTGCTTCCTGCAAATCTTGTGATCCTTCCTATAGTGGAATATGATGTGATTATTGGCATGGATTGAATTTCTTTATATGGAGCTCATATCAATTTCCAAATAAGGGAAGTCACATTTCATATTCCATATCAATCTATGATCGTCTATCAATGCAAGGATGAACATAACCTTCCAGTGGAAATTTCTTCCATCTTATGGGTCTTGATTCCACTAAATGAAGGTTATTTATCTCAAATGGTTGGTGAGAAACTCATGATTAAGAATATTCCCATTGTACGGGAGTTTGATGATGTCTTTTTGGAGGAATTACCTCGACTTCCACCAAATTGTGAAGTTGAGTTCTCAATAGAACTCGTACCGGGTGCTTTGCCTATTTCAAAGACACCTTATAGAATGGCCCCAATTGAGTTGCAGGAATTGAAGAAGCAACTCCAAGAGAATCTTGATAAGGGATTCATAGGCCCTAGTGCGTCACCTTGGGGAGCACCTGTTCTATTTGTTAAGAAGAAAGATGGATCAATGAGACTCTGCATTGATTATCGAGAACTTAACAAGATCACTATCAAGAACAAATATCCTCTCCCACACATTGATGACTTATTTGACCAACTACGAGGAGATCAATACTTTTCCAAGATTGATCTTCGTTCAGGGTATCATCAATTAAGGGTCAAAAGGGAGGATATACCAAAGACGGCTTTCCGTACAAGGTATGGACACTATGAATTTATAGTGATGCCATTTGGTCTTACTAATGCCCCTGCTATCTTCATGGATCTAATGAATAGAGTCTTTAGAGACTATCTTGATCAATTTGTGGTAGTCTTTATAGACGATATTCTTGTCTATTCAAAGAGCAAGGAAGAACATGAAGATCACTTGATAATTATATTGAAGACCCTGAGAAAGGATAAGCTTTATGCCAAATTTACCAAGTGTGAATTTTGGATTCAAAAAGTTGCATTTTTTGGGTCACATAATCTCAAAAGAGGGGATATCTTTGGATCCAGCAAAAACAGAGGTTATCGAAAGATGGTCGAGACCAACAACAGTAACTGAGATCCGAAGTTTTCTTGGTTTGGATGGATATTATTGACGTTTTGTGAAAGATTTTTCACGATTATCTAATCCACTCACCAAGTTGACTCGGAAAGGAGTTAAGTTTGTCTGGACGGAAGAATGTGAAGAGAATTTCAAGGAGTTGAAAAGATAGTTATCCAGTGCACTTGTGCTCACACTGCCTTGTAGTGGAGAAAGGTTTGTGATCTATAGTGATGTATCAAAGAAGGGATTGGGGTGTGTTCTTATGCAAAATGATATGGTGATAGCTTATGCCTCACAACAATTGAAAATCCATGAGCAAAATTACCCAACACATGATTTGGAGTTAGATACGGTAATCTTTGCATTAAATATTTGGAGGTGTTATCTTTATGGTGCAAGGTGTGATATTTATACTGATCATAAAATTTTAAAGTATATTTTCACACAAAAGGAGCTAAATATGCGTCAAAGAAGATGGTTGGAGCTGATTAAGGATTACGACTGCTCAATCCATTACCACCCTGGGAAAGGAAACAAGGTGGCAGATGCATTAAGTCGACAAGACCATGCTAGTTTATCCATGATGAGGATCACAAAAGATCCAATATTTATGGATTTACAAAGGATGGATCTTGGAATTATAATGGAAGGGGAAAAATCTTATCTTCCTCAAATGAATGTTCAACCATATACACATGTGAAGATTAAAGAGACACATAAAGAAGATGTCGAGTTACAAAAGAAGGTGAGAAACGTTCCTGAATTCAACCTTGATTGTGATGGGATAATAAAGTTTAGGAATCGGGTTTGTGTTCCCCCCATCCCCGAATTGAAGAAGGAGCTGCTGGATGAGGCTCATAGTTCTTCATTATCTATTCATCCTGGAAGCACGAAGATGTATAGGTATCTGAAAGAGTACTTCTGGTGGGATGGCATGAAAAGAGATGTTGCTGAATATGTCTCTCGATGCTTGGTTTTTCAGCAAGTTAAAGCTGAGAGACAGAAGTCTAAGGGGATGTTACAACCATTACCCATACCCGAATGGAAATGGGAAAACATCACTATGGACTTTGTCACAGGACTTCCTAAAACATCCAAAGGCAATAATGCTATCTGGGTCATAGTTGATCGTCTTACAAAGTCTGCACACTTCATTGCTATTAGAGAGGATTTCTCTCTGGATAAGCTTGCCATGATATATGTAAAGGAAGTGGTAAGATTGCATGGAGTAACACTTTCTATTATATCAAATCGGGATCCGAGATTTACCTCGAAGTTCTGGGAAGTCTTTAGCATACTTTGGATACAGAGTTGAGTTTCAGCACTGCTTATCATCCTCAGACAGATGGTCAGTCTGAGAGAACAATTCAAACCCTAGAAGATATGTTGAGAGCTTGATCTATGGATTTAAAAGGTGGTTGGGATCAACACCTACCTTTGGTGGAATTTTCTTATAATAATAGCTTTCACTCCAGTATTCAGATGGATCCTTATGAAGCTCTCTATGGAAAGAAATGCAGGACTCCAACTTGCTGGGATGAAGTTGGGGAAAGAAAGCTATTAGGACCTGATCTCGTTGATGAAATGGCAGAAAAGGTCAGATCTATTCAACAACACATAAGAGCAGCTCAGAGTCGACAGAAAAGTTATGCCGACAACCGAAGAAAAGACCTAGAGTTTGAAGTGGGTGATAAAGTGTTCTTAGGAATATCTCCCTGGAAGAGGGTTATGAGATTTGGAAAGAAGGGGAAGTTGAGCCCTAGATATATCGGTCCTTTTGAAATACTGGATCATGTTGGGAAGGTAGCTTACCGATTGGCGCTTCCACCGAATCTCTCTCAAGTTCACGATGTGTTCCATGTAACTCTCCTGAGAAAGTACATACCTGATCCTTCACATGTACTCAGCTCAGAAGTTGTACTGCTGGAGCAAGATCTTTCTTATGAAGAACAACCGATAGAGATTCTGGATCATAGCGAAAAAGTCCTACGAAACAAGACCACTCGATTGGTGAAAGTTTTATGGAGGAACCACCAATTAGAAGAAGCTACATGGGAGGTTGAGGATATGATGAGGGAGAGGTATCCTCATCTGTTTGTTACAAAGTGACGAATTTCGAGGGCAAAATTCATTTTAAGGGGGGTAGAATGTGACACCCGAGACTTTTATGTTATATAAATCATCAAAGTAATCTTTTTCTACACAACACTTGCTTGGCTTGATTTACACGAAATCGCGACCTTCCTCAATAGCTTGCGTCGTACGCAATACCGAGTTTCACTAAACAACGATATGCTTTTAAAATATTATTAAAACTAGCCGTTATGAATAGTAATAACCAATTTTTGAAATTTTATAAATTTTATTTTTCAAAATGGACTTCATTTTTGGATTCGGAATATCGAAATTAGCCTAGGGTGAAATTTTGGTATTTTTTTGAAAACTTTCAATTTTTGATGAATAGTGAAACCACTAAGTGGTAGTTAAAAAACTGAATTTTTCATAAAACTTAATTTTACCGCTTCTGTGAGTGGAATTTCGAAAATCCGAGAGACACAGTTAATATCAAGGACTAAAATTTGGTTCAATGAGATGAAAATAATTTTTTGGTGAATAGTAACTTTTTACTTTTTTTTACCACGGTTAAAAGTAAATAGGGTAATTAAGGGTAAAAATGATATTATTATTACCCTAACACATGTCCTAATTCTATTGGACAAGTGTAATTCGACCAAAAACAAACTTAGGAATAAAATATGACCATTTAGGCCCACTTGGATTAGATTAGGACATTTATTATTAATTTATTTAAAGAAGGGTTAAAATAGTTAAAATCAAAGTTTAATAAGTAAATCATTTTTAATATGGGGTTATACATAAGATAAATTAGACTATAAATATTCATTAGAAAGCTAAAAATATTTCCTATATAATGGTATTTTATTTGTAATTTTTAGACATTAAATAAATTAATTTATTTATGACACAATGATGATGCAGTAATTATCTTATTAATGAAATATTGACATAATTGATATTATAAATATGCAAATAAATATAATTTGAGACTTTTTATGAATTACACTACTTTTATAGGTTAATATGACATGTTAGTATTGATTTAAGTAACTTGGTTTGAACTAATCATTCTGTTATGAGTTTCACAAAAATCAATTACTAAATAGTGTCAAAATTGACATAAAATAGTTATTAAAGTAAATATTATATTATTAATTGTTATTTTATTCCTAAAAATCTAAGGTTCGGCCAAATGATTTAGATAAGGTTATATATATTAATAATAAACAACTTGGGGTTCGTTTGGCTTCTTATAGTAAGTTTATTAACCTTATAGTATAAGAACACAAGAAGACACGGTAAAAGTAAACTTATTTAACTTAATGCTAAATTTAAATGATAAGGTTAAAATAGGAACCTAAACTTGTCTAAATTCTATTTTATGAGAGTATTTCGACCCATCCCCACCTTAGCTTCGAAATATATCAATTTGGAGCTATTTAAAACCGAACTTGACTTTATTATAAAATAATTTTTTTAGTTTTCCCAAAGGTGCCCCTCTCCTCCCTTATAAAAGGGCACCTCCTCCCCCTCTTCCTCACACCACTTTGAGCCTTCAAGCTCGGCCAACCCCTGACAATTCTTCCTCTCCACTTCCCTAGAGACATCCTAGAGGTTCTGGTCTTCTTCAAGGACCCATTTTAGTGCCCTAAAAGGAGGTCTCAAAGAAGCACTTCAAAGAAGAGGTAATGTCCGTTACCGATTCTTTCATCTTGATTTCTTCTTCCAATTCTTATTATTTAGTTGTTTCATTATGAAGTAATAACATCAGTATCACTCATATAATGATATGTTATTATAAGTATGAAAAAACCCTATTTCACCATCTATCCATCCTACGGAAAAAGAAATCACCACGCGTGCGTACGTACGGAATACCGTCTCCACGCCGTGGTGTAATCTATTTTCCACCACCACCTTACTTGGATGGGTATAATGGTATAAATAATGACTATATAAAACTATTATAAAGTGATACTAATTCTGAAATAGTATACATACACTCCAATACAATTCCACGATCATAGGAACGATATCATCACTCGTGCGTACGTACGGAATACCGTCTCCACGATGTGATGCGACTCGTTCTACATGATCTTCATTTCATAATGATTATATAAATGAATTGAATGAATGAATATGATATATATTACACTAATACCATTCTGGAAATGAGGTATCTATAACCTATAGAGAAGAATAAGAATTTATTCGACAAGACACGCATAAGAACAAAAAGTTATAAGCACCCGAATAACAAGTAGCAATGAAATATTACTACTAAGAAGCTAAGAATATGACCATATATGATATCATAAAATTAATTATGATTCTAGAATAATTCAATAACATTATCTAAATAATTATACAGGAGTTTCAGACACTTACGAAGCAAAACGGACCTAAGGTAAGGGAAATATCACAATCTCATTTTTATCTGAGATTGTTTATACTTTGAAATTTACTGGGGTGTATTTTATCATCCACATCCATGTTTCCTCAATATGTAATATTATTTCCATCCACCTACAATTGTTTAAATCCAATTTTACCCTTCGGTGAGTTTTTAGTAAAAGATATGAATTGAATCTTTTGTCGTTTTTTGTACGAGGTACTTTTTGACTTTTCCGACAAAAGTACGAGAAGAATGTTTTTTTTAACTTATATGGCATGAATGGATTTTTAAAACATTATTTCCAAGAATCTTACTTTACAAGTTTTCAAGTTTATTTTTAATAAACTTCTTTTAGTTTAAAATTGTATGACATGTTAAGAAAGGAAAATGTTTTTGAAGTAGAAAGGATATTTTCCTCAAGAATGGAGTTCAAGTGTTTTATCAAAATTATTTTCCATCTAAGATAATAAAGGGTTCTATTTCTATCCCTATTATTACATGGATTTTATTATGTTGTGATGGAAATATTTTTATGAATTCCTTTATCTTATATGAATTGTTTTATGATGTCATGTTTTTTAAGAATCCCATTTTTATTACATGGGTTATGCTATGATATATGGTTTATGATTTTGTGGCACACATAAGAATGGTATCATTATGAGATGTGTAACACCCCAAGCTTCCACTGTACGTTTCCCTTCGAATAATGCAATAGCGTGTGTTGTACGCAACCTCGAGCTCTAACACACACCACAACTAACTAAACTAGCCGTTGTGAATAGTAATACCTACTTTTTAAAATTTTATAAATTTTATTTATCAAAATGGACTTCATTTTTGGATTCGGAATATTGAAATTAGCCCATGTTGAATTTTTGGTATTTTTCTGAGAACTTCTAAATTTTTATGAATAGTGAAAAATACTTAAAAACAACTTTTTTAATCAAAATAATTTATAGTGATAAATTATAATATTTAGTGGTTTTAAAGTATAATTAGAATATATTTTTACCATTTTATCCAATGGTGGTCATTAGAATTAATTTAACATTGAAATTGGACATAAACAATTGCCAATCTTTTGATATAAATTGTTTCTTAAAAACACGCTATTTGTTGTAACAGCGGGAATTAATTATAAAATTAATTAATACAACTTATATGTTTGGAATTTTGTAAAATAGACATCATTTTTGAATTCGGAATATCAATTATAGCTTAGGGTGAAATTTTGGCCTTATTCTGAAAAACTTCAATTTTTGATGAATAGTGAAACCACTAAGTGGTTGTTAAAAACTGATTTTTCGTTAAAATGAAATATTACCACTTCTGTGTTTTGATTTTCAAAAATCCAACATACATGGTTGTCATTAAGAAGTAAAATGTGGTTCAATGAGATTAAAATAATTTTTTGGTGAATAGTAACTTTTAAGTTCTTAATCGCGATTAGAGGTAATTAGTGTAGTTTAAGGTAAAAATAATGTTTTAATAATATGAGATGAGCTTGACACTTGTCCTACTCCTATTGGATGAGTCATGGCCGACCAAGAAAACCCATGGGTCAACTTGGGGACCCCATGGAGCCAATTTAGTTGGAAAATGACATTAATATATATTTATTTAATGTTAAAATTAAATTGACACAAACATGAGTTGTTTTACTAAAACAGTTTTTAAGTGGGGTTACACAAATTCAAATATTGACTATAAATATTCATTAGAAAGATAAAAATATTTCCTACATCATAGTATTTTTTTATAATTTTTAGACATTAAATAAATTAAATTATTTATGACATCATTATGATGCAGCAATGACCTCATTATTTAACGATTTTAATAAAATGAAAAGATAATGTAAAATCCAAGGCTTACACTTGTCCAAAGCCTATTGGATGAGGAGATTTCGAACCCTTATCACCTTAGCCACGAATTATATAAGTGTGGGACCTTTAAATCCGAAAATAATTTTATAATAATGTAACATTTCAATCTTTCCGAAAGAGCCCCTCCTCTCCACTTATAAAAGGCCCCCACCTCTCCCACCTTATTCACACTTCCAAGCCTTTTGGTTTGACCAACCTCTGCCCAAATACTCTCCCAACTTCTCTCACTTCATCCTAGAAGCTTTACTTTAGTCAGAAAGCCATCCTAAGGAGTCCTTTTGATCAAATCAATAGGAAGAACCCGAAGAAGAGGTAACATTTTCATCACCCTCTTTCAAGTTTCTTTCTTCTTCCACTCCCTCTTTGTTTATTATTTCAATTCTAAAATTATAACTCCAGTATCTTCTATATAATGTGATGTTATTATAAATATGGAGAAACCATATTCAGTATTCTACCCATCATTTGAATGACATGTCACCATACGTGCGTACGTAAGGCTTACCGTCTCCACATCGTGGTGTAATTGTTATTCAATATATTATTATTTAGATGGGTATAATAATGATATGTAATTCATGTAAATAATAAATATAACATGATAATGATTATTTATATATGATACAATATCCAATTATATATTATTTTAATATCAAAATAATGATATTGTCGCTCGTGCGTACGTACGGACTACCATCTCCACGAACGCGATGAGATTCATTCTCCGTCGTATCCATTCAAGTATAATTATCATTTGATGATTTAAAAATAATGTTTAAGGACATGATATCATTCTGGATATGAATAAGATACAACCTATCCATGAAAAACATGACTTACGTAACAAAGCATATAAAAGAAAACGAGTAAGTTAACACCCAAAACAACGATAAATCTAAGATATTGTTAACAAAGCAATGTTAAAAGATCATATAAGATATCATATGAATGTATATGATTCTTGTATAATTTAATAACAATTATTTCACCATTATACAGGAGGTTAACCTACCCCAACCAAGGAAAAGTACAAGGTAAGGGTTTACTTCACAACCTCTTCATTATCCAAGGTTGTTTATACATAATTATCTACTGGGACCTCGTTATCATCCACATCCATGTTTCTTAAAAATGTCTTTCAAAACATTTTTACTATTAAATGGAAAATGGGTTAAAGTCATTTATAACCTTATACGTTTTTGAAAGGAATCTTACCGTCGTTTTCCAAACAATGTACTTTTTGACCTTTTTGACAAATTTAAGGTAAGAATGTTTTTTTTACTTATACGGTGGGTGCGGCTATTTTCCGCCATTATAACTTCGTCGAAGCTTCCCTAACAAGCTTATAAGAATATTTTCAAGGTAAATGTATTATTTTATAATTATGGGACTTTTAAATGATTTCAAAAAGGAGAGATATTTCTCTCAAATAGCTTTGATTTCATCCATGTCAACATCCTTTGATGGGTTTTAAGTTTAATTGAAATGGATTTATGATACAAAACTTCCATTGAACATTTTGTGAAATATTTGACTGTGGATGTGTTATTTTATACCATCCATAGTTTATGGAGAAATTGTTGACATTTCGTATGCTAGTTTTAATATGAATATTTATGTTATGTTTAAACCTATTCATATGAGGAATGTATTGGACTTAATATGTGACGGGTGGAGCCCGCTATAGCTCCTCGATGCATCGGTAGGTCTCATGAGACAACTAGACATGGAATTGGCTGAGGCCCTTTCCCAATTTGATTTATGGTTTTGGCCGAGGCCTTAATCATTTTAGACGTCTTGGCCGAGGCCTTGACAAAGTGTTTCAGAATGTCTGGCATTATACATTCCCTCATTATGAAAGTGGTTATTGATATTTCATGTGATTATTCGTCTAGTAGAATATCCATGTGAGCAAGTAATGGCATTATTTTATTTTACTTTTGCCATATTATGCTGAAATTCAAGTTCAATAAGGCTTTTGTTTTAGTTATACATTGCCTTAAATGATTATGTTTTCTTATAAAATCTTCCGCAATATTGTTATCCTTACTGAGCATCTGAGCTCACCCCTTTCAATGTTTTAATATTTTCCAGGATGTGAAGAAGTGTATTATGACTGACTTGCAAGAATAGTGAGTGAGGATATGAGTGTGCACTATGAAGACCATGTTATTGTAGTTTGTTTACTTTTTGATGTAATGAAATACTTATGAATGTATCTAGTGTTTCCAAGGCTACTAAACTAATCGGTCTTTCGAGACTTGATCTTTTGTGATCATGCCAATGTTACGAAGTAACGCACCGGCTCTGGGTAGCTGGGGTCGGGGCGTTACAGTTGGTATCAGAGGCAGTTTAGTACTAACCTTGGAAGCTAGATTTAGATAAACTCTGATTAGAGCACATATCCCGAAGATAGACTTTGAGGATTAATATAGAAGAACTTCCTAGAATTTTGGTATTGTAGAGATGTTGTGAGTTTTCCGAGCAATACATCCCTGTCTGGATACGAGCAGGTAGAGGCGGCTCTGGGACAGATGTACCTAGGGGTAAAACCCGAAAACACCGCTTTGAGCTAGACTCGAACGGGAACTGGTGCACGACAACGGGCCTTGCTGCACTCTTGGTTACGACACTTCCGGGGGATATGCTTTGGATAATTCCCATTTTCTTTACAAACCACTATGAAGGGTTATGAGTATATACTTCCTCAAAGAAAACATTTTTATAATTATGGATTATATCCATAATTAGTTCAATTTATGTTAAGTGTTTTACAAGTATGGAATTATGTATTTTGATTCATGAACTAATCTAGTTTATGCCATTATTTAGAAATGGCGCCTAGTGGAAGGAATGGAAACCGTATCAATGCACGCACTCCGTGTAGGGATTGCCCTTCTGCTCAGGATAATTATGGTGGAGCTAGTGATACAACTGGTGCTGATCAGCTTCTCACCGTACTGGGACAACTCACGCAGGTTATGAATAACAACCTTACTCGTATGGAGCACCCTGATCCGCAACGTGGAGGATCAATGCTAGACCGTTTCATGAGGCAACAACCGCCAACCTTCAATGGGAGTACAAATCATATAGTAGCTGAGAAATGGATAAATTCCTTAGAGAAAATATTCCATGCCTTGGGGAGTAGTGAAAGGGAGAATGTTGTCATGGCAGTTTACCGCCTCACTGGAGATGCCGATCAATGGTGGTCACTAATTCAAAACAGAAAGGAAGATGATGAATTAACAAACATGGAATGGTAGGAGTTCAAAGAGTTGTTCTTAGAAAAATAATTTCCTCGAGACCATCGGGCGGATATGGAAAGGCAATTTCTGAGTCTGAGGTAGAAGGAGGATGAGAATGTCGCAAAGTATGAGGCTAACTTTACAAGGTTAGCAAGGTATGCTTCAGATTACATACGTAACCCAAGAAGTAAGACTGATCATTTCTTTGATGGGTTGAAACCATTTCTCCGTCGAGCTTTAGTATCACAAACCTTCTCTTCATACGAAGGTATTGTCTCGTGCGCTATCAAGACGGAAAAGGAATTCTCTAAGTCTTATGACTTTAAATCAAAGCAAGATAAGAAGAGATCCGCTGAAAACTCTGGGAAGGGAAATAAGGAAACAGGGAAGAAGGGTAGAAATGAATTTCCACCCTGTGATAATTGTGGTAGGAAGCACCCTGGTTCCTGTCTAAAAGGAAAACGAGTATGTTATAAGTGTGGTGAAAAAGGCCACCAAGCTCATGAATGCAAGGGAAAGAAAGCGGCTGTCAACGTGGAATGCTATAATTGTAGAGAGAAGGGACATTATGCAAATGAATGTCCTAAGAGTTAGGGGAACATACCTCAGAAGAGGCCAAGGGATCAGGGCCAGGCTTATGCTATCACTACTGCTGAGGTGGAAGCTCTGAAAGACGTGGTGGCAGGTAATTTAATGGTTTCCCCAAGTTTAGAAAATGCATTATTTGATTCTGGATCATCGCATTGTTTCATATCTTCCCAGTTTTCTAAGAAAATTAGATATTTCCAATTTGATTTAACAAGGGAGTTGTCGGTCAAAACCCCTAAGGGAAGTATTGTTGCAACAAAGTTTTTTCGATTAGTTCCCATTAGTGCACCTAAATGTTCTTTACCTGCTGATCTCATCGTCATACCCATGATTGAATTTGATATAATCCTCGGTATAGATTGGCTTTCGGACCATGATGCAAAAATTTATTGTAAGAAGAAAGAGGTTACTATTCTTGATGATGATGATAAGGAACACCTTATCTTTAGAGCCGAATCATCGCCACATAATTCTTATCTAGATCCACCCCCAGTAGCTCAACTGAATTCAATTATTGGGGAGGAAGAGAAGGAAATTACTGAGGGTGAGGAAAGGAATATTCAAATAGAGGATGTACCTATTGTGAGAGATTATGTTGATGTGTTTCCGGAAGATTTACCTGGACATCCTCCAGAACGAGAAGTTGAGTTTTCCATTGATTTAATTCCTGGATCAAGGCCCATATCTAAGACCCCTTATAGAATGGCCACTGTGGAGTTAGTTGAACTAAAGAAACAACTAGAGGAATTGAGTAATAAGGGATTTATTCGCCCTAGTGTTTCTCCTTGGGGAGCCCCTGTTCTTTTTGTTAAGAAGAAAGATGGATCTATGAGGTTGTGCATTGACTATAGGGAGATCAATGCTATAACAATAAAGAACAAGTATCCCCTACCTCGCATTGATGATTTGTTTGACCAACTGCATGGAGCTCAATACTTTTGAAATATTGACCTTCGGTCTGGATACCATCAGTTGTGTGTGAAGAAGGAAGACGTTCCAAAGACAGCATTTCGAACAAGGTACGGGCATTACGAGTTTACAGTAATGCCTTTTGGATAGACTAATGCACCCTCTGTTTTCATGGATCTAATGAATAGAGTTTTCAAGGAATATCTTGATGACTTTGTAGTGGTATTTATTGATGATATCTTGGTATACTCCAAAAGCCACGAAGATCGTGAAAATCACTTACGCATTATCCTGAAGACTCTTAGAAGACATGAATTATATGGGAAATTTAGCAAGTGTGAATTCTGGCTTCATGAGATTTCTTTTCTTGGCCATATTGTCTCTAAGGATGGAATTTCCGTTGATCCTTCTAAAACCAAGGCAATCCAAGAATGGCCAGCACCGACAAGTATAACTGAGGTACGCAGTTTTATTGGTTTAGCAGGTTATTATCGACGTTTCGTCCAGAATTTTGCCAGATTGGCTAACCCATTGACAAAGCTCACACGTAAAGGGATTAAATTTGTCTGGACAAAAGAGTGTGAAGAATGTTTTGAAGAACTAGAGAGAGGATTAGTCAATTCCCCTATATTGACTCTACCATCGGGGAATGATGGGTTTGTTATTTATAGTGATGCATCAAAGAAAGGACTCGGTTGTGTCCTTATGCAGAATGATAAGGTCATTGCCTATGCATCAGGACAGCTAAAAATTCATGAGCAAAACTATCCTACTCATGATCTTGAGTTAGCAGCTGTGATCTTTGCTTTAAAGATATGGAGACATTACCTCTATGGTGAAAAATGTGAGATTTATACTGATCACAAGAGTTTGAAGTATATTTTCACACAAAAGAACTCAACATGAGGCAAAGGCGATGGCTTGAACTACTCAAGGATTATGATTGCACGATACATTACCACCTGGGGAAGGCAAACAAGGTGGCAGATGCTTTGAGTAGAAAAGACCATGGAGTTTTGAATGTGATGAGAATTGAAAGGGATCCAATTTTCTTGGATCTAGTGAAGATGGACATGGGAATAACTAGGGAAGGTGAAACATCAATGCTTTTTCAAATGGTTGCCAAACCATCATTACTAGAAAGGATTAAGAGTTCTCAGACCAATGATGAAGAATTTCAGAAGAAGATTAAAGGTGTGAATGATGGAAGATTGAGGGACTTTGTGTATAAGGATGGAATTTTGAAATTCGGGAAGAGACTTTGTGTTCCCGATATACCTGATCTAAAAAGGGAATTTCTGGATGATGCTCATAGTTCCAACTTCTCTATACACCCTGGGAGCACCAAAATGTATAGAGATTTGAAGGAACATTTTTGGTGGGACAATATGAAGAGGGAGATTGCTGATTTTGTGTCGAGGTGTATGGTTTTTCAACAAGTGAAAGCTAGAAGGCAACATCCTGGTGGAGTATTGCAACCTCTTCCCATACCTGAGTGGAAATGGGATAATATTACGATGGACTTTGTCATGGGACTACCAAAGACTCCTAGAAGGAATGATGCAATATGGGTCATTGTTGATCGACTTACTAAGTCATCACATTTTCTGTCTATACGGGAGGATCTACCACTTGAACGTCTATCAAGACTATATATTAATGAAGTTGTAAGAATTCATTGAGTACCCCTATAGATTGTTTCTGATCGTGATCCTCGTTTTACTTCAAGATTCTGGAAAAGTATTCAAAAGGCCTTGGATACTGAACTTCATTTGAGCACTGCCTATCACCCTCAAACAGATGGACAATCAGAACGGACTATTCAAACCTTAGAAGACATGTTGAGATCATTCTCTCTTGACTTTCAGGGTATGTGGGATCAATATTTACCACTGGTAGAATTTTCCTATAACAATAGCTTCCATTCGAGTATTCAGATGGCACCATATGAAGCGTTATATGGAAAGAGATGTCGTACACCAACCTGTTGGGATGACGTTGGTGAAAGAAAACTTGTAGGCCCAGAACTGGTGGAGGAAACGGTGGAAAAGGTGAAAGTAATCCAAAATAACATCAAAGCAGCTCAAAGTAGGCAGAAGAGCTATGCCGATAATCGAAGGAAGGATTTGGAATTTCAAGTCGGTGATCATGTTTTCCTGAAGGTATCTCCATGGAAGGGAGTCATACGTTTTGGTAAGAAAGGTAAATTGGGTCCCAGGTACATCGGACCTTTCGAAATTCTAGAACGAATTGGGGTTGTAGCTTACCGATTGGCAATGCCGCCAAGTCTCTCCAAAGTTCACGATGTGTTCCACGTATCTCTGTTGAGGAAATACATGCCTGAACCAACGCATGTACTCACCTATGAGGAATTAGAACTGGAACCCGATCTTTCCTATTGTGAAGAGCCCGCCAGGATTCTTGATGTGAGGGAGCAGGTGCTGAGAAACCGGACGACTCGTCTAGTGAAGGTTTTGTGGAGAAATCATAAAATTGAAGAGGCAACGTGGGAACCTGAGGAATTTATGATGAAAAACCACCCGAGTCTTTTTATGCAGTAATACCCTAGAAATTGCGAGGACGCAATTATTTGAAGGAGGGGAGAATGTAACACCCCAAGCTTCCACTGTACGTTTCCCTTCGAATAATGCAATAGCGTGTGTTGTACGTAACCTCGAGCTCTAACACACACCACAACTAACTAAACTAGCCGTTGTGAATAGTAATACCTACTTTTTGAAATTTTATAAATTTTATTTATCAAAATGGACTTCATTTTTGGATTCGGAATATTGAAATTAGCCCATGTTGAATTTTTGGTATTTTTCTGAGAACTTCTAAATTTTTATGAATAGTGAAAAATACTTAAAAACAACTTTTTTAATAAAAATAATTTATAGTGATAAATTATAATATTTAGTGGTTTTAAAGTATAATTAGAATATATTTTTACCATTTTATCCAATGGTGGTCATTAGAATTAATTTAACATTGAAATTGGACATAAACAATTGCCAATCTTTTAATATAAATTGTTTCTTAAAAACACGCTATTTGTTGTAACAACGGGAATTAATTATAAAATTAATTAATACAACTTATATGTTTGGAATTTTGTAAAATAGACATCATTTTTGAATTCGGAATATCAATTATATCTTAGGGTGAAATTTTGGCCTTATTCTGAAAAACTTCAAATTTTGATGAATAGTGAAACCACTAAGTGGTTGTTAAAAACTGATTTTTCGTTAAAATGAAATATTACCACTTCTGTGTTTTGATTCTCAAAAATCCGACATACATGGTTGTCATTAAGAAGTAAAATGTGGTTCAATGAGATTAAAATAATTTTTTGGTGAATAGTAACTTTTAAGTTCTTAATTGCGATTAGAGGTAATTAGTGTAGTTTAAGGTAAAAATAATGTTTTAATAATATGAGATGAGCTTGACACTTGTCCTACTCCTATTGGATGAGTCATGGCCGACCAAGACAACCCATGGGTCAACTTGGGGACCCCATGGAGCCACTTTAGTTGGAAAATGACATTAATATATATTTATTTAATGTTAAAATTAAATTGACACAAACATGAGTTGTTTTACTAAAACAGTTTTTAAGTGGGGTTACACAGATCCAAATATTGACTATAAATATGCATTAGAAATCTAAAAAGATTTCCTACATCATAGTATTTTTTTTATAATTTTTAGACATTAAATAAATTAAATTATTTATGACATCATTATGATGAAGTAATGACCTCATTATTTAACGATTTTAATAAAATGAAAAGTTAATGTAAAATCCAAGGCTTACACTTGTCCAAAGCCTATTGGATGAGGAGATTTCGAACCCTTATCACCTTAGCCACGAATTATATAAGTTTGGGACCTTTATAATCCTAAAATCATTTTATAATAATGTAACATTTCAATCTTTCCAAAAGAGCCCCTCCTCTTCACTTATAAAAGGCCCCCACCTCTCCCACCTTATTCACACTTCCAAGCCTTTTGGTTTAGCCAAACTCTGCCCAAATACTCTCCCAAATTCTCTCCCTTCATCCTAGAAGCTTTACTTTAGTCAGAAAGCCATCCTAAGTAGTCCTTTTGATCAAATCAAAAGGAAGAATCCGAAGAAGAGGTAACATTTTCATCACCCTCTTTCAAGTTTCTTTCTTCTTCCACTCCCTCTTTGTTTATTATTTCAATTATAAAATTATAAATCCAGTATATTCTATATACTGTGATGTTATTATAAATATGGAACAACCATATTCAGTATTCTACCCATCATTTGAATGACATGTCACCATACGTGCGTACGTACGGATTACCGTCTCCACGTCGTGGTGTAATTGTTATTCAACATATTATTATTTAGATGGGTATAATAATGATATGTAATTCATGTAAATAATAAATATAACATGATAATGATTCTGTATATATGATATACTATCCAATTATATATTATTTTAATATCAAAATAATGATATTGTCGCTCGTGCGTACGTACGGACTACCGTCTCCACGAATGCGATGAGATTCATTCTCCGTCGTATCCATTCAAGTATAATTATCATTTGATGATTTAAAAATAATGTTTAAGGACATGATATCATTCTGGATATGAATAAGATACAACCTATCCATGAAAAACATGACTTACGTAACAAAACATATAAAAGAAAACGAGTAAGTTAACACCCAAAACAACGATAAATCTAAGATATTGTTAACAAAGCAATGTTAAAAGATCATATATGATATCATATGAATGTATATGATTCTTGTATAATTTAATAACAATTATTTCACCATTATACAGGAGGTTAACCTACCCCAACCAAGGAAAAGTACAAGGTAAGGGTTTACTTCACAACCTCTTCATTATCCAAGGTTGTTTATACATAATTATCTACTGGGACCTCGTTATCATCCACATCCGTGTTTCTTAAAAATGTCTTTCAAAACATTTTTACTATTAAATGGAAAATGGGTTAAAGTCATTTATACCCTTATACGTTTTTGAAAGGAATATTACCGTCGTTTTCCAAACAATGTACTTTTTGACCTTTTTGACAAATTTAAGGTAAGAATGTTTTTTTACTTATACGGCGGGTGCGGCTATTTTCCGCCATTATAACTTCATCGAAGCTTCCCTAACAAGCTTATAAGAATATTTTCAAGGTAAATGTATTATTTTATAATTATGGGACTTTTAAATTATTTCAAAAAGGAGAGATATTTCTCTCAAATAGCTTTAATTTCATCCATGTCAACATCCTTTGATGGGTTTTAAGTTTAATTGAAATGGATTTATGATACAAAACTTCCATTGAACATTTTGTGAAACATTTGACTGTGGATGTGTTATTTTATACCATCCATAGTTTATGGAGAAATTGTTGACATTTCGTATGCTAGTTTTAATACGAATATTTATGTTATGTTTAAACCTATTCATATGAGGAATGTATTGGACTTAATATGTGACGGGTGGAGCCCGCTATAGCTCCTCGATGCATCGGTAGGTCTCATGAGACAACTAGAGGTGGAATTGGCCGAGGCCCTTTCCCAATTTGATTTATGGTTTTGGCTGAGGCCTTAATCATTTTAGACGTCTTGGCCGAGGCCTTGACAAAGTGTTTCAGAATGTCTGGCATTATACATTCCCTCATTATGAAAGTGGTTATTGATATTTCATGTGATTATTCGTCTAGTAGAATATCCATGTGAGCAAGTAATGGCATTATTTTATTTTACTTTTGCCATATTATGCTGAAATTCAAGTTCAATAAGGCTTTTGTTTTAGTTATACATTGCCTTAAATGCTTATGTTTTCTTATAAAAGCATCCGCAATATTGTTATCCTTACTGAGCATCTGAGCTCACCCCTTTCAATGTTTTAATATTTTCCAGGATGTGAAGAAGTGTATTATGACTGACTTGCAAGAATAGTGAGTGAGGATATGAGTGTGGACTATGAAGACCATGTTATTGTAGTTTGTTTACTTTTTGATGTAATGAAAGACTTATGAATGTATCTAGTGTTTCCAAGGCTACTAAACTAATCGGTCTTTCGTGACTTGATCTTTTGTGATCATGCCAATGTTACGAAGTAACGCACCGGCTCTGGGTATCTGGGGTCGGGGCGTTACAGTTGGTATCAGAGGCAATTTAGTACTAACCTTGGAAGCTAGATTTAGATAAACTCTGATTAGAGCACATATCCCGAAGATAGACTTTGAGGATTAGTATAGAATAACTTCCTAGAATTTTGGTATTGTAGAGATGTTGTGAGTTTTCCGAGCAATACATCCCTGTCTGGATACGAGCAGGTAGAGGCGGCTCTGGCACAGATGTACCTAGGGGTAAAACCCGAAAACACCGCTTTGAGATAGACTCGAACGGGAACTGGTGCACGACAACGGGCCTTGCTGCACTCTTGGTTACGACACTCCTGGGGGATATGCTTTGGATAATTCCCAGTTTCTTTACAAACCACTATGAAGGGTTACGAGTATATACTTCCTCAAAGAAAACATTTTTATAATTATGGATTATATCCATAATTAGTTCAATTTATGTTAAGTGTTTTAAAAGTATGGAATTATGTATTTTGATTCATGAACTAATCTAGTTTATGCCATTATTTAGAAATGGCGCCTAGTGGAAGGAATGGAAACCGTATCAATGCACGCACTCCGTGTAGGGATTGCCCTCCTGCTCAGGATAATTATGGTGGAGCTAGTGATACAACTGGTGCTGATCAGCTTCTCACCGTACTGGGACAACTCACGCAGGTTATGAATAACAACCTTACTCGTATGGAGAACCCTGATCCGCAACGTGTAGGATCAATGCTAGACCATTTCATGAGGCAACAACCGCCAACCTTCAATGGGAGTACAAATCCAATAGTAGCTGAGCAATGGATAAATTCCTTAGAGAAAATATTCCATGCCTTGGGGAGTAGTGAAAGGGAGAATGTTTTCATGACAGTTTACCGCCTCACTGGAGATGCCGATCAATGGTGGTCACTAATTCAAAACACAAAGGAAGATGATGAATTAACAAACATGGAATGGCAGGAGTTCAAAGAGTTGTTATTAGAAAAATACTTTCCTCGAGACCATCGAGCGGATATGGAAAGGCAATTTCTGAGTCTGAGGCAGAAGGAGGATGAGAATGTCGCAAAGTATGAGGCTAACTTTACAAGGTTAGCAAGGTATGCTGCAGATTACATACGTAACCCAAGAAGTAAGACTGATCGTTTCTTTGATGGGTTGAAACCATTTCTCCGTTGAGCTTTAGTATGACAAACCTTCTCTTCATACGAAGGTATTGTCTCGTGCGCTATCAAGACGGAAAAGGAATTCTCTAAGTCTTATGACTTTAAATCAAAGCAAGATAAGAAGAGATCCGCTGAAAACTCTGGGAAGGGAAATAAGGAAACAGGGAAGAAGGGTAGAAATGAATTTCCACCCTGTGATAATTGTGGTAGGAAGCACCCTGGTGCCTGTCTAAAAGGAAAAGGAGTATGTTACAAGTGTGGTGAAAAAGGCCACCAAGCTCATGAATGCAAGGGAAAGAAAGCAGCTGTCAACGTGGAATGCTATAATTGTAGAGAGAAGGGACATTATGCAAATGAATGTCCTAAGCGTCAGGGGAACTTACCTCAGAAGAGGCCAAGGGATCAGGGCCAGGCTTATGCTATCACTACTGCTGAGGTGGAAGCTCCGAAAGACGTGGTGGCAGGTAATTTAATGGTTTCCTCAAGTTTAGCAAATGCATTATTTGATTCTGGATCATCGCATTGTTTCATATCTTCCCAGTTTTCTAAGAAAATTAGATATTTCCAATTTGATTTAACAAGGGAGTTGTCGGTCAAAACCCCTAAGGGAAGTATTGTTGCAACAAAGTTTTGTCGATTAGTTCGTATTAGAGCACCTAAATGTTCTTTACCTGCTGATCTCATCGTCATACCCATGATTGAATTTGATATAATCCTCGGTATAGATTGGCTTTCGGACCATGATGCAAAAATTTATTGTAAGAAGAAAGAGGTTACGATTCTTGATGATGATGATAAGGAACACCTTATCTTTAGAGCCGAATCGTCGCCACATAATTCTTATCTAGATCCACCCCCAGTAGCTCAACTGAATTCAATTATTGGGGAGGAAGAGAAGGAAATTACTGAGGGTGAGGAAAGGAATATTCAAATAGAGGATGTACCTATTGTGAGAGATTATGTTGATGTGTTTCCGGAAGATTTACCTGGACATCCTCCAGAACGAGAAGTTGAGTTTTCCATTGATTTAATTCCTGGATCAAGGCCCATATCGAAGACCCCTTATAGAATGGCCACTGTGGAATTAGTTGAACTAAAGAAACAACTAGAGGAATTGAGTAATAAGGGATTTATTCGCCCTAGTGTTTCTCCTTGGGGAGCCCCTGTTCTTTTTGTTAAGAAGAAAGATGGATCTATGAGGTTGTGCATTGACTATAGGGAGATCAATGCTATAACAATAAAGAACAAGTATCCCCTACCTCGCATTGATGATTTGTTTGACCAACTACATGGAGATCAATACTTTTGAAAGATTGACCTTCGGTCTGGATACCATCAGTTGTGTGTGAAGAAGGAAGACGTTCCAAAGACAGCATTTCGAACAAGGTACGGGCATTACGAGTTTATAGTAATGCCTTTTGGATTGACTAATGCACCCTCTGTTTTCATGGATCTAATGAATAGAGTTTTCAAGGAATATCTTGATGACTTTGTAGTGGTATTTATTGATGATATCTTGGTATACTCCAAAAGCCACGAAGATCATGAAAATCACTTACGCATTATCCTGAAGACTCTTAGAAGACATGAATTATATGGGAACTTTAGAAAGTGTGAATTCTGGCTTCATGAGATTTCTTTTCTTGGCCATATTGTCTCTAAGGATGGAATTTCCGTTGATCCTTCTAAAACCAAGGCAATCCAAGAATGGCCAGCACCAACAAGTATAACTGAGGTATGCAGTTTTATTGGTTTAGCAGGTTATTATCGACGTTTCGTCCAGAATTTTTCCAGATTGGCTAACCCATTGACAAAGCTCACACGTAAAGGGATTAAATTTGTCTGGACAAAAGAGTGTGAAGAATGTTTTGAAGAACTAAAGAGAAGATTAGTCAATTCCCCTGTATTGACTCTACCATCGGGGAATGATGGGTTTGTTATTTATAGTGATGCATCGAAGAAAGGACTCGGTTGTGTCCTTATGCAGAATGATAAGGTCATTTCCTATGCATCACGACAGCTAAAAATTCATGAGCAAAACTATCCTACTCATGATCTTGAGTTAGAAGCTGTGATCTTTGCTTTAAAGATATGGAGACATTGCCTCTATGGTGAAAAATGTGAGATTTATACTGATCACAAGAGTTTGAAGTATATTTTCACACAAAAGAACTCAACATGAGGCAAAGGCGATGGCTTGAACTACTCAAGGATTATGATTGCACGATACATTACCACCCGGGGAAGGCAAACAAGGTGGCAGATGCTTTGAGTAGAAAAGACCATGGAGTTTTGAATGTGATGAGAATTGAAAGGGATCCAATTTTCTTGGATCTAGTGAAGATGGACATGGGAATAACTAGGGAAGGTGAAACATCAATTCTTTTTCAAATGGTTGCCAAACCATCATTACTAGAAAGGATTAAGAGTTCTCAGACCAATGATGAAGAATTTCAGAAGAAGATTAAAGGTGTGAATGATGGAAGATTGAGGGACTTTGTGTATAAGGATGGAATTTTGAAATTCGGGAAGAGACTTTGTGTTCCCGATATACCTGATCTAAAAAGGGAATTGCTGGATGATGCTCATAGTTCCAACTTCTCTATACACCCTGGGAGCACCAAAATGTATAGAGATTTGAAGGAACATTTTTGGTGGGACAATATGAAGAGGGAGATTGCTGATTTTGTGTCGAGGTGTATGGTTTGTCAACAAGTGAAAGCTAGAAGGCAACATCCTGGTGGAGTATTGGAACCTCTTCCCATACCTGAGTGGAAATGGGATAATATTACGATGGACTTTGTCATGGGACTACCAAAGACTCCTAGAAGGAATGATGCAATATGGGTCATTGTTGATCGACTTACTAAGTCAGCACATTTTCTGGCTATACGGGAGGATCTACCACTTGAACGTCTAGAAAGAATATATATTAATGAAGTTGTAAGACTTCATGGAGTACCCCTATCAATTGTTTCTGATCGTGATCCTCGTTTTACTTCAAGATTCTGGAAAAGTCTTCAAAAGGCCTTGGATACTGAACTTCGTTTGAGCACTGCCTATCACCCTCAAACAGATGGACAATCAGAACGGACTATTCAAACCTTAAAAGACATGTTGAGATCATGCTCTCTTGACTTTCAGGGTATGTGGGATCAATATTTACCACTGGTAGAATTTTCCTATAACAATAGCTTCCATTCGAGTATTCAGATGGAACCATATGAAGCGTTATATGGAAAGAGATGTCGTACACCAACCTGTTGGGATGACGTTGGTGAAAGAAAACTTGTAGGCCCAGAACTGGTGGAGGAAACGGTGGAAAAGGTAAAAGTAATCCAAAATAACATCAAAGCAGCTCAAAGTAGGCAGAAGAGCTATGCCGATAATCGAAGGAAGGATTTGGAATTTCAAGTCGGTGATCATGTTTTCCTGAAGGTATCTCCATGGAAGGGAGTCATACGTTTTGGTAAGAAAGGTAAATTGAGTCCCAGGTACATCGGACCTTTCGAAATTCTAGAACGAATTGGGGCTGTAGCTTACCGATTGGCAATGCCGCCAAGTCTCTCCAAAGTTCAGGATGTGTTCCACGTATCTCTGTTGAGGAAATACATGCCTGACCCAACGCATGTACTCACCTATGAGGAATTAGAACTGGAACCCGATCTTTCCTATTGTGAAGAGCCCGTCAGGATTCTTGATGTGAGGGAGCAGGTGCTGAGAAACCGGACGACTCGTCTGGTGAAGGTTTTGTGGAGAAATCATAAAATGGAAGAGGCAACGTGGGAACCTGAGGAATTTATGATGAAAAACTACCCGAGTATTTTTATGCAGTAATACCCTAGAAATTTCGAGGACTCAATTATTTGAAGGAGGGGAAACTGTAACACCCCAAGCTTCCACTGTACGTTTCCCTTCGAATAATGCAATAGCGTGTGTTGTACGCAACCTCGAGCTCTAACACACACCACAACTAACTAAACTAGTCGTTGTGAATAGTAATACCTACTTTTTGAAATTTTATAAATTTTATTTATCAAAATGGACTTCATTTTTGGATTCGGAATATTGAAATTAGCCCATGTTGATTTTTTGGTATTTTTCTGAGAACTTCTAAATTTTTATGAATAGTGAAAAATACTTAAAAACAACTTTTTTAATCAAAATAATTTATAGTGATAAATTATAATATTTAGTGGTTTTAAAGTATAATTAGAATATATTTTTACCATTTTATCCAATGGTGGTCATTAGAATTAATTTAACATTGAAATTGGACATAAACAATTGCCAATCTTTTGATATAAATTGTTTCTTAAAAACACGCTATTTGTTGTAACAGCGGGAATTAATTATAAAATTAATTAATACAACTTATATGTTTGGAATTTTGTAAAATAGACATCATTTTTGAATTAGGAATATCAATTATAGCTTAGGGTGAAATTTTGGCCTTATTCTGAAAAACTTCAATTTTTGATGATTAGTGAAACCACTAAGTGGTTGTCAAAAACTGATTTTTCGTTAAAATGAAATATTACCACTTCTGTGCTTTGATTTTCAAAAATCCTACATACATGGTTGTCATTAATAAGTAAAATGTGGTTCAATGAGATTAAAATAATTTTTTGGTGAATAGTAACTTTTAAGTTCTTAATCGCGATTAGAGGTAATTAGTGTAGTTTAAGGTAAAAATAATGTTTTAATAATATGAGATGAGCTTGACACTTGTCCTACTCCTATTGGATGAGTCATGGCCGACCAAGAAAACCCATGGGTCAACTTGGGGACCCCATGGAGCCACTTTAGTTGGAAAATGACATTAATATATATTTATTTAATGTTAAAATTAAATTGACACAAACATGAGTTGTTTTACTAAAATAGTTTTTAAGTGGGGTTACACAGATCCAAATATTGACTATAAATATTCATTAGAAATCTAATAAGATTTCCTACATCATAGTATTTTTTTTATAATTTTTAGAAATTAAATAAATTAAATTATTTATGACATCATTATGATGCAGTAACGACCTCATTATTTAACGATTTTAATAAAATGAAAAGATAATGTAAAATCCAAGGCTTACACTTGTCCAAAGCCTATTGGATGAGGAGATTTCGAACCCTTATCACCTTAGCCACGAATTATATAAGTGTGGGACCTTTAGAATCCGAAAAGCATTGTATAATAATGTAACATTTCAATCTTTCCAAAAGAGCCCCTCCTCTCCACTTATAAAAGGCCCCCACCTCTCCCACCTTATTCACACTTCCAAGCCTTTTGGTTCGGCCAACCTCTGCCCAAATACTCTCCCAACTTCTCTCCCTTAATCCTAGAATATTTACTTTAGTCATAAAGCCATCCTAAGGAGTCCTTTTGATCAAATCAAAAGGAAGAACCCGAAGAAGAGGTAACATTTTCATCACCCTCTTTCAAGTTTCTTTCTTCTTCCACTCCCTCTTTGTTTATTATTTAAATTATAAAATTATAACTCCAGTATCTTCTATATACTGTGATGTTATTATAAATATGGAACAACCATATTCAGTATTCTACCCATCATTTGAATGACATGTCACCATACGTGCGTACGTACGGCTTACCGTCTCCACGTCATGGTGTAATTGTTATTCAATATATTATTATTTAGATGGGTATAATAATGATATGTAATTCATGTAAATAATAAATATAACATGATAATGATTCTTTATATATGATACACTATCCAATTATATATTATTTTAATATCAAAATAATGATATTGTCGCTCGTGCGTACGTACGGACTACCGTCTCCACGAACGCGATGAGATTCATTCTCCGTCGTATCCATTCAAGTATAATTATCATTTGATGATTTAAAAATAATGTTTAAGGATATGATATCATTCTGGATATGAATAAGATACAACCTATCCATGAAAAACATGACTTACGTAACAAAACATATAAAAGAAAACGAGTAAGTTAACACCCAAAACAACGATAAATCTAAGATATTGTTAACAAAGCAATGTTAAAAGATCATATATGATATCATATGATTGTATATGATTCTTGTATAATTTAATAACAATTATTTCACCATTATACAGGAGGTTAACCTACCCCAACCAAGGAAAAGTACAAGGTAAGGGTTTACTTCACAACCTCTTCATTATCCAAGGTTGTTTATACATAATTATCTACTGGGACCTCATTATCATCCACATCCATGTTTCTTAAAAATGTCTTTCAAAATTTTTTTACTATTAAATGGAAAATGGGTTAAAGTCATTTATACCCTTATACGTTTTTGAAAGGAATCTTACCGTCGTTTTCCAAACAATGTACTTTTTGACCTTTTTGACAAATTTAAGGTAAGAATGTTTTTTTACTTATACGGCGGGTGCAGCTATTTTCCGCCATTATAACTTCGTCGAAGCTTCCCTAAAAAGCTTATAAGAATATTTTCAGGGTAAATTTATTATTTTATAATTATGGGACTTTTAAATGATTTCAAAAAGGAGAGATATTTCTCTCAAATAGCTTTGATTTCATCCATGTCAACATCCTTTGATGGGTTTTAAGTTTAATTGAAATGGATTTATGAAACAAAACTTCCATTGAACATTTTGTGAAATATTTGACTGTGGATGTGTTATTTTATACCATCCATAGTTTATGGAGAAATTGTTGACATTTCGTATGCTAGTTTTAATACGAATATTTATGTTATGTTTAAACCTATTCATATGAGGAATGTATTGGACTTAATATGTGATGGGTGGAGCCCGCTATAGCTCCTCGATGCATCGGTAGGTCTCATGAGACAACTAGAGGTGGAATTGGCCGAGGCCCTTTCGAGACTTGATCTTTTGTGATCATGCCAATGTTACGAAGTAACGCATCGGCTCTGGGTAGCTGGGGTCGGGGCGTTACAAGATGGGTGGGACATATATCTCCCTCCAATGCATTGGGTAAAGATTTTATATCTCATGAGATAGACATGGCTGGAACGGTAGGTTATACCGGTTCAGTGAAACAGGACTGAAACGAGGGTGACTCGGTTCAGAAAGGGACTTTGTCCACTAAGATAGTTTTTCCAATGAGTCTTGACTAACAAGAAATGATTCTCTAAGATTTTGTGTGTATTCCACAAAGTTTCATGTTTTAAGTTTTGATTATTGTGATTACATTTCACTACCATGATTTATCCCATGTTATGAAATTATGATCTCTTTTGCAGGTTAAGATTTCCAAAAGTTATGTGCTTATGTATATGATGTGATTGATATTTCTTTTGTTTACCCTTACTGAGCATTTGAGCTCACCCTTTTGTATGTTTTCTTTCCCCAGGTCAGGAAGAAGGTTATTAAGTAAGATATGCCAAAAGGAACTATAGATATGATGAAATAAATGGGAGACAGTGTAGATGCTTTATGAACCAGTTGTTTATGTTTCCCTGTTTCTAAAGACACTATACCTATACGGTCCTTTCTTGGTTTTTTTATATGTTGTAATAAGTGTGCTTCAATTCTGAAGTAATAACAATGTATGTAAAGTATGGGTCGTTATAATCCCCAAGCATATGATTGGGCTTGGAGGACTTGTCGATATGTTTAAAAAAAAGACAATTTATCAATCTGAAAATATTAATTTACCTTCTACATAATTAATACTATTAAATTAAATTTATCCAAATTATAAATATTACGATTCACCCTAATCCCATCCATGAAAATTCAAGAGGTAATGCCAAGAATCGATAGATGGGCTCAGAGGAAGACCAAATCCATAGAGTCCTTCCAAGGTGACCAAAGAATGAAGGCCTATGTTTCACTCTAGGATTGGTAAAATAACACCAAGAACAAGCCTACAAGTCCATACCTGGTATCACACTTAGGGGAACGAGTCTCTCTCATTCCATGGTACATCCATAATTGCATCAAGTTTTTCTAAGGGGTATCCCCTAGGGAACCAGTGTAACTTATCTAAAGGTAAAACGATGACTCTTAATGAGCCCATCACATGAAGAGATAGTTTCACTCCTAGCATGTTTGAAAAGAAATAATAATTCTAACAAAGAGTTATGATAGTCCATCCAATGGGTCATTAAGTCTGAACACCGTGTTTCATCATCAACACTAAGGTAAAAGAATTAATAAATCAATGGAATTATATAAAATGAATAGAAAAAGAACCATTTTGTTAATTAAAGAATTTATATCAAAATGGAATATTAGTAAAGGAATTATAATTGGTAAAACCATTTATTTCATAATGTGTATGGCATTAAGAAATTTTACAATTCATTTAATTCAACCATTTCATTTATGCCCCGGGGTGTAAGGGAATGTCTCAAGGTTCATCACCCTAAACAAATTAACATTTAACCCAAGGTATTTATTATTAGGAAAACCCCCTTAAGGGTATTTAAATAGGCTAAGAGAAAAAATAAACTGATTATTAGAGGTGAAACACAACCATAGTGGTGGAATTAAACAAGGCGATCAGCCCAAGGGGTTGATTTTCCGCTCACTCAGGTCACCAAAGGCACAATAAGGATTTCATTTTAATTTAAACATGAAATTTAGGGGTGTCGACAGAAAGTCATGGCTCATAACATAATGGTTAATTTTATATAATTAAATTAAATTATGGGAAATAACATAGATGACCTAACTTATCCGTATAGATTGTCCCTCATCTAGTCTCAACCGTTGATTCAAGCTAGGGTGAGAGAAATCATCAAATGTCCTAAAAATGGGGAAACTAAGCATGAATTGAGATAAAGAAATAGAGGGAATGAAGAATATGAACTAGATTAAATAGTATGAAATGACATACCTCTAGGGTTTTTATGAATTTTATAGTGTGCGAAACATATGAAAAACAAGGGTGGAGGCTTAATCCCTAGATCTTGAGGGAGGAGGAGCTCGTGCATGTGAAGGAAGAGGAGGCACTGAAAGTGAAGAGGGAGAGGAAGAAAGAAAGAGTTAAATAATTAAAGAGGGGATATTTTTTTATATTAACCCACAAAAACAAGGGCGCATGGTTTAGATGTATGGTTGGACAAACTGTGCGTGAATGGTGCACCATTATATACTTTAAAGGGGAACCCCACATGGTTAGGCAAATAATTTATCTAAAAGTGAAAAAACTTTGAAAAAAACAATATCAAGATACTATATATGGGTCACATGGTCGTACTAATTGGGTCACATAGTTGTAGAAAAAAACATGTGGCCCCCAGGTCTCTACTATGTGCAGTTGCACAATTTAGGGAAACTATATGGGATGGGCAACACAGTTTCTCCTAACCATGTGACCGAGTCGTTTCATTCTATTTTTGGGATATAGGCTCTGAATGAGCCATAAATGAACAAAATACCTCCTTAAACATTTTAGGAAACTTAATTGGGATCTTTTTCAGGAATTGAAACAAAAAATAAATGGTATGTACCTTTGAGAAAAGCTCATACGTTACATGAAGAATCATGATTTTGTATAAAGGAAGTTTTGATTTTTTTAGAGTCAAATACATCAAAAAATAAATCATCACCACGTGAAGAGGTTTTCTAAGTGTGAATGCAATAGAGATATAAATATATTGAAATGTGGTTGGTAGAATACATGTGAAAGATTTCAATAATGTAAGATCATAATAATTGTTTTAAAAAATAGTAAAAATATGAATACAATATTGAATAAGTTTTTAGAATTTGTTCATGTCGATGTATATAGAACAATAAATAAATATTCTACAACTGGTTAAATTTAATACATTATTTTCAAAGAATATTTATGTATAATGGTATTTATCATGTCATTTTGATATAAGGTCAATTCACATGAAATAATTAATAAGTATAAAATATTGAGAACCATTTTTGTTGAATAAAACATATTATTTTGGGATATAACAAAGGAATAAAATTCATAAATAATAATATTAATCATTATCTTAAGAAGAAAAAATTATTTTATATTATATAATAAATATGCAATCCTTAAAAAATTGGGAATTATAAAGAATAAATTAATCTATAAAACATATGGGATTATTATTGTTTATTATAAATTGTATTTTATAGATCTTCTGTAAACATGTAGTACTTATAGTTGTCTATGTTAAGAATCAGGTATTATTGATCCCAAAATTAGAAGTGACATCCTAGTAATTATATTTTGAAGAAAAATATATCCTCAAGTAAATTTTATTCATTTATATTAAATGTTATATCTTATACCTTAAATGAAATCAAGAAAAGAATATAAGAAAATGTAATGGTTGAATCTTTCAAAGATAATCAATTAAGTACAGACCCTAAAAATTCTAAAATAAAAGTCTATAAATAATTGTAGAAATAAGTGAGGGAAATATTATTTAATAACAAAACAAGATTCAATATAAAATTAATGGATATATAGAAATTGTTATTGAATAAAGTAAATATTTGAAAACTTCATAAACCTCATGGATTGACTATGAAGTTGAATCAGAATTTGATGCTAAGGATGATTGTTTTAGTGTGAAAAAATTATATAATATCAAGTATATGAATTGTGGTGGTGTAATGAAAAATGTTTCTAATAAAATCACCTTTATTCAAACATGTTTGATTCATATTGTGTAGTGGATAATATTGTTATCACCATTTTAGACACAGTAATTGTTGAGTTATCCAATTAAGTGAGTTGGCTAAATAAATAAGTAGAGAACATGACCAAATAAATGAGAACCAAAATTTAAACATTTTATCAATTCCATAAAAAAATAAAATGTCAGATTAATATTTTTTTATCAAACTTCTTAAAAATAGTGAGTTGTTTAGAAAAAGAGAAAGACTAGATATCAAGTGGTATTCAAAAATTAAAGAAGTAGAGAGTGATAATATATTTTCCCCAGTACGTAGACATATATTTTTATTTTATTTAAATAAATTTATATTCAATTTAGATTCATTATTTTCCAAATCGATTCAAATTAATCCATTATGAAATCATTATTTATACTGTATGTTTACATAGAATAATAAATTAATTTATTATTATTATTAACATCAAAGAAAAGTTCCTAAACTCACTATGGTGTGGTATGGATTTTAGTAATCACAAATGGAGTGGTACTCTTGGGATACCTATAGGAAAAATAGAATTTAAATTGAAGGGATTGATTATAATATTTATTTGAATATAATATATAAATAAATAATTATGGTGTTATTCTATGTTGATGTCATTATGTGTGGTGGATTAATTTCTACAAAACATTAATGAATTAACTAGAGTAAAAAATGATTTATAAATTTCAATGATCATTGATCTCACATTTTTTATCTTCATGGGACACAATAGTAAGATTGTTTTTCTCCCTATATAAATATTCCAAATAGGTTTTAAAGATATTTTTGATAAATTATTTAACTTCAAAATGTATAGTAATTTTAGCTAGATTAAAATTTTCCATGGAAAATGGTGAAATATAAATTAAAATTGATAAATATAAAATTTAATTTGATAAACACTCTACATGATGGTAATAATTATAATAATAAATTTAATTGTTACATTCTTAGTAATGAGGTACATACTTTCTTCCATGATTCATCAATTACATAGTGGATTATGAATTTTATTATGGTATAAATTATTTTTTAATATTTATATGTTTAATATATATGGATTATGATGGTTTAAATGTGGATAAAAAATAAAAATTTGAAGGATTTATTGGTTAGTAGTTGGTAAACATGGTTGGAAAATAATAATTAAATAATATTACTAAGAAAAATAGACGTTTACAATATTAAAATTACTAAAAAATGCACCCAATTAGTGTATATGAATCAAAAATAGAAATATGTGGGTGAAAAGAGATATATATATATATAGCAATATTAGTTTTATAAATATTAGATATAATATAGCTTATCCCACAAATATAATGAATATAGACATAAATTATCCTATTAAAAAGAGTAAAGTGGAAAAAATATAATAATATTGAATAATTTACAAATGAAGTTCAAGTTGAGGACATATTTCCTAAGATTTTACGAATATATATATTTTTAATAATAGATTAAACCTTAGTGTTCAACATTTACCTTCCATTTAATGATTGGAGAAAGTCCCCACTTATGATTCTATTTATCACACTAATAATTATTCATTTTCATATAAATTATAAACTTTTGATTAATTTTTATAAATTGAAAAGTTAATGATAAAAAATTATACATGAAAATTTTGAAATGGAAAAATGTTTCTTGGACATTGGGGGGAAATCATGGAAATTAAATAGGGGATTTTTTACTATTGTAATGTTATTTGTGATTGTTATGAAGAAAGTGATGGTCATTTGAAATTAATTAAGCTAAAATGGCTATTATTTTTGCATGTTAAATAGATTTATATTTAAATATATTGAACTATTTTTACATCCTATAATAACTATGTACGATAGGAAATTGATGTATTTGTGATGAGCTATTTGTGATGTGTTCCCATCACAAATATCCTATAGCTGAAAAACTTGTCGAAAGATGATTTTTTTGAGATGGGTCATCTTAAAAACAATTATTTGAGATTGGATACAATCACATTGATAATAGTTTTCAGTAGAATTATTTACTAAAATATTTTTGATAGTTTTTCATCTCATTGAAAATAGTTTTTTTAAATTAAATATTAAATAAAATATTAAAAATTATAAAAACAATAAGATAAATTTAAAAAATGTAATATATAAAACTGACATTTGAAATATTTAAAATATGACACAAAATATTTTCATTCAAATATTAATATAATAAATATTTACATAATGTATCAATCAATGTGGAGGGGGAGGGTTATCTGGAGGAGGTGGAGGGTCATATGGAAGACGAGGGAGAGGAAAATCCATCCCTACACCCTGAGGTAGCCATCACATGGAATCCATCATCCAATCATACTACTACTACTTCCATCGATGCATCTCCTCCTCATCCTACAACTATTGTCGAAGAAGCTCTTCTTACACCATACACATGGTCTCTATAACATCACTTTGAGCTCACAACTACTCCTCATATTTTGTATCCAATGACGATGACTCTCCATGAGCTCCCCTTGAGTTGGACATTTCCCATATAAAAGTACCATAATATTTATCAGGAGTTAATTGAGAAACGATTCCGACAACTAGGCCTTTCTAGAAAGAATATTGAGTTGTCTATATCCATGGAACATTATCAAATCCTTCCACACCAGTGGTTTGACCCACTATCTCATCCTAAATACCAGCCTTTTCAGAGAAGCAGTGACCTCATATGACTCCTTTAATTGAAATGTGAAATTAAAATAGTTAAATTATTATTATTTAATTAATTTAAAACTTAATAAATTATCTCAACCATAATCTAATGTCGTAAACCACTTGTAATATCTCTAGTGATAGGATCGATGCATATCTAATTATAAAAATTGAACTCCATAATATAAGGATATTAAAATACCTATATGAGTATAAAATAAACAGTTTACATTTAAAGTAATATAAATTATTAACTAAAAGTACATACTATATGTCGCTGAGGAGTACTAAATATATGACTACCATATTGATGTTTCCTCTCCTACCTCCCATAGTTCTATCAACCTAATGATACTATTTTATAAAAACTATATCCCATCTAGTATGGACACAATCCATCCCAAACCTGAGATGAGATGTAATATTGTTGGCGGATGCAATAAGACTGATAAAAAACTATAACTTCGGGTTTCTTCATGGATATCCACCCCAGATTGTAAAAAAACTAATGAAAATGTTCACGCATACTAGACTCCAAGGCCTCCAAGATATATTTTCTCATTTTACCTTCAATGAGATTCCATAAACTATGAATATAATTAATCATTACAATTTAATAATTTAATAAATTACAAAATTACTATTATTTATTTACATACCATCCAATGATCAAACATACAGTATTGAACATCAATGTGAATCTTATATCACGTCACCCATGCTCCTGAAAAATAGTTCTAAATAATAGAACTCACTTGCCTAACAGATATATGTGAAATTTTTTGGGAAAATAGAACAAAAAATAAAAAAATTATTATATAAAAAAATTAATGAAAATTATTTATTATTAATGAAAATTAACTAAAATAAACAACTAAACATACCACAATAAGAATGGATAAAAATAAAAACATGGAAATCACTTGGGAATGAAGTCAGGAATCATCAACTCTACAAAACCATAACCCCTCTGAGTCATCGGTGAATTGACCAAAACCTGAGGATCAAATGATGAAGAATCAGGCTCATCATTTAGAATCATAGCCTCCAAAAGATCATATAACATATTTGATAAACATTATTCATGCATCTGAAACATAAAATGAATATTTTTAGTAAATAATTGAAAATGAGTATTATATATACATATATTAATTATGTTTATAACAAAAATTTCATTGTGTCATTCATTATTTTCATCCACATATTTTTATAAAATTGTTTCAATATCAGCATTTTCCTCCTCATTATCATCAATTTCCATAGGATGTTCAACTTTATCATCTCTTGTTATTTCAAATTGATTTGTTACACCAACTACATCATCATAACCATTGAACCATTACTATGGGCTATTATCATCAATATTCATGCGTCTTCATGGAAAATATGTATTTGGAGTTATCTCCTAAAAAATTTGAATCCCTTATACTTCATTAGAACCACATTCTGTTTACATAAACGGATTTTAAAGAGATTTTATTTTTATAATGATCCAATAATCAATTAAATCTTTCTTGAAGAAGAATAATTTATGTAAAAAATTTGATGTGTTTGATAAGACAAAAAATGTTTTATTTTTTAAAATAAGAATTTTATATTTAATATCAAAAATTGGATGATGTGGATGAGCATTAAATCCTCTATTAGTATCTAACCAATTACCTTTAAATATCATTATATAATTCTATCCCAGAGAACATAGCCCAATTATTTCATCTAGCATGCCATAAAATGCAAATTCACTTTCTTTATGATGATATACTCTCAAGAAAAAACAACCATCAATTGTACTTTTAATCCCCCATATACACATATATGAAATCATTAACCATTCAACATGTATAAATTATATAATTTACACATTTTTGATGGTGGGTAACTCAATACACATAATCGATTATCAATTTTTTCAGCATGTTGAAAAACTTGAAAAATAGGAAAAAAATTATCAATATAACAAATAATAAATAGATTCCATATGTTAAACTATAAAAAATATACTTTATCAATCTTTTAATCTAGTAGGAGAAATTATTTTTCCAATGATATTCAGGAGAAGCTGGTGTAATATTTAATTTTCTTTCCTTGATTTGATCACCATATAATATGTAAATAAAATATTATTAATTTGATTTATTAAAAAAATATAGAATATGTGATATTAGAACTCAATGTAAAAATGGTGTAATTTTTTGATAGTTGACTATAACATATGTTTGAGCCCTATGATTTTCATCATCACTGAAAAACCATCGATCATGAACTCCTCCAATGCCAAGTTTAGGTTGATTAGAAACTGATAACTGATTTTTGATTACATCATCATCATTTACCCCATTATGGCCCATTCAATTATATTTTTATGGATATTAAGATTGGAATTAATGAGAGAATAAAAAATAAATTTCATCATATAAATAAGCTTTTGTAATTGATCTTTCAACAAATTATTTGTTACGTAACTGTTTCTGAAATTTATTCATGAATATCTTATATGGGTACATCTATTAGAACTGTATCGGACCTCTAAAATTTTCTTCATGCATAAAATGTAATATTAAATTATCCATTGAATCAATGAAATACAGTGGGAATTTTTTATTGAAATTTACATAAAATTAAAACAACATATACATAAAGTCTATTACTTATATCGTAGTCTGTTTTCTCCACAAAAATGTTTTTGAAAAAATATGATATTTCTATTTGTTCATATCAAATCAAATAATTCAATAAACCGAAAAATCCTATTTGTAGAAGTATTTCCAATATAACTTGATAGTCAATTTTTTTAATACTGTAATATGAGAGTTTCTGACATATTTAGCCAAATTTAAAACATAACCCTCTAGAAGCCTAAAATCTAAAATACACTAACAAAATAATAAATTAGTTTCTTTGGAAACTATATAGTCATATTTTAGATGTATTAAGTCGTGTGATCTGTCATTTTCAAAGAGCTCAAGTTCTGGTCGCCTTTAAATTTAGGCAAAATCTAATCATGCCTTTACTTTATAATTGGTCCTACTTGATGTGTACAAAACTGTATAAAATATATTACCCAAACAATTATTCTCAATATTCTTGACATGAAACATGTAGATGACCAAAAAATCAGACCAATATGGTAGATCCTAGAAAATACTATATTTTATCCGATTCTGTTCTTTCCCAAAGTCATCTATTTTTTTCATAGTGGGTCAAAATGTAATGGGAGGTAATTAAGAGACAATAGATTATAAATCAATAAATGAGATCATTGTTGGAGGTCCATCTATTGTATTTTTACCTTTTCTTAATTGATTTCTATCCATTTGGAAATGATGATTAGTAGGAAGAAAGCTGTGATTATAGTCAAAAACAATTCATCGATTAATGCGTATAAACGATTTGTTATCACTCTTACAGTACGGACATGATTTTTGACCATGTGTAATACATATAGATAACATTATATATACTAGAAAGTCACTGATTGTCCACATTAATGAAGATGTCATTAGTAAATTTTGTTTCTCACCAAAATCATATACATTGAAACCGTTACCCAATATTATATTTTATTCCACGGTCGATGGTTTCAAATAAAAAAATATTGTTTTTAGGATTTCATTAAATTAATAATGTAAAAAAATATATGGAAGATACATCAACATCAAATGATGTATGTTGTAAGGAGTTAAAAAATGTTCTAATAATAATACTGACTACCGTAAGAACCAAATGAACAAAAAATGTTAGTAGAACAACCCAATCACACATTATGGTCTTTTGAAGAAAAATATTGTTGTACCTAGTAAAAACACTTCCACGAATCACCATTACAAGTATGATTCAAGCTTTTACTAGTTGAAAAATTGGTCTTTTACCATGAAAAAAATGAAACTATGTTCCGAGACATAAATATATAGTGCAATATGGGTGTAATTGTGAAATAAATAAAATGTTAAATAGGAATCAATCCATAATTCCATTATTGATCTTCTTTTTACCTCAGTTTTCCAGAAGTAAGAAAACAAACTAATGACTCATTTTCATCATCATATAATATTAAATCATTTGATCATGCATGAATATTATAATAACAAAGACCAAAATTTTGAAACCACCTCTTACTCTCATATAAATTTATAGGAAAAACGTTTCCTTTAGGTAACCATGATTTAACCTAATAGAATATATGATCAAAACTCCATTATCTAATTTAATAATATTTTTTTTGACCATTTAAAATTTTGTTATCTTATGACCAGGATATAAGGTTTTTTAGAAAACTTTAGAAACTCATAAAATTGAGATGGTTCTAACTGAGGAGTGTAATCAATATCATCCCGATTTTAGTTCATTGAAAAGGCAGACCAACAACATCATGTACTAAATTTTGAAATTGCGATGGATCTGGAACCAAATTAGTAGCATCTTCTCTAGAATTGTGTTCACCATAGTGATAAAAAAAACATAATATTTTTGAAAACCAAAATTCAATAGATTACCCCCAATGTTGTAAATTTTTTAAAACATTCTCAAATCACATTTCTTTCATGGATACTTAATTGTCTCTTTTGAAAAAATTCTTGTTTTGATGATGTTGATGATAAAAAATATTCAACACCCTTAATATATACATGATTTATATTAGAACTATTTTTATTCCTATGATGATTTATCTAAATGTGATAATGTAATAAAGACTATTGTCTACTTCCTTATTCTATATTTATTTAAAAAATAGAAAATAAAAATATTGTTTATGATTAATTCGATATTAGAAAAAGATGAACCAAAAGAGTATAACATTTAAAATTTAAAAATTAGTTTAAATAATATTAATTTTATCTATTTACTACCGATTTTTACTATTTATTGTTGGTTTTTACAAATTATCGTTAATTACAGCTAATTATAGTTATTTTTTACTAATTACATGTAATTTTCACTAATTACCATTATGTTTTTAAAATTACCTCTATTTTTTTAAATTAATACCAATTTTAGTAATTACCACTAATTACTGCTAAATTTTACTAATTACTGTTACCTATTAGTAATTACCACTAATTATTATTAATTACCACTAATTTTTACTAGTTAACACTAAATTATACTAATTAAATTAAATTATTATAATTACAATTAATTTTTACTAATTTCTGTTAAGTTACACTAATTTTTATTAATTAAGACTAATTAATATTAATTTTTACTAATTACTACTAATTGTTGGTTTATTTTACTAAATATAGTTAATTAATGCTAGTTTTTACTAATTTATACTAAGAACCACCAATTTTTACTAAGTACCGCTAATCACTGCTAATTTTTACTAGGTACTATTAATTACTATAAATT
The DNA here is from genome assembly GCA_963277665.1 of Viscum album. Taxonomy (NCBI): domain Eukaryota; kingdom Viridiplantae; phylum Streptophyta; class Magnoliopsida; order Santalales; family Viscaceae; genus Viscum; species Viscum album. Next base: position 1,225,601,561 of record OY728134.1, on the reverse strand, counting down.
TTTACTAAGTACTACTAATTAGTTTTAATTTTTACTATGTATTGCTAATTACAGCTAATTTTGACTAATTATCATTAATAAATTCTATTTTTTACTAATTATTTCCAATAACCACTATTTTTTACTAATTATCACTGATTATCATCAATGTTTACTAATCTTTGCTGATTACCACTATTTTTTAATAATTCCCTTTATTTTTGACCAATTACTGCTAATTAATGCAAATTTTTTCTAATTACTATTATAAAATGCTATATTTTAGTAATTATGACTATTTTTTAATAATTATAGTTAATTACCCCTAATGTTTAAAAATTACAACTATTTTTTATTAAATATAATTAAATACAACTAATTTTTACTAATTTATAATGAGTAGCACTAGTTTTTAATAAGTACCGCTAATTACCGCTATTTTTTACGCACAACTAATTTTTAATACTTATCGACGTTAATAGTTACTTTTTATTAATTTGTACTCACTACCTCTAATTTTTACTAATTCCTGCAAATTTTAAATAATTAATGCAATTTTTTTATTGCGACCTGACCCTAGTAATATCGTGGCTAGTTCCTGTTATCATTACATTACCATAAGAAAGAATTATTTTCATCCTGAAGGACCGATCAGTTTATTAGTCTTGTTAAAATAGATATATGAATGAGTCTTTCATTACATTTGTGTAGAAAAATTACAATATATTTTTTTCTTTTCTTTTTTGAGAACAAATTTATTCCCACTTAGTATATCCATGCATATATTTCTCAGTAAACATTATGGCATCCTAGGGAAAGGAAACAAAATAAGGGTGAGCTCAAATGCTCAGTAAAGGTTAAGTACAACAGAATTAATAATGAATCAATGAGAATAATCAATATATAAATGTATATAATGGAACACACAAGCCATGTAATCAATAAATTGAGAAGGAAGTTCATAATCAATATGGAAAGGTAAATAACTAGAAACAATGCAATTAAAATTGATGGATAAGGCATAATCAATATAACAAGGTAAATAAATGAAAACTCATTCCACTTAATCAATAAAATGAGAATGAAATGCATCCATATATTTTGTCATAGTGAAAATCTCATGGATAATAATAACTAAATCTGAATGAATGAAATGCTTAATTTTTTACACCATATTTCCTAGGCACACGATACCTTCAACATTAAGACCTATCACAAGATAATTTAAAACATACTGGGTGAGAAATCCACTAAGGCTATCCAACTGACTCATCCCATGATACTATTGATGCATCAAGGGGATATCAATAACCAGGACCCACCCATGTCATACATGTCCAAGGAATACCTCATATATTGAATAATCGTTATAATTCAAGAACAATGTGCCTTATCTATTATCTATATTGAGTAAAATATGCATATTTATCAATATTTCCCTAGTTAATAAAATAAATTTAAAGTACAAACCGTATATAAAAATGTTATATGATTTAGGAAATTATCATATAGAAGATAAATGATATTGATATTTAGAGAAAATTTAATGTTCAATGATCATTAGAAAGTGAATAATTTAAGGGTAAGTTAATGACTACAAAAAGTTATTAAAGAAAGTTAATATCAATACTATCCTTGGTGAAAATAATCAGAATCAATATAGATAAATAATAAGGATGGTTTAAATACGACGTCTACCCATTGGAGTAAGAATAAGGGTTATTGTCTTTCATGAAATAAAAATATCTTTAAAAACATTATTGAGGGAAATATCCTTTTTATTATAATTTTTTTGAAAAACATTCTTTGAAAATCACTTTTAAAATAATTTTATTTAAAATAATATTTTAAAAATTTTAAATGATGTTTCATAGAAATGACATCTGGTAATTTTGTACAAGGTAAAAAGAACATTCTTTTTTAATGGTAAAAAGGTTTTTAAAATTTTCCATGTTTGAAAAGTGAAAGATTATTCATTTGAAAAAAATTAAAAGGAAAAAGGGGAAGTTTTTTTATAAATAATTTTGAAAATGTTAAAAACAAATTTGAAAACATTTAAAAAAAATGGATTTGTGAGAAAACTGATTTCTGACTGAGGAGAGACAAGAAGTATAGTTTTCTTTAAAACATTTTATAAAAGATTTTAAGTTCGAAAGAGTATAAAAAAGGTACTATTTTCTGAAAAATATCATGAATAAGTAGAGGTAAATAAAATCAAATGTCTTATTAAATAATGACCAAATAATCCCATTTAATTTAAATTCAAGAATAAACGATCTTGATTAAAGTGAGATTGTGGAATAAAATCTTAATATGATCATAATGTTGAAGTGAGAATTAATAAATGAATTGATTATATGTATCAACTTTAATTCCACATAAAAAATTCATAAATATGTCAATAGGTAGTCAAATTCATTTTACACATAATCATAGAATATTAATGTCCACGAGGAAGTTGTATAACCAAATAAAAATTAATTTAGTTATGAAATTCTTTACCACTTGATAACATTAAATTAAAATCCTATTAGATGAGATAATTCAAATTGAAACTTAAAATACCATGAATAATGATGTTTTTATGATATTAAATGTCAAAGGGACAATATATACACTATATAAAAGTAAATATACATATAACAATATAATATGCCTTAATGAAATAAAATTGAGATAAAATCCCCTACTATTTGAGTAACTTTTGAATCGTGAGATCCGTGAAAGAATAATAATAATAAAAACTTTATATATCATTAATTAAAGGAAATTATTTATATAACATGTAATATGGATTCATATACACCACATAAAATAAATGAGTTGTCAATAAGGTATAAGTCTCACAGAAATAAAAGTGAGACTAGAAACCCCTTTACCTTACGATTACTTTTAGTTGAACTATTTTATCCTCATGTATAATGATTTTAATCATGTTATTACCTTATAACACAACCATATTAAAATTTAAAATATTATATATGATCCTTTTTTGATAACTTATCACCCATTTTTTAATAATCTTTCATTATTTTATCGTTTTGGGTGTTAATTGTCATATTTTTTGAGTTTGTTTTGGCATGTTATTTCCGCTCTGCTTACGCTGATCATTATTTAACCATATCCAATATTTAAACCATTATTTAAATATCATATAAATTCATTATATATTTACTTATAGTAATCCATAAAATTTATATATATAAATGAAATATGTCGTTCATGGAGACGGTAGGTCGTATGTACGCATGAACACTATTTCAATTTTCTTGTCATTTTGAAAGAAAGAAAATTTAATGATATACATACATACATACATTCATACATATACTATAATTTCACTATCATATTAATTATATATATAACTAATATGTTTATTATTCTTGTCCTTAATACATTCCATGTAAAGTGTTAACGAATCACATCGCTTTAAGGAGGCGACAATCCACACATCCACAAACGATGTTGTCGTATTACCAAAAAATGGAATTCAAGAAGGTATGTGTTATATAATAAATAAATAAGCATAAATAAATTATAAATATCATATATATCATATAAAAATATTATTTCCATCATTATTCCCATCCATGAATGGTGTTAATGAATGAATGAATTACATCAGTTCGTGTTGCGGTAGTTCACCATACACACAAACGATGATTGTGTATCCCATTTTATGAAATTGTGTGAGATTGTAGGTAATATCATAAATATAATAACATATAAGTATATTGAATATAATTAGTTTATTATATAATCATTATAAAGAAATAATTGAATGGGTGGATAAATAAATAAAACTAAAGTACTTATTGAAGAACTTCACCCCTTCATCAGGTAACTCCTTTTTGTTTTTACCAATAACCTTCCTTGGTTTTATTTTTGAGAAAAATTAGGTTTATATTATCAGGTTATGGATGTTGGGTAGATATTTTGGCAGATTTTGGATGATCCAAATGGCTTGATAGTTGTAAAGAAGTGGAGGGGGGGGGGGAGTGCCTTTTTAAAGTGGAGGAGGAGTGGGATTCTTCTAAATATAAAAATGTAAAAAATATTGGGAGGTGTCAGTTACATAATTTTACTCAAAATAATAAAACATATTTGGCCAAAGTGAGTATATGGTCGAAATAGTTTCAAGAAATGGGTTTTTGGACAAGTTTTTAGGTCATTTGGACACTTAATATTAACGCTTAACATCTAAGTAACCTAATTTTTATCTTATTCGATGCAATTAATTTTAATTTATTTCAATGATATTTTTGGATAAAAAATATGTTGAACTTAATAGTTATTATATATTATGTTAATTAAAAATATGGAATCTATTTTTCTATATTCCAATCACATAAGTTGTAGAAATTAATTTAAAATTAATCTTATAGACATGGTGAGAAAGAATGTTTTTAATGTAAAAATGTTCAAAAGTTTGAGATGTTTTTATATCCAATTTCAATGTGAAATTGATTCCAATTACCTAAATTGGATTAATTTATGTATAATTGAACTAATTATACTTTAAAACAATTTTTAAATATAATTTGACACTATAAATTATTTAGAAGAAAAAACAGTTTTCATTTAAAATTCAGTACTTTTCATTATTCATAAAAAAATGAAACTTCTTAGAAAAATTCAAAAAATTCACCCTAAAATAATTTTGACATCCAAATTAGAAAAATGAATATTATTTTGATTTTTTTAAAACTTCCAAAATTTAGTTTTAAAATAGGCGCACCATTAAAAGGTGGCAGAACTACCTTTAGAAAAATACTGTTTTTTATGAATAATTTTTTATTTTTTCTTACAAATAATCCTATAGAACATATTTTATAAATGTAAAAAATATTTTATTTAATACATAAAATATATTTCATTGATATCATTCATTAATAGTTTTGGATTCACATGTTTGGATAATCCCAAATCATACTTTTATAATCTCAAATAATATTTTGATAATCCCAAATCTTGTATTCATTTAAGTGAGAGCCATGTCTTCATTCTATGTTAATAATGTTTCATTAACATTTCCTATTACTGTAGAATAATATTCATATATCTTCAATCCCACTACTTGATTGGTTAAGCTTATAGAACAGAATTTATCTATGTATAGAGGTTACTGTTACATGGATACAGTTACGAGCTTACCGTCATAGGGTTACAGCTACATGGTTACCGTTACAAGGTTACCGTTATAAGGTTCACCATTACAGAGGTCACCATTACATAGCTTACCGTTACAAGGTTACCGATACATGGTTACCACTACAAGATCACCAATACAAGGTCACCGTTACAAGGTTACTGCAACAAGGTCACCATTACAGGTTTATTTCTACAATGTCACCGTTACATGGTTACTGGTGTGAGCATACTATTAAAGGTTACAGTTGGAGATTGATGATGTGCACCTACTATTGAAGTCTACCGATATGAAGGCTATTGTTACCAGTCTACCGATGCTTACTCTTTCATACTTTGTCAATTTCTCAATATTAGTCTAACAGTCATTTTTGATAAAATAAATGCTCTGACATTAATTAATGCTGATTGTAAACGTTTCAGGAGACAATACCATGGACCGTACGAGGTACGAGAAATAATTCACGTGATCTAATCATTCCTATTGTCAGACCTAAAATATAAAAAGGGAGACCACAAAATAAGATGTGATCAATGATCAAAAATCGAAGATAAAAAACAAATATAGGAATATATATGCAGACACGAATAAAGGTGTTGCATGAGAAGTGTGATAGAGCTTACTCACCAGATCAAAAAGCCGAACCATCCAGCAATAAGATCCTAAACCCAAAATCTTTATGAAGATCATTTTGGGATAAACTCATTCATGCCTTCTGTGATTCATCGACTCTTGATCAACATCAGAAACATAACACTGAAATCTAGAACCCGGAGTTGCGATACTCTGTTTTGGAAACAACTTCCATAGATAGACTCGAACTTCAATGTTTCTCATTCCAAGGAGTCAAGAGCTGATCTGAAAACACATAAATCCTTCTAAACACATTATCATCATAAATTCCCTATTGTGTTTCTTTCCTTTACAATTTTGAGAAGTGTGTGTCTCTGTTTATATCAAACACTATGTCCTGTGCTTGAACTGAAGTATATTAAATATCCTCACATCAAAATTCACCTTATCGGTGTTTCGCACATATAACTATGTATGTGACCATGTGTGGTCTGTATTGTTTGTTTTTCCCATGAAGAACAGTGGTAGAGGGTGTGTTCCCTGGACAGTTTGTGAAAACTATTGTAAACATCGATACATGCTGTGTATCAAGTTTTAATATAAACTACTTGGTGGAAGGTGATCACCAAGTAGAGAGGATTAGGTCTCAAATTGAGACTGAACCTCTTGTTTACATTGTTGGGAAAATTCTCATATAATTTTTTTTGATTTTATCCGCTACTTATATTTGATAAAACATAAAACTATTTTTTCTTACACTTTGATAGTTAATTTTGGTTAGTGTGTTCATTTTCTTAATTCAGTAAAATTGTTTCAAAAGTTGAATTGGTTTTCTACACTGATTCATATGAGGATTAATCACCCTTTGAGAAACCTGTTAATCAATTGAACATTTACATTTCTACTACCTTAATTAATAGGGCCATTTTTAAATTTGGGTTTTTTTACCATAAAATTTTTAACTGAAATTTTAAATTGGAACTCAATTCACCCCCTCTTGAGTATCCACTCCGACCAAAATTTGGTTTCAGAGTTTTGTTTATTTTCAAAATTTTCAAAGTTATTTTAACTATGATTTTAGTTGTATATTAAAGATCTTAAATTTTTTGTCATATCTAAATTTTCAGTTCATTAAATTCTAATTAACTATGAAAAATAGAGTTGATGGTGCTGCTACTAAGAGGCCACCTTTCTTTAATGGTAATAACTATGCTCAGTGGAAATTAAAAATGAAAATGTATCTAGAGAGCATGGGACCTAAAATCTAGGATACAATTGAAGAATAACATACATTACCTACTACTGCTAGGGACACATGGTCTCAGTCGGCTAAAGCCATATATAATAATAATTGTAAAGCAATGAATACTTTATACTGTTATCTAGGTGATGAGGAATTCAATAGAATATCTTCTTGTAAAACTGCATATAAAATTTGGGATACTTTAGTTGTTTCTCATGAGGAAACAACTAATGTTAAAGAAATTAGAGACAATACATACACTATTAAATATGATAATTTTAAAATTAAGCCTGATGAAGCTACCTCTGACATGTATCTCAGGTTCAACAAAATAGTGAACACTATGAGTTTGCTTGGAAAACCAGTGGACAACAAGGACCGGATTATGAGATTGCTTCATTGCCTACCTGACAGATAGAGAGGGACTTCTGTTTCCATCTAAGAATATTATGACATAAGCAAGCTACCAATGAACAAGATAATTAGAAAACTTATGATTTATAAAGAAGAACATAATGTGAATCAACAAGTAAATGAAGAACCAAGGAATAAATCTATATAATTTACGACTACTACCTCAAAGAACAAGTATAAAGAAAAAGTTCAATCTCCTTTAGATACTTCCACAAGTGAAGACTCAGATAATGATGAAGAGATGGCTTAGATAACCAGGAGATTCATGAAATTCTATAGGAAGAAGAAATTCTTTAGAAAATCAAATTATAAGGGAAAGTATGATAGTAAAGGACAATGGAAGAAAGACAGAAAATGGAATGGAAAATCAAATGAAATAATCTGCTATGAGTGTAAACAAAAAGGCCATGTGCAGGTAGACTGCCCAAGATAAAATTCAAGAAGAAATATGAAGATAAGATAAAAGGTTAGAAAAATTCCATGAAATCCACTTGGAATGCTTCAGAAGACAGCTCCAGTGGATCTGATGCTTCTGATAGTGAACAGAACAATCATGCCAACTTATGTTTCATGACAGAAACATCTGAGGTAACACTTAATTACCCTATGCCTAATGATTATTATTCTGGGAATGGAGGTGAATCAAACAATGATGAAAATACGACTAAGGATGAACTATTTTAATACTGTGGAATGCTTGAGGATACTTTTATTGAACTCAAGGATAAATATAAACTGTTGTAAAGACAACATGCTCGAAATAAAAATTATAAATCTGATCTGGAAATTGAGAAAGGAAAATGTGCTCAGTTATTAAAAGGAAATACTGAACTTAAATTATCCAATGAACAATTAAGAAGAGATATTGAGAAGTTTACTGCTAGTAGAGATACTTTGACTCAGTTTCCAAGACAACAGATTACCCCAAAATATACAACTGGTCTAGGATATCAGCTAGGACAGAGAAGGATCATTAAAACTAAATTTATTCCAAAATCTGGACAATTCACAACTAGTTCATGTTCTGGAAAATTTCTTGAAAAACAATTCTACAAGGGACCAAATAGAGTATTTATGTATCAAAATATATCTGTTGATTATAAAAAATCCGAGAGACAAGAATGGGTTCCTAAAGTTTTACTTGCTAACCTCTATGGACCCAAGAAAATATGGGTACCAAAATTATCCCATATTTAATCCGTTTTGCAGGAAAATTGTCTAAAGAGCTCCTGTAAAGCTCTGTGGTACTTGGATAGTGGATGTTCAAGACATATGATAGGATAATATTCATGTTTCAAAATTCTAATCAAGGTTGATGGTGGATATGTCACATTTTTTGATAATGTTAAAGGAAAAATCGCCAGCCTAGGCCAGATTGGTAACCCTAATACAGTATTAACTTCCAAATTACTTTTTGTTGATGGATTAAAGTAAAATTCACTTAGAATCTCTTAGTTGTGTGATGATGGTTTTAATGACAACTTTAAAAATGATGCATGTAATTTTTTTTAATTCTAAAAATGATTTAAAATTTACTGCTCTCAGAAATGAGAATGTTTATGCAGTTGATTTAGATTCTTTAGTTAAGAAAAATGTTTCTTGTTTAAATGCATTTCATAAGGAATTCTGGTTATGGAATAGAAGACTAGGACACTGTAATGTGCACTCACTTAGGAAACTGACTAAGAAAGGTTTAGTTAGAGACTTACCTAATTTATAATTCCCTCTTCACCAAGTGTGCAATCCCTGTCAAAAAGGGAATTCAACACAATGTTTCTTCTAAACCAAAGAAAGAAGTTTCTACTTCTCAACAGATTGAGTTGGTTTAGATGGATTTATTTGGACCATCACGAGTTTCAAGTCTAAATGGGAAGCACTATGTTTATGTTCTTGTAGATGACTTTTCTAGGTACACTTGGGTACACTTTCTAGCTCAAAAAAGTGAATATTGTTCTTTTTTTATCAAATACTCCAAGTCTATAGAAAATATTAGTGGACTTAGAATTAAGACCTTGGGAAGTGATCATGGCCGTGAGTTTGAAAATCAAGAGTTTGAATCATATTTCTCACACAATGGCTGTAGTCACAACTTCTCTACTCCTAGAACACCTCAACAGAATGGAGTCATGGAAAGTAAAAATAGGAATCTTCAAGTGATTTCTAGGAAAATGGTCAATGAATATGATTTACCAATTTACTTTTTTCCTGAAGCAGGTGATACATATTGTTACATTATCAATAGAGTCTTTATTAGACTGATTATTAAGAAGAATGCTTATGATATTTGAAAAAATAGGAAGCCCAAGGTTAATTACTTTATAGTTTTTGGTTACAATGTCTTTATCCTTACTACTAAAGATAATCTTGAAAAATTTGCTTCCAAAAGTGATCAAGGAATTTTTCTAGGTTACTCAATATCAAGTAAAGCCTACAGAGTATTCAATAAGAAAAACAAATGTGTGGAAGATTCAGTTCATGTAAAATTTGATGATAATGATCCACATGAACCCAAAAACTCTCTTGAATATCCTGAAGAAGATATGTTAATTATGAACCTTAATGATAATGACAGTGAATCTCCTGTAAAAGTAACCAGTTCTGAGAATCTTCCAGAATCTGCACCAGTTGAGCCTGAACCAATAGACAACCATGAGGAGTCTAGTTTAACTCTTTATAGAGGTATTAGAACCCTAAAGAATCATCCTTTAGATGCTGTAGTAGGTAATCTAAATTGAGGGACACAAACTAGAGATTCTATGAGAAACCTTGTTGAACATCAAGCTTTTATTTCATAGCTTGAAACTAAAATTATCAATGATGCAATCAATGATGAATTTTGGGTGATGTCTATGCAATAATAATTGAATCAGTTTGAAAGAAACTATGTTTGGGAACTAGTAGACAGACCTAATGACACTATGACAATAGAAAGTAAAAGGGTGTTTAGGAACAAAGTTGATTAGTCTAGAAATATAGTTAGAAACAAGGCTAGACTAGTTGAAGAAGGGTATAGTCAAGAATAAGGAATAGCCTATGAGGAAACCTTTGCTCCTGTAGCTAGAATAGAATCCATTAGTATACTACTTGCTTATGCAGCTCATCTGAATTTCAAACTTTATCAAATGGATGTCAAAATTAATTTTCTAAATGGATATATAATTGAAGATATATTTGTTGAAATCCCCCTGGATTTACAAATCCCCATTTTCCAAATTGTGTTTTTAAACTGTCTAAAGCCTTATATGGTCTAAAGAAAGCTCCAAGAGCTTGGTATGATAGACTTAGTTCTTTTCTTATTTCAAAAGGTTTTACAAAATGGATAACAGATCCTACTCTCTTTAATAAAAGGACTTCCAAAGATGTTTTAATAGTACAAATCTATGTAGATGATATAATTTTTGGATCTTCTAAACATTATTTATGTATTGATTTTTCAACAATGATGCAAAATGAATTTGAAATGAGTTTAATGGGGGAACTAGAATTTTTCATGGGATTTCAAATTTTTAAAAACAAAGATGGTAATATTTTAAATCAAATTAAATATATTAAAGACCTTTTAAAACGTTTTGGTTTGGATAGTATTCAAGGTAGTGACACACCTATGAGTACAAATTTCAAATTTGATGCTGATGAAACTGGAGAACTAGTGGATCAAACCAATTACAGAGGTATGATTGGGAGTCTAATTTATCTTTCTACTAGTAGACCTAATATTATGTTTAGTGTATATATGTGTGCTTGATTTCAATCCAATCCCAAAGAGTCACATTTAAATGATGTTAGAAGAGTTTTTAAATATCTCAAGTATACTATAAATTTAGGCCTATTTTATCCAAGAGGACAACCGTTTGATTTAATAAGTTATTCAGATGCTGACTTTGCTGGATACAAGTTAGATATAAAGAGAACCACTGGAACATGTCATATTTTAGGCAAGTCAATAGTATCATGGTGTATTAAGAAACAGAATTCTGTTTCATTATCTACTATAGAGGCTGAATATATAGCTGTTGGTAGTTGTTGTGCTCAAATTATATGGTTGAAACACACTTTACTAGACTATGGATATTAATTCAAACATGTCTCTATAAAATATGACAACACAAGTGATATTAACATCTATAAAAACCCAGTACCTCATGCCAGGACAAAGCATATCGATGTAAGACATCACTTCATGAGAGATCATTTTCAAAAAGGTGATATCACTCTTGAATTCATTGGTACTAAAAACTAATGGGATGAAATATTCACAAATCTTTTGAATTCTGAGAGGTTAAATTAAATCATACATGAGTTAGGTATGATAAACTGTTGTTGTTAGAACTTTACTGTTAGATCTCACCATTAGAACCTTACCGTTAGATATCACCATTAGAACCTTACTCTTAAACCTCACCATTAGAATCTTACTATTAGACCTCACTGTCAGACCTTACCGTTAGAACTCACCATTAGAACCTTACCATCAGACCTCACTGTTAGAACCTCACCATTGAAACCTTACTGTTTGGACCTCACCGTTAGACATTACAGATACCTCCTTAACGATAGACATTCGATGTTTGGGACTTTGCGTTTTGTGTGATCTCAACTGGAATCTGAAACGTTTTTATAATTCTATTTATTTATTTTATCTGTTTTATTTTTTGATCCATAAATGATTAAAATAGATCATAGACCACATTTCGATCCACATAAAACCCTCTTCCGAATCTCTTTCTCTAAAATCTCAGAACCTAAACCTCTGCCAAAACCTCGAACCACTCCGGATTAATGGCTTGATTAAAGATGCCACTGGTCAACGATGAAGGAGACACGCCTGATCCTAGGAGACCTAGAGCTAAGTCGAGTAGTGGAATCCAGACAGTATCCAAGGTTCTGAACCCGCATTTATCCAAATGGGAAATAGTAGTTGAGAAGGAATTAAGTTCAGAGTGGTTGCTTTCGAGTCGATCTTTAGTTCTTAAGGAACTGGAAGCTCAAGGATGGGTTGAATGTTTTTCAAACAATAATGGACCCTATTACCAAAAATTGGGGAAGGAGTTCTATGAGTATATGAAGTTTGGACAGTTTGAGAATGAGCACTGGATGACTTCCAGAGTCAATGGAGTAAATGTAAGTTTCTCCTCTGTTGAATGGGATGAGTGTTTAAGGATTCCACATGAAGGAATTTATGAATTTTACTCGAAAGTGGTGCCTCCCACAAGTGAGTTATTTTTCTATGAAGAAGCTTTAGTTGAGATGACCGGGAATGGAATTCCTAGGAAAGTCATTGCTGCTTAAATTTGTTCAGTATGTTATAAGTCCCATGAGAGGGGACTTCGCTGTTTTGAAGTATCAGGACATATTCATACTATTTTTTCTAAAGTATGGACATATGATTAAACTGTGTAGGCTATTGATGATTCAACTTGGAGACATGACCAAGCCTAGTTCCAAATATAATTCCCTATTCCATGCCAAGATGATATCTCTTATGTTGAAAGTAAAAGGAGTTTCTAGAGATAAGGAAGAAATTGTTGTTGTACAAGATCACCATTGCACCACCAAAGTGTTCTACAAGATGATGAAGATTAACTGGAAGCCATGGATGAGGAGATGGACGAATGATGAGGTAAGTTATATGAAGAGTTTAATCCTGTGACTCATCCTACTAGGACAAAGAATAAGAGAGACCTTGGTCTTAAGCCTGATGAAGCAGAGCCTGCCTATTCAGAAGAAGAAGAAGAAGTTTTTTCTATTCAAGAAAGAGAGGGCTCTCCTATAGATGACAGGAGTGACCCTGACCTTCCCTCCAAGCCTCGTGCGACTATTGTATCCTTTGGTGAGCCTATCCCACCAAAGATATTTCCTTGACTGTAATCTATCCTACAGGACAGTGGTAAGAAAACCAGTGAAGAAGAAGGGTATGAAATTATCTTAGGAGAAGTTAGAGAAACCTCAGATGAGGATGAGGACTCTGAATCAATTCATGCTGACCTTGAGACATCTTCTGCTAAAAAAGTAGAGGAATGTCTAAATCTTATTCCTTTGATAGGACATACAGAAAGGGTAGAAAATAGAGAACAAGAAGAATCTTCTAATTCAGTTGAGGCTGGAACTATCTTGGAAGTAGTTGAAGATTCTGAGGTGGAAGTGGAAGTAAACCTTCCTGATGTTGCAGTTGATCAAGTAATTCTGGAGGAAATGAATGTGGCCAAATAGGAGATTTCTCAAATTGAGGGGGAGGAACCTACTGTTACAGGCTCAGTTTCTATTTTTCATGAGATTGAATGCTGGTCTGAGGACCCTGGATTTATGGTTTTGGGTCTAGAATATGATGAATCAGAAGATGAGAGGCCTATCAAAAGACCCTCTATGCCAAACCTCACTTTTGTATCTCCAGAAACCTTTTTCCCTGAAGACTATGTTAGAAAGGAAGATCTTGAATCCCTGAAATCCGACCGAAAAAATGTGTATAAGGATAGGTATTTAGAAGTTGAAAAGGCTGTTGCTCTAGCTCATGATAACTTAGCATTTGGCTTTGCCAAAATTCACTACAGTATTCAATCTACTCTGCTATAGGAAGTAAGGCAATGCTAGAGTCAAATAAAAGAGTTGGAAGATTCTATGGTTTCAGTGAAACAGTCTATTGCCAAATTAGATGCTTATATGGATTCAAGGACTCAAGTGGATAAAGACCTTGCATATATCAAAAGTATAGTTTAGAAAATGGTCATAGTGTTTGAGGATTTCAAGAAATCTATGGGAAAACATGTGAAAGGGAAAGATGATGATGTCAAAAGGCTGATCAGTGGCATGATCAAATATTCCAAGGAAACAGTGACCTTCTCTATGGCTCCTCTATCTACATCTACCTCCACTTCAGTCTCTCCTCCAATTGACATTGAAGCATCCCGGACCATTGTTAGAGAAGAAGTTGAGAAATTCTCTGGTGAAAATACCTCAGACTCTCAGGTCATTTCCATCACCAGGGAAATTCATAACCTTGTGGGAAACTATTTAAGGGAATCTGCTCAGGATCAGAAGGCCATCAAGGATCAAGTTGACTTCTACTAAAAACGGGTGTACACAAAACATTAGATGGATGGTCACTTCACATTGCTTTTGGAAAACTTAAGGATCCCACTTGTCACTCAGGCCTTTAAGGACCAGGTTAGGAAACTTAGATAATTGACACCTACATTGGAAAAATTCATGGAGAATAAATATGATTTTATTTTTTCTATGGAAAGAGGTGGAAGTATCATTATGGAATTCAGGAATCTTCTATTTTCTTTCCTCCATGTGGACTGCACTCCAATCATAGTTCCTCCTGCTCAGCCTGCTTCTTCAGCTACTTTAGGTTCCACTAGTGCTGCTCCTTTGATGACTCCTTCCCAGGACATCCGAAGCTTGACCCCATCGATTCCTTAGAGATCTAATCACTACAGGTATACTAATGCTTCTTTTGAAGCTCCTCCTACCTTTCTCACTGCCATCCCCTGGCCTATCTCTCCACCTTCAGCACTTGCATCCTCAGCCTCCAAGGAAAAAGCTCCTATGGGAATATCTTATGTGGATTAACTGTGGACTGTCTTTGTTGATTGGGACTGGTGTATAAATTTTTGTATATTTTACTCATGTTATATTAATAAAGATTCTATCTTTTCATTATTTGTTTTGTTTTGTATTCTTTTTCTTAATCAAAAATGGGGATAACATATGGGAGAAAATATGGGAGAAAAAGGGGAGAATTCATTCACGGGGGATAAAATATACAAAACTTAAATCCTCTATTTTAATGTCATTAACATATGGTTTTTACCATGATTCAAATCTCTTATCAATGACATAATTTGTGATTTTTTAAAAAGGGGGAGATTTTTGGACTCACCTATTTTGATAATTCCAAATCATACTTTTATAATCACAAATAATATTTTGATAATCCCAAATCTTGTTTTCATTTAAGTGAGAGCCATGTCTTCATTCTATGAAAATAATGTTTCATTAACATTTTATATTCCTATAGAATAATATTAATATATCTTCAATCCCACTGCTTGATTGGTTAATCTTACAGTGCAGAATTTATCTATGTACAGAGGTTACTATTACATGGTTACAGTTATGAGCTTACCGTTACAGGGTTACAACTACATGGTTACTGTTACAGGGTTACCGTTACAAGGTTCACTGTTACAGAGGTCACCATTACATATCTTACCATTACAAGGATTCTGCTACTATGTTACCGCTACAAGCTCACCAATACAAGGTCACCATTACAAGGTTACCACAACAAGGTCACCGTTACAGGTTTACCGCTACAAGGTCACCGTTACATGGTTACCGGTGTGAGCATACTGTTAAAGGTTATAGTTAGAGATTGCCGATTTGAACCTGCTATTGGAGCCTACCGATATGAAGGATATCGTTACTAGTATACCGATTCTTACTCTTTCATACTTTGTCAATTTTTTAATATTATTCTAATGGTCATTTTTGATAAAATAAATGCTCTGACATTAATTAATGTTGATTGTAAACATTTTAGGATACAATACAGTGGACAATACAAGGTATGATAAAGCATGCATGTGATATACTCATTCCTATTTTCGGACCTCAAATATAAAAAGGGAGACCACAAAATAATAAGTTATCGATGATCAGAGATCGAAGATAAAAAAAGAAATAGAGGAACATATATGCAGACATGGAGAAAGGTGTTTCATGAGATGTGCAATAGAGCTTACTCGCTAGATCAAAAATACAAACCATCCAACAATAAGATCTTAAACCCACAAGCTTCATGAAGATCATTATGGGATAAACTCATTCCTTCATTTTGTGCTTCATCGACTCATGATTAACATCAGAAATAGAACATTGAAAGCTAGAACCTAGAGTTGCGACACTCTGTTTTGGAAACAACTCCCAGAGATTGAGTCTAACTTCAATGTTTCTCATTCTAAGGAGACAAGAGCTGATCTGCAAACACATAGATCCTTATAAACTCTTTCTCATCATAACTTCTCTATTGTGTTTCTTTCCTTTAAATTTTTGAGAATAATGTGTCTCTATTTATATCACACACTATCTCCTGTTCTTGAAATGGAGGATATTAAATATCTTCACATTAAAATTCACCTTATCTGTGTTTCCCACATATAACCGTGGAAGAGACCGTGTGTGGTCTGTAATGTTTGTGTTTCCCATGAAGAATAGTGGTAGAGGGTTTTTTTCTTGGAAAGTTTGTGAAAACTATTGTAAAGCCCGATACAATCTATTTATCAAGTTTTAATATAAACTACTTGGTGGTAGGTGATCATCATGTGGAGAGGATTAGGTCTCAGCTTGAGACTAAACCTCTTGTTTACATTTTTGTGCAAATTCGCATATACCCTGTTTTGATTTTATCCGCTTCTTATATTTGTCAAAACATAAAATTGTTTTTGCTTACACTTTGATAGTTATTTTTGGTTAGTGTGTGCATTTGTTTATTTCAGTAAAATTGTTTCAAAAGTTGAATTGATGTTCTACACTGATTCATCTGAGGATTAATCACCCTTTGAGAAACCTGTTGATCAATTGAACATTTTCATTTCTACATCCTTAATTAACTAAGCCATTTTTAAATTGGGGGTTTTCTTAACCATAATGTTTTTAATAGAAATTTTAAATTGGTACTCAATTCACCCCCCTCTTGAGTATCCACTCCGACCAAAAGATAGTAATTAATTTAATTTATTAAGATAAAACATCTTTTGAAGAAAAAAACAATCTTCTATAAAAACAATCCCTTTATATTCAATTGGTTTTTATATTCATTTATAATTAATTTATAACCAATTAATTAATTTTATATTTTTATAAATATATGTTTTCACAACTTAGATAATAATATTTAGACCAAATAATTTAATTTCTAGGAGATAATTTTCATTTTAAAAAATAATATTAATAGTATTCGGTAAAACCCGGTCCTCCATGGAACACAAGTTATTGAATAAAGTAGTTCTTATGTGTAACTAAAACTAAACCAGTCTTTCATTCATTGAAATCTATATCATAAATTGAATTTATTTAATATATCATTAATCCTCTGGGTGTTATATACCATTTTATGCTTGGTATTGCATGTCACATACACTTTCAAATGGAAGTTCTTATTTTAGAATTTTGGGGTGTTATATTTTTACTACTTACCATTAAATTTTAGTAATTATGACTATTTGTAACTAATTATGGCTATTTTTTATTATGTGTAATTTTCAATACTTAATTTCTATTAATTTTCACTAATTAATGCTAATTTTTACTAATTACTCTAAATTTTTATTATTAACATTAATTTTTTATGATTACCATTAATTATTACTAATTATTAATAATTACCACCGAATACTGGTAATTTTTATTAATTTATACTGATTAACAATTTTTTTTGCTAATTCCTACAATTTTTTACAATTTTTTTACATTTGTTTTCTAATTTCAACTTATTTACAATAGTTTTTACTAATTATCACTAATTTGTGTTAATTAAAGTTAATTATAGATCTTTTTTAGTAATTACAGCTAATTTTAATTAAATATAATTAATTACCACCAATTTTTACCAATTTATAATGTGCTCTGCTAATTTTTAAAATGCATCTCTAATAACCGTGATTTGTTACTAATCACGGTTGATTACAACTATTTTTTAATATTTATTACTTATTATTGTTAATTTTTATATTTTTTTACTGATTATCTCTAGTTTTTACTGATTCCTTCTATTTTTAGGTAATTAGTGATAATTTTTACTACTTATCATTAACGTATTCTAATTACCTCTATTTTTAAGTAATTACAACTACTTTTCACTAAGTAGAATTAATATTCATTAATTTTTATTAATTAACACTAGTTACTATTAAAAATTATTGCTTCTACTAATTACTATTAATTATTTGTAATTTCGATGAATTATAATTAATTATTACTAACATATGTTAAATATTACTATCTTTTGTTAATTAGTACTAATTATTTAACAACTATAAGCATTTACTACTTATTTCCACTAATTATAGATAATTTTAACTAGTTACTACTAATTTCAACTAATTATATCTAATTACTACTAATTATAACTAATTAAAAATACTAATTTTAAATATTAAAAAAAATAAATTTACAATTTTTTTAAAAAATTATTTCAATATTTGAACTTTAACGATATCAAAATAATGACCTAAATGTCATATGTGTACTTCCATGAAAAAATTAAAATTTTTTTAGGAAGAAATGATGACTATTAGAGTGAAGAGGAGGGAAAATGAGTACAAAGTAGAGTAAAGATTTTGATTGGGGGGGGGGTATATGGGTTGGATTATTAGCGATAAGGATTATTATGATAGGAATCCCATCGTAAATATATTTATTTTTGATGGGAATCCATCAAAAAAGGTACACTCCATAAATTTTTATGACGGTGTAAAAAAAATATTTTCGCTGGTTATCATCGCAAATAAAAAACTGCCAACACCACATAACGATAGTTACCATCACCAACATCCAGCTAATAGTGATTATTCTCATCACTAATAAGTTCCATTGGCGATGGGAAACAATTCCAAAACTGTGGTATTATTATATATATATATATATATAAAACATATAGACAACTATTTGCAATAAGAGATCAATATCATCGCAACCAATCTTCCTGTGATTTTGATGGAATTTATGCTAATATTATTTGTGATGAGCAATGGTCACCCATCATAAATAATTCCATTTGATAGGCTATTTGTGTCAGGTAAAGGACCCATCACAAATAACCCGTTTCCAAAATTCCATTTCCCCATAGTGATGACTCACATTAGTAAGTGATAATAATTAATATATCTTATTTAGTTGTATGATTATATATATTATCATACTCCATAAACATAATTCAAAAATATTGGATGTTTTTTAGTGGAATTGATTTTAAAAGTGGAATTTAAGAGGTTTAATGGTTTCTTAAATGATCTCAAAAGTGAATTTTGAATTCATTAATGGGTATCATGTATGGTGACTACATTTTGGTTTGAGTTTAAAATTAATCCATATTTTTGAAAGAGGAAGGAATATGTTTTGGTAGACTAAATAATTTTAATTCCTATATAAATAATCATGATGTGCATATATATTTAAAAAAATGATGCAGCTATTTATCCAATGCTAGTTTCATAGACAAATAATGATATATAATATGTAACACCCTGATTCGAATCTATGGGTCTGAGTTGGGATTACACATGACCTCATGTGTGCCTCCCCATACACAAGTGGATGTAGACTAGTGGTGAGGGACAAGAGGGAAATCATGGGGATACTATACCCTCAACACTAGATAATAATCTGAGTATATAATGGAGGGGATAAAAATAAATACCAATAAGTAAAGAATACATAAAAATATCAGAGTAACAAAATACAAATAAGTACGAACCCATGAAATATCAGTATAGCATGTCAGTCACACAATCCAAAATAAAGAAAAGGATCCCACATTCAATTAATCAATATAAGAGTTAAAAATAACCAATTAGGAACAACATCAGATGTCCATAACTGTATACCATCATACAACAGCCGCACCCTCCTACTAAACTTGTTCAACTACCCACCATATGGCCTTTTCCCTTCACCAAATCCTATATCATAAATCTATATTCTCACTAAGATTCTTGCATAGGTTTAGCTTGAAACCCTATAAGAAACCACCAATGGGTTCTTAAACAGAAGAACATAAGATATATTGGTATATTACATGAAAATAAAAAATAATTGGTAGGTAAAATTATATTTCACAAGAATAATATATATTCTGGGTCCTTAAAGTCCAGCCCTACCTACTTATGATACATTCTAGAAGGAATACCAACCATTTTCCTAACATATCCTCCTCAATGGGATATCCCAAAAATATAACACATTTCCTTTAGAGGATAGTTTATATGGATCAACCTGCACATTCTACCACATAAGACAGAAGAACAACACATTCAATACAAAGAGATAAGATGATAGTTTAAACATCACTTCATTCCAAGAAAGATTCATAGCCAATACAAATCCAGATGAAAGAAAACATTAAGCATATGCCTCTTCGGAAACACACACACACCTCATATGATGAAGCATCAAATATAGGTATCACAAGCTACACAAACACACACACACACACAAACACAAATTATGTGAAAAGACATCAAACATAGGTCTCATGAGTTATACACACACACACACCTTATGTGTTCAAATAAAAAACATAGGTCTCATAGGATAAACTCTCTCACATCCTATGATCAATATCAAACAAGATCTCATGGGGAACACACACACACACACACACACACCACACGTGATCAACATAAAACATGGTCTCATGGGTACCCATGCACTCCTCATGTGATCAGTATCAAACATGGTCTCACCTGTCACACACACACATCTCATGTCATCAAAATCAAACACATTCTCACGAGGTACACACACACCTCATAGGATCAACATAAAACATGATCTCATAGGGAACACAGACACGCCTCCTGTAATCAACATTAAACACAGTCTCATAGGGAAAACATACACACATCTCACATGATCAATATCTTACATGGTTTCATGTGATCAACAAGAAACATGGTCTCATGGGTTACACACACACACAAACACATCTCATGTGATCAGTATCAAACAAAGTCTTATGGGATACGCACACTCCTCACGTGATCAAAATCAAACATGGTCTCATGGGGCACACACAAACACTGTATGTGATCAACATAAAACATGGTATCATGAGGTATATACGCACACCTCATGTGATGAAATTGAAACATGGTCTCACAAGGCACACACACACACCTCATGTGATCAACATCCAACAAAGTCTTATGGGGTACACATGAACTCCTAGAAACCATGTTAAAAACACATATAAACATGAATGACCACTTAAATCAGGTGTATTGACATAAACATCAAGGTTTATCAAGGGAATCGTTACCCAAACCACATTAAAAAAGCAACTGGAACAAGTTCCACACAAAGAACTCCTTGAACCAGTTCCAACCAAGAATAATAAAGTTTATAGAATGAGATTCAAGAAGGAGTTAAGATACGGGGTAAATAAAACATATACCCAATTTCAAACAATTAAAATTGAAATATTCAAGTCCAGTTAAAGGAAAGAAGCAATTAAATATACAAGGAATGAAAAATAAATGAGAATAAGAAAGGCTTCCATAGTTTTGATTCAATAAGAAGAATGTTTATTTTATAAGGTTTTATTCTTCTAGAATGTTCAATCAAGGATATTAATAAAAATGAAATTAAACATGGTTGAAAACAAAATTTCTAGAACGGTCAACCATATATCCTAGGATAATTTTAGGAGCATTTGGAATTCATCCAGATCTAAGGAATCCTCAAGAAGAGGAGTGTTAAATTGAGTAATTGAGGGTAGATTCATATCAAAATCTCACCAAACACCCATCATAATGATGGTATGAACTTATATTTTGAAAAAATGAGATCTTTGTAAGAAGGAAATAATTTTAGCCATTCCAATTCTCCTAGAACAACCACTATGGATTGTGCCAGGACCTGGCCATATCCACAGTGTTTTTTAAAAAACCAGCTAGAAATGGGTTTCCCTATGGTGTGAACCTTATCCTAGACATGTTTTCCACACCACAACCACTAAAATGAGAATGGTGTGGGTTTCACAAGGAATGGACCACAAGTGACCACATCGAGCACCATGCTATGGTCACACCCATTTTTCTCTTTTATAACTTTTCACCGAAGCACACAAAGTA
The DNA here is from genome assembly GCA_963277665.1 of Viscum album. Taxonomy (NCBI): domain Eukaryota; kingdom Viridiplantae; phylum Streptophyta; class Magnoliopsida; order Santalales; family Viscaceae; genus Viscum; species Viscum album. The sequence continues at coordinate 1,225,579,348 of OY728134.1, read as the reverse complement.
AAAAAAAACATGCACTAGGTAATGGTGTTGGTAGTTTGAACTAAAAACCTCTAAATCCTCTCATTATTCTTAAAAAAACCTCCATAATAAACCAAAAACCAATTATTCAACATCAAAATTCTCAACACATCACTTAAAAAATTCTGTAACTTACATTAAATTAACCTACTAATAATAAGGGTGTTATAAATATACCCCTCTAATGACTTCTTGTCCTTAATAAGTTTATCAATAATTATGCTCGAAAATATTGGGCCACTACACTCAAATGTTTATCTCTGGCTCCCTTGTTTCATCCAAGAACTTCTCATGAGTCCATACGACTCGAATGATAGGAAAACACTTCCCTAAAAACACCTTCTCACTTTAGTAAATAACCAGAATGGGTCACTCCACAAATTTTGTATCTGGTTCAAAGTAAAAAACTTATAGTAGATCAAATCTGCATGATCATGTAGGTAACTTTGAAGATAGGAAACATGGAACATATCTTGTATGCCCTGATACCATGGAGGAGGGTCTAGTCTGTAAGCCACTATTTTGATGCATTCTATGATCTGAAATGGTCCCAAAAATCTTGAAACTAGTTCCCCCAACATACGCAAATGATAATTCCCCATGAATAGTGAAACCCACAATAAAACTTGATCACCAACAATGAACTCTAATGTTTATCTCCTATAGTTTACATACAATCAATGCCTACTCTAAACAGTAACCAACTTCTTCTCGGTTAAACTCACTCTCTCGGAGGTCTCTTACACCATTGTTAACCAAACAACACCTATGTCAGCGACCTCATTATGAAAAACCAGTGAGAGGCATGACTTTCTATAGAGTGACTCAAATGGTTCAATCTAAATAGAAGCCTGGAAAATATTGTTGTGTAAAAAATCCACTAAGGATATATTCTCATCACAATATACAATAAAGTCCAAGATGCATTCTTAAATAATATTCTCCAATGTCTATACCATTCTCTCTGACTTCCAGTCAATCTGGGTATGATAATCTATATACAGTTTCAACTATGTCCCCATATCCTTTTGTAATCCTTACCATATATATGAATAAACTGAGAGTAATTATCATATACCACACTATAATGCACTCTATGTAGCTATATGATCTCCTAAATAAATATCTTAGCATATCCACTGAGTTAGTCTTCCGTATTGGAAAGAAATAATCCACCCTACTTAACTGATCCGCTATAACCCACATGATATCTCAACCTCTTGGGGTCCTAGAAAACCCTATCATGATTTATATCATTACCTCATCCCACATCCATAATGGAAATGGAAGTGGATAGAGTAACCCTCTAGGTCTCTGATGCATAAAATTGATTTCCTTAAAAGTCATATAATGAGATACAAATCCATAAATGTATCTTTTTATACCGGGCCACAAGAATTGTTTTCTAATGTCATGAAACATCTTGGATGACCCTGGGTTTACTACCCATAGTGATACATGGGAATCCTTCATCAACTCTTCCCTCATGGAAGAGGGAAACAACACTCTACTGATAACCAAAAGAATACCACATCCTTATAATGTACATCCTTTAATAGAACCATTTCCCCAAGCCTCTTATATATTATGATGAAATTTGGATCTAAATCCTTTCTAGACATAACTCGTTCTACAAATTTGAATTTGATCTCTAAGGGTGAACAATCAACTACCCCCTTTCCCCAGTTATGCCCACCTAGCAATCTTCTAACAAAGGAATTAGCTTCCACCCTTCTTTTGATGTTCACTCTTGAAATTATTCTGTCTTTATAACGAAGAGAATTTACAATGAATTTCACTTTTATAAGAGAATATTAAATCATACATTTGAACATTTGTAATTACTCTACCCATCCCCTCAGATATAGATTTAAGTCTCACTGGGAGAAAATACACCACATACTATTTTGGTATATCTATATGAAATTTTTTTCATCAAATAGGTAGTGTCACTAAAATTTCAATGAATGAACCAAAAACACCAACTCTAAGCAATGAGTAGGGTAGTTATTATTGTGGGGTGAAATTGGAGAGCGATGTAAGAAACTACCATACCATTATGCAGCAAGACACCTCCCATAAAAAAATATGATTTGTTATAATATGGTTCATAACCAACTATAATACTAGGAATAATCATAATATGAAAAGTTTCAACCTTTTCTTCATCTCTAAGTAGGCTTATTCACATTGTTCCCTCCATTAAAACTTGACTCCGTTTTTAGTAAGCATGATTATAGGTGTTGTCAGAAGAGAAAAGTACTGAATAAACCTCCTGTAGTACCTAACCAAAACATGGAAACTTTGAATCCAAAAAAAAATTCCTATGTTGTTCCCAAGACATAACTAATTCTATATTATCTGGATTAACATATATTCCAAATTGAGATAAAACTTTCCATTGAAAACACACCTCTTAAATCCAATAGTGTAACTTTTATGAATTGGTGCATAATGGATGTTCACAAAGCATTCTAAATATAATATCAAGGTGTTTAACATGCGATTTTGATTTATAGGAATATAATTGGATGTCATCAATGAACACAATGATGAAGGATCCCCAGTATGTGTGAAATATTTTTTTCATGAGATCAATGAATACTTCTAAATCATTTGTTAGTCCAAAAGAAATAATGAGATAATCTTATAGTCCTAACCTACTCATAAAATATGCATTTGATATTTATTTCTCTTTGGATCAAACCTGATGGTCTCTAGAATGTAGATCAATGTTTAAAAATCACTGGGCTCCCCATAATTTATGAAACAAGTAAAAAAGCTTTAGGAATGGGTACATATTTTTCACAGTGATTTGGTTCAACTTTTTGTAACCTATGATAGCCCTTCACATCTACCAGCCTAAAGTAGAACATTCCACCACTATGTAGCAGTTCCCTGAATCATAAATTCTATAACATTTTACCTTTCAATCCTTTAGGTTTTCCATCAGATCGAGGATCCTCTCGATGATTCGTACCCATTACTCTGCGCCTTTGAGGGCCTCTAGTTCCCTGTAAGGATGGTGAAATATGGAGTTGGAATTCATGAGTATAGTCAAACATCATCATCCCCCTTTAAAAGTTACTAGCTATAATAGTCCTAGATAGATCCGCTCTAATGCTTGAGCTACTGGAGAAACCATGAGAGCATGCTTAGCTGCATCCTCCTTCACAACATGTGGTGAAAATGTGTCTTCCTCTCATATTGAATCAATGTATCCAACTTTACTAATTGGTTGTGAAAGACATCTATGAGGTTGTATTTATTCCAATACAAGAAAAAACCCCATAGAAAAATAATGACTAAACCAAGAATAATGAAAACATGCCACATGAACTCACACGAGTTCATAATAATGTTCAACCTAAGAGGATACCATAAAAACAAGGCAAGAGCTCCTAAGGACTCCCCATGGACAAAACCAAGTCTCTAGTATCTATATATTAGCCAGAGATATATATTCACTCAAGTATAAAATACTATGGTTCAAATAATAGAATGTGGTAAATAATGCCCCAAAATCATAGATTGTAAATTTTAACATTCATTTGAATTATTGGGGATCTATCTAATGCATGAAACATGAATTTGGATTGTGATACTACATGCCTAAACATGAAGTCTCAATGCACACAAAATATCCAAAAATAAATATACCAATATCATGTGAATCACCCAAGGTGAATTTAAATAAAAAAACATCAAACAAAAAGAGCATAAATTCCAATTTTCATGGAAACTCAGAGGGTCACTACATAGTGCTGACCAAATAATGAAACATGTCCCCTACCCAAGTCACATACATCCTATATCGTATAAACCGTATCCAAAACTAAGGAAGGCCAAGGAACAAGTTAGTAAACTCGATTCAAAAATACCATTTTGAAACACCCCAAATTAAATCTATGGGTCTAATATAAGATTCCACACAACATTAGGCAAACCTCCCCATACACAAGAGGTTGTCGATTAATAGTGAGGGCCAAGAGGGACATCTTGGGAAGAATATACACTCAGTACTAAATAGTCATCAGAGTATATAATTGAAGAGAAAACAATAAAAACTAATAAGTAAAGAATAAATAAAAACGTCATAATGTTAATATACACAAAAGTACCAACCCATGCAATATTTGTATGGAATGTTAGTCACACAATCCAAAAATAAGAATAGTATTACAAGTAAATGATTCAATTTATGAGAAAAAAGTTACAGAGAAGGAACAAAAGTGGATTTCCAAGCCCAAATCCCTTCTTGTAATACCGGAACCCTCTCGATAAACCTGCTCAACTGCCCAACTCTAGTACTTTTTAACTCACTAGATCAATGGTCATGAAATCGACATGTGCACAGAGATTCGCATGTAGGGTGTGAGTATGAAACCCATTAAGAATCCATTAATATGTACTTAAACATAAATTCATAAGATATAATGTTTCATCCCATGAAAATAAACAAATCCCATATAAGAAACAAATATAACACATGAGCACACTATAAATTCTAGGTCATTAGAGACCAACTCTTCCTGCTTTGGCTCCATGCTGAATGGAATGTCAACTAGTCACCTGACACATCCCACTTGATAAGATATCCCAAAAACATTCCTAATAGACCCCCCTCAAAGGGATAAACCATTTAAATGACAAAAAACATATGAAACACCACCTTTAAAAGAAAATTCATATGGATCATCTAGAAATCTATAATACATAATATAAAAGAGCATCACATGCAATAAAAATACATAGGATGATAGATCAAACATGAAATCATTCCAAGAAATATTTATATCCAATATAAATATACATAAATATAAACATCAAGAAAAGGTATCTTGGATTACACACACACATACATGTGATTATTAATTAAACATATCTGTCATGAGATACACATGCACACAATATGTCATTAAAAATCAAACATAGGTCTCACAAGACACAAAATAAAACCTTATATGATAAAACATAAAACATAGGTCTCATAGGATACACACACACACACCTCATCTTATCAATATCAAAAATTATCTCATGGGGTGCACATGAAAACCTCATGTGATCAACATCAAACATGGTATCACATGGTACACATAAACACCTCATGTGATCAACATCAAGCATAGTCACACAAGGCACACAAACAAACACACACTTCTCATATGATCAACATAAAATATAGTCTCATGGGGTATAAATTCACACCTCATGTGGTCAATATCAAGCATAATTTTACGAGGCACACACACGCGCGCACACACACACACACTCTCTATGTGGTAAAAAATACAATCTCATTGAGCACACACACACAACTTATGTGAAAAACATCAAACAAAGTATCATGGGGTGTACAAACATAAACCTCATGTGATAAATATCATAAAAGGTCACATGGGGTATAAATGAACATCTCATATGATCAGCATCAAACACAATCTCATGGGGTACACACTCACACTTCATGTGATCAACATCTAACATCATATCACAAGGAACACAGACACACGTTATCTGATCTACAACAAATGTAGTCTCATGGGCCAAAAACACACACACACACACACACACACATGTGATCAACATCAATCACGATCTCATGTGGCACTCACACAACTCATGTGGCACACACACACCTCATGTGATCAACATCAAACATGGCGTCATGGGGTAAAAATACACCCCACACTAAATAATCATGAAAAAAAATCATATAAACATGTGATAATGTTAAATACCACTTACCTCAAGTTATTCGACATCAACATCAAGGATCATTTAGAGTTTCATCACTTGAACGTCATTTTCGCATAAACCTGAAATATTTTTCACACTAAGTACCCATAGAATTGGTTCCAACAAGGTATCAAAAAGGTTCTATAATGATATTAATTATGGATTCAATCCATGGAGTAGATCCAATAGATAGTTGATGTCAAAAACTAAAAACGAAAGCCTTTAATCCCAGTTTAAGGAAGGAAGAAAATATTCATACAAGGAATGATGAATAATGGAAAAGAAAAGAGGCTTCCATTGTTCCGATTCAAAAAAGAAAAGTTTATTTTTAAAAAGTTTGATTCTTAAAAAAAGATCAAGAAAGGAGAATTAGACAAATAAAATTAAATAAGGTAGAAATCCCCAATGATAGAAGGGTTGACCACACACTCTAGGTTCATCTATGTAGCTTCTAGAATTCATCCGGATCCAAATAACCATCAAGAAGAGGAGCATCAAATTGATTAATAGAGGGGAGATTATAATTAAAAATTCATTTGAATAATCATAATGATAGTAAATGTGTCAAATTTTAAAAGGAAAAGATCCATGAAATAAGGTGAAAATTTTGGCTATTTCAAATCCCTTAGGATTATGACCATGGCTTACACTGTGGCCTGACCTTGGCTATGATGTTCCTTAAAAAACCATCTCATAAAGGTGATACATATGACGTGTTACCTCATCTAAGGATATTTTCTCTCACAAAGACTTATAAAATGGTCATTTTAGGGATGCACAAGATGTATCCCATAGGTTCCTATCCCAAACACCAAGCCATGACCACACTTATTTTTCCATTTTCATATTTTACATTGAATCCCAACGAGGAAAGAACGGCTTTCACCAGGGTGAACGGTTGTCCATTTTGAATAAAAAACCTACAAAACATAACTTTAAGATTCTAAAAACCTCCAACATAAACCAGAACCAATTCTTAACAATAAAAATACATAAAAAATCGCTTAACATATTCTATTACTTAAATTAACTAACCCACTAAAAATAAGGGTGTTATAGAATAACCTTGAATTTTAAGTTTTTTTTGGGTTTTAAGGGGTATATTGTGAAGTGAAGAATTAATTGAATATGAATTATAACCATTAAACAAAAATAAAAATAAAAAACACTACTTTTAAACTAACTAAACTGCCTATTGAGGCCTCATAACTTCACTTGGACTATTTTTATGGATCATAGAGTGATGTTTTTGGACTAAAATAGATCTTCTTTATAAACCAATGGATTATGTATCGATATTAGCGGGTTAAACACCAAATTAAAGTTTTATATAGAAGAACTCATATCTTTTATAACCTATCTGAAATCAGTATCATGTCCATGTGTGATCCCTGAATCCAGGTTCCAATTGGAAATAGGTCTATGACTAGAATCAAGTGTATACAATATACATGAGGAAGGAATTACTATTAAAAATATACGGATGACATAAATCAAACCCCATTCACATAAAAATATTAATAAAAATAAATTCATTACCAAAAATTCATGTATTGTTATACATAAATAATAGAACACTACATAAAATAAAACTACTCCTACAGTAGTTACTTCAACAAAAAAAGATATGCACCATAACATATTAACATTGAACCTGATCACCAAGTGCATCCTTAAAATTTTTATAAATAGTATATTGAATTAGGGGTTACCATATACAAATAATCAATAAGTACCTCTTTAGACACTCTCATTTTAATGTGGAATACTTATGCTAAAGCCTCATTGAATAAATAGTAAAATTGACCCACCACCAATCCCAAGGTCTCACTTAGTCTACATATAACTATAGCAACACAATAATCATGAAAATATATTAGAATAGTTACCCCACACCCACTTACCTACTAAACTATTCACCCTCATGCCCCAACGATATACATTATGTCATTATCATCCCATTAATGTCCACATAAAAACAATCTCCAACATCATCACAAACATAACCGTACAAAAAAACCACATTCTACATAACCATGTCCATATAACACATACCAAAACCACTACTACATAACCCATATCCATGACCACATAACTACATAATCAATACATCACTGTCACATCACCACATCACTACTACTACCCCAAATCATGGTTACATTCCCACAATATGTCTACAAGATATAGTTGGGAACATGATGTAGTTATTATCCATATCACCCACATCATGGATGTCAGAGATTTAATTTAAACCCATAAACAATTAATGGGAATTGATAGCATTGATAGAAATAGAATGAAATTAAATGGAAATAAATATAAAATAATTGATATATACTGAGAAAAAATGCATATCATATGGTTTACCAATAATCAGACAACTCTAGAATCCACATTCAGCACTAAAAAATTAATTCCAAAAAAATAAATAATTTTTACCTCTAAAAAACCCTCACCACTACAATAATAACACCACTTATTCACAATAATATATTTACTACATTTCATATTTCTTATTATAATCTTAATTATTCAATATTTAAAAGTCATATTAATATATTAGTAATAATAATTTCCAAACACATCTTATTTTACCAGAAGAAACACCCTATTTATATTTCAATTAAAACATATCTTTTATTCCCCATTAATTTATTAATTTACACACCTTATTATTTCACCAAAAGTAATTTGTTTTCTTTAAATCAATACATTATTTTTTTTAGTATAATCAATATAACTTAAAAACTATTATAAAAAACCACATCAACTTCAATACACTACTAGAACTAAATACACACCAAATGATTCACCTTCATTAACACATCAAATAAAACACATAAAAACATCCACTAATACAAAAAAACTATTCAAAAACATAATTAGAAAATAATATATAATATTAAAATAAAGAAAAAAAATCCCCTCATCTCTATTTATCACATTATCTATGCATTATTTACACAAAAAAGCAAGAAAAAAAGAATATCCCAATTCAATAATTCATTACCATTTTTAAATCACATAAAAAAATTAATACACAATTAATCATATTAAAATTAATATAAACATCACATAAACAAGATCCAATACAAAACTATTCATCATAATAGCGAATCATCAAGGAAACCACATCAAATATTATTTATTAACTTACATTAATTTCTATTATTTTGTGATATTTTTTAGGAAAATCTCTTCTCATTACTCAATGATTGATATAAATAAAAAAATTAAATAAAATAAAGTGAATCTTATTTACTTATCCTAAAATAATATTCAATAATACAACACAAAATGGAAAAGATAAAATTAATATTGAACCACTAAAAGCCTCACATGAAACCCTTTATAACTTATAAAACATCATCCTCATCAATAATTTAACCAAACCCTATTGAAACCGAAGGAATATATCTAATATAACCTCATTAAGATAAAATAATAGGAGAAAAATGGTTGTATGAGAAGTGGAAAGGTACCTTTAATTAGATTATATTGACCACATAAGGATAAGGAAAATGAATTTATATAGGTGGACCGAAAGCAGTAAAATTAGGACACCAAGTCATCTAGTGTTTAATGGAGGGAAACCAATGAAAGGAATAAATAGGGTAGAATGAATTTATAGTAGAAACTTTTAGAGGGTCCAATATGGAATAATAGGACCCCAAAACCTCATAGAGGTTCAAGATCAACTAATATTTTACATTATTAGGCATTTAATTGACTTAATACATTAATAATTATCACTTATTCCTTTATTTATAAATGGGGTTGACCTCCACTATAGTATAATTCCATGATACCAGGTTGAGTTACTTCAATATAATTACTAAAACCATAAGAATAAATAACTTAAAATCTTATATCCATCTAATAATCCATATATAACATGAATCCTCCATGCTAAGACCATAATATAATGATGATAAAACAATTATCTTGTCCACAATAGTAACAAATATGTTTTTCCACCTTAAATGTAGAAATAATAGATTCAAGGGTCTAACCATGATCATTGATATAATAGCTCTTATTCCATAATTGAAAAACATAGAAACATAATCCCCCTCTAAAACTACCAAAAAAACTCAAACCTCACTAACTAGGAAAAATATATAAGAAATCACCACTATAACCCAAACCACATCCATCCCTAGAATCTCTATAGACTAATAATGACCAAAACATGTTGTTGATGCATTTAAGTGTCCATAACTAATATCTATACATTTTAATCACTTCCCAACATTTTCTTACTAGAACCAATGCCTCAAGAAAAATAATCTAGAGTACCAGGAAAATCTAGGCCTATATTACAGATCCCTCTCAAATTAATCTCATCATTAAAAATTAAGACCAAACCAAGGGAAAAAAGACAACCTGATTAAATAATCAAATTGTGACATACCTATAAAATTGGAATATCAGCATCAAAAAATTTTAAGTACATCCTAAAAAAAGGGGAAAACCCCTTCATATTAACGTAAAACCTACCATATTGACATCACAATAAGAATAATAAAGGGAAAAAACTCAGGATATTGAGATTTCATCTATGAATCGTGTTCGAAATTACATTCATCTAAACCATCGAACCACAAAAAGGATTTAGCTGAAGGAATGAAATGTTATTAAAAAACCTCCTCTCATGATCCTAAATCTCAATAGGTTTCATAAAAATGTTTTATCCTCCTCAATATCTAATGAATACCAATAATTGATATATGAATCATTGAGAAAATACCTTCAGACCCATGAAACTTGAATGACATCATGAATTTTATTTATCAATAAATGAAGAGTTAACTTATATTTAACCTTGTAAACCTTAAACATCTCCTTGAAAGTTACAAAAAACAAAGGAGAAATCTTATTTCATATTAAAAACCATTGAAACTCATATTGAGATGAATCATTTAGAAACAAATGAACCTTAACCTTCAACTCTATATGTATCCTCCTCCAACTAACATAAAAGTTATAACTATATTGAGTAGCGTCATCTACTCATAAACCATTGAAACATTCTATATTATACAGTATACTAAATAATTTTCAAAAATCATAGACTCTCTAACCATAATCCAAAATAATAGATATTTATAAGGTTTGATTAAAAAATACCAAAAATTGAAGAATAAAAATGGGTGATTAACTATTATTATTACATTAAAACTCAACTGAGGGAACATTATACACCCGTGAATATAGAAAATAAATATAAGATGCATGAAAAATTTTAGGTAGTGCCTATATCATCTACTCCATATGATTGGACATTTATAGATAATAATATTTTCTTAAAATACCTAAGATCCAAAAAACATTAAAAACTCATACATACTCATGAATTAATATGAGTATCTAAATCAATGATTATTTTCATTCTAAATCCATGAAGACTCACTACCAATTCCATATACATCCTTTTGAAAACATCCTTCACGATTAACTATTTGGTCACTAAGAAAGTACTCAACTTATTCAATTATTCCATAGAAAACAAAAATAAATAACATTAACCAAATATTAAAGGAATATAAATCTTAAAATAAATCTATAAATCATCCAATTTCCATTAGGGAACCTCTTATGACCATAATAGTCTTAAAACACTACACATTGCCTTAACCCACTGATAGAACATCCATCAAGACAATAACTCATCCACTGATCAATTATACCAAAAAAAAAACTGATCCATTAGGGAGTGATACATCTTAGATATAATAGGATGCACAATAAAAGATTATATATGAAAGTCATGCTGAAATACTCCTCATATGGATAGTATATCAAATAAATTCCCAAGAAATAACACCAAATTTCATGAATCCTTTAACCATATTTTAGGAGAATCATTATAGATAACTTGATCTTTGTAAAATTTCACCTCAAGATCTCCCATATAAGAATACCCCACTTACCAAAATAGGGAATAAATTAATATCTTATAAGATGTCACTTATTTCTACTGATCCATGAAACAACCATAAAAGAGATTATAAGTGTTGTAGAAGACCATGTAAATGACTCCTACTTTAAAAATATGAAGTGCATGAGAACTAATAAATGAGACTTTTAAGTAAATGAATGGCCTATAAAACTTATATGTCCATGTAAAATAATGGTCCTTCCAAATCAAAGATATTAATTTTGAAACAACGTAAATGAAATTAGATACAAACCGCTGGTAATATCCTATAATATAATGTAAATTATGAACATGAATAAAAATCTATCAGGATACTCTTAAACTAACTTCCTCAATCATTAAAGATAAGATAAATACACCCTATTGAGACATTAAATCTTTAGGAAATGCACCTCATGCATCAAAAAAATAAATTTTGAAATATTTATAGCTAAATGAGGTCATCATAGGACATAAAATATACCCTAAAATTATCAACACATTTCTCCTATGAACTCAAAGACTATAGGTTGAAATCTATTGACAAAATCAAATACTAATTTAGGAACCCTTGAAACAATAAATTTATCAATCACATGAATATAGATATGATTTTCATGAAATATAAAGTAATAACCATGAATTAATTATTTCTATATATATAATTTAAGGAAGTTTTTATAATATCTTTTTCAGTCACATTAATATAATGATATCTTGATCATATATCAATTTTCAAGAACTATATATTTCATTTCAACTTATCTAAAAATTTATTAATCCTTGATAGGGGATATACAATCACCATTATAACCTTTTATATTTTATCATTTTCCATGAACTCCAAAAATTACTTTCCAAATTAATATCAAACTCTAGAGGACCCCTATGGTGACATATTGGGAATGATGAAACACTTATACAATATATAATCTATTTGAATCTACCTCTACCACAACATAGAACCCATTATAATATAGGTATCAATAGAATTCATTGATAAATTATATTTAAATCTATCCCAAAATTGATATCATGTTAAGAGGGTAGTTCTACCAGCACTTTAGGGACACGATTATAAAACACTCTAATAATACATAGACACTCTTTCAACAGAACATACATGGATCATAACATCTAACACTCTATATAATAAACAAGAAAATCCAAGAATATCCAATCATGTATATAACCATATTCTCAAATAAATACTACAAACTCACTTTACATAACAAGAAAAACAACCCACATTTAAATTTATGTCAATCTACATATAGAACAAATAGACTACGAAAAGAATGTAATTGTATAACTGCATCTAAAATAATAAGAACTCACTCATTAATTGATGTTTCCTTGTCATCAACACCCATCACTGAAACACCTCATCCAATATAAATAGACCTTCACCTATCATAACCTTTAACTAGTGTAATCAACACCATGGGTATTCAAAGTCTATAAATATTGATCCATTTACCATTGACAATGTTAGGTTCTATGGAGTGTTATTCTCTTGAATTGGACATGGAATAATTAAAGATAAAATAAATATTTGTTGAACCAAAATGTATAACTTTTTGAATATTCACTTAAAACTCTATCACCTAGATATGTCTACAACCCACTCCTCTACCTCACTAACAAAAATGGTTTCCAACACTTACCATGATCAACCCTAGGTCCCTGAGGATAGAAAATATACCATGGTTATAATCTAACTTCTTCATCACCAATTTTGAATCTGAATTACAATTTAAACTACAATTTATGATGAGTCCTTATAAGAAATAGCTATATAGAATATATCTCAAAAATTATACAACCCAACCCTAACCACCAGGAAGTGTCATACACTAGAAATTTGAATTTATATAACCTTTATAGGAGAATAAATCCAATTCAAAGAAACCAATGGATGATTGGAAACTACCAAATCATGATTAATGTGGGATAAATTAATGAGACAAACTCAAAGTTTTTGGGAATCTTGACTTCCTAGGAAAAAAATCACATTTCCAAATCTACACTCTTTGGGAAGTTTTGATGAAGTCTCATTTGAGAAAAAGCCACATATAACTATTTTTTCTATAGAATATCATTCATTATCACCAAATCAAGTCACTAAGACAATTAAAAAGGGATAACCTAGTACTAAATCACTAGATATAAATCCTTCTCAGAAAGATATATTCCTTTCTCATCATTTAAAAAATTATAGATGAATAATTGAGATGTTTTAATAACCTAACTCCAAATTCCCTCACATTCAAGTGACCCTATCAATGGGAGAGAAACTCATGACATCGTTCATTATTTAGTGGCATAGATCAAAAAATAGATCTTATTTTACTCTAATATATGTCAAAATAAACCTTATATTCATCTCTATATCCTAGAAAAAATAGAATCCACAAATGATGAGAAAGAACCACTCAACAAAATAACATCCACCATAATAAAATTATTTGTTCTTGTTAGGATAAAACCAAAATAAATATAAATATACCCCATCTACCATTATTTATCCTTATAGAAGACTATCCCCTCATAAATTAGTATCCTCTGTTTTCAAAACTCACTCAGTATCTGAATCTATGAATCCTCTTGCTTGGGATTATTCCAACTATGATCATTTAAAGCATCTAGAATCACTTCACAAACCAGAACCACTCGGTGATTCTTTCCACCACCGATCACTATTTTTTTTGAAAATAATACATTAATACTAGGATAGATAATTAATTTAATTATGATTAAAATGAATAAAATTTATGTTTACCACATATTACCCACAATTCAAACACATGAAAAAAGAAAGATGATTCATGTACTATACCTAAGTCTCTACACCAAAATTCAAATATTCTTATATTATTATATGTAGTAATATTATGGTCCTTGCATAAGATCACATGGGACTTGTCTATTACCTAAATGATCTCCATTTACTATATAAGAAAATTAGTTAATATTATTTTATATATATTCCAAAATGAATTAAATACTCATAGGAACCTATCTCCAAAATCAATTTATAACTCCCTACCCAAATCACTGATACCACTTGGACAATGATGATTCCCACTAATCCAACACTTAGGATAATATTGAGGCTAACTACATCCATCAAATACCACTATGAAAAGGTATTAGGTTAAAAAAAGTTATCCATCTTTTAAACACTCAAATGGGTGGAATTACTATTAGAAATTATAAAAATTATATAAAATCACCACCAATCATCAATAAATAATAATATAAATTAATATATAATCCAAAATTCATGTAATGATATATGTAAAAAAGGACAATGATGAGAATAAAAACACTTCAATAATAATGAAACCATCTCCAACATGATCTATAAAGTGATATTGTAATGTTTATATAGACAAAAAATCTGTTTATTATATCTATAAAAAATATATTGAAGTATAGATGAGCATAAACATAGACAATATAAGTTCCTAGATAAATTCTCTCATGTAAATATAAAATAAGTATTCTAACTAATCAATGAATAAACAATGAATCCATTAATTTTCTTATACTATGGTCAACCAATAACCTAACCTCACTAAGGCCCACTCACAAAATTTACCTAATAGTGAAATAATATAAGAGTCATTAAAATATATTAGAAATGGTACCTCACACCCACTTCCCCAATGAAGTTGTTTCCCTCCTACCCCAACATCATACATCATGTCTCTCTTGTCCCTTCCATAACAAAATAACCATTACCATATACCAAATTTTATCCTAAAAATATAACTATAACTACAAATCATAGATCCCAACCCACATATAACACACCAAATACATAGTTACATAACATACATCCATAACCAAAAAAATAAATCATCACCATATCATTACCACATCTCTGCATTACTACCATAAAATCTCATAATTGAAACATGACCACACTATATCATGAAGAGAGAGTGAGGGTGGGGGAGTATTCAACAAATTGTATCACCCACATATGGGATGTTTGGTGTACACCTAATACCTAATACCATATATGGGTATTGGTCGTATTACTTGGATTGGGATACATTGCATTAGAAATAAAAAAACTACAATGGATATATAATAAACAAAAAACCTCACATCCTATTATAAAACTCTATATCCTAGCCTACCCATCCTTGGATACCCATAACTACAATATCATTTCCATAAAAACATAAACTATTAACACATCTAACAACTCACAAAAGAAACATTACTATCAAAATGACACCACTACATCATAACAAAACAACCATCCAATATCATATTTTTTAATCTATTATACATTACACATCATTTTTTGACCAAGCTAATTTATTAACCAAAATAATTTCAAACCAAAACCCATTACACCTAAATCACATCCATATTTATGTTTCAGTTACAACATATATTATATTAAACACATTATTTTTTATTTTTAGCACATCATTATTTAATGAAAACCCATTTATATAAATGCAATGTATATATTAATTTACATTTTCATCATTCCATATCATTAATATACTATCACGCTAAACCACTTTGGCCTCATCACACTATTAGAACTATCACAACACTACCATGACTTCCACCATTAGTATAATAATCAAATTATATAAAATATTCCATTATTATAAAAATAATAATTATAAAAACATAACTACCACAAAAATAGTAAAATAACTATAAAAAATAATCAATTAACCAGTTTTTTATTATCCTAGTGCATGTGCATGATTGAATAAAAAATTCAAGCAATAAATCCAAATATTACTTCCTTATTTCAGTACAATATGTAAATAACATAAATGATTTAAAAATTGATTCATAATATTAGTAATAAATAGACAATAAAATCATCTTTATTTAAAATAAATAAATGAAAAATAGTAGAGAAATATCATGGAAAACAAATAAAACAAGTTCAAATATGTTTATGTTAATTTCCATTCACATTTATTCATTAAAAATTATAACATTTTATGAATCTAGAATGAACCTCATATAGGTCTTAAATAGTGGATCCCAAGGGAATCCTCCCTCACAATAGAATAATTTTAAAGGTTTAAACAACAAGTATATAAGAAAACAATAAAAGTGTTTTCATGAAACCCTTTTGAATCTTACTTATTAGCAGTCCCATTACCCTACCTCTTTGAATGATGTATCACCCATCTTTTGTCGAAGAGCCTTCCTATAAAATATTATATGATATGATATAGACTAATGGGGTTGTGGTAGTCAAAGAAGATAGTTACTAACCTAGTAATAGTTTGTTTCCACCTTATACAAGTTGAAGTTGTAGAATGTTCAAACGGTTATGCCACTAAGAATGGATCTCACTTCAGTAATTTGAGAGTTTCCAAGACCATAGAAAGAACTGAATTCCCTATCTTCTGAACCACACCCACCACAAATTATTTCACCTCCTCTCATGATATATTAATCTCTTGAGATATTTTTATTGAGTTTAAATCCATTCATATGAGTTATCCATCTCACATAGTTCCCTTGTTTGAAGTTGATATCACCATTCACCCTAAACTGATGGATCATAATTTGGTGAGAGGGAGAAATATATATCCTTTTAACCAGTGAACCAAGATCCAAGAGGATAGACCGCACATTTATCTATACATGGAGAGTATAGAAATGTGTACAATTATTCCTAGACTAATATAAATATTTCCAGATTTCCCAAGATCCTAATTCCATAACCGTGAAATGTTCTTTAATCTCAGCTTCTTAAATTGTGCTACTATGAAAACAATGTTTCATATACATTTTCATAGAATCACCCATATAACTGATACCTATGAACTGTCTAAGATTAAGAAACATATTTCTCACCCAATTACATTCAAAAAATAGGTGAGTAACCATTTCCAGATTTGAATCCTCAAAGAAAGAACTTTTAGATATATGCTAAACCCATTTCTGATACACTTCTCCATCGATAGGGATCACTTGGTTACAAATGTTCCAAATAAAAAATAAGAATTTATTTGTAAAAACCTTACACAAAATTCAAGACACCAACTTTTCTTACCATTATTTTACATGAAACAATTTAAAAAACAATAAATGGTGAACCATCCTGATCTAGATGTAGTAGAAACACAATGATCATTGTAACATGATATTTTAATTTGTTTAAAGATATTTATTTGTTTAGAACTTATTTAAAACAAAAAAATTTGTTTATCTAAATAAAAATAAATAATGATTAATCCATATTAACACATAAATAAAAAAGTATAAAAATAATTAACATTGAATGAATCTTTAGCGACACAACATAAAGAAAAAATAGATAAAACCAATGAACATCTACAAACAACCTCTCAAGAAACCTTAAATAACCAATAAAAAATTATTTTAAATTGAGAAATAGACTGAAATCCACTAAAACAAAACAAAAACCATTATCATAACCACCTCATGGTGGATAAACATGAAAAAAACAATAAAAAGAGGATCTAAAATGCACTGTTGATCAAAAGAGATTTATAACCCAAAATTAGCGCTATAGATTATCCCAGATTCAAATAAAAGCACTAAAACAAGGAAAATTGGGAACTTATAGTCCGATATAAAAAAAAAGTATCAAAGAGGCTAATAAGAGTGAACCAACTAACAATAAAATGTCTTTATTGATCCACCATGACAAATTGGGACTCTGCTAGAACTTGGTGTAACTTGGTAAAACTAGATCTGAGATCCTTTCACTTTAAAATTGATTAATATAAAATTAATAATTAACTATTTCCTTCTTTAAAAAGGTATTTTTCCTCCATAATGAAATAATTACATCTACTATTCCATGGAACATTAAAATCATTTATTTAACCACAAACCACTATGAAGTAATATCTTCCTACTATGTTGTAATACTATTTTCACTCAATTCCTCCATTATAGGTACATATTTAAGTATTGAGAAAACCATTTAATTTTCCACCATAAAAACAATATGATAATTTTTATAATCCCTATGGAAGACAAGGATTACTAAAATCTAACCATAGTAACATGAGTTTAAAACACCATGATATAAACATATTCACATAATAGTATACCTATGAAGCATACCCATCCAACTCCAACCTCATAAATTCAGAAAAATGGACAATCCACCATTTCTATAATAAAACCCAAAACAACATTAAAATATCCATGATATAATTATGAATAGTACATGATAATTCTTATTTAAAGAATCCATGAAACATAACTCTACCCAAAAAATATTTCTAAAAGATCTTCTACTATATCCAACACCTCACAAAAAATCTAGAGGATCATAATAATATAGGACTCTATATTAGTCACATATTAAATAATTCACACATGGAAAGAATCATGAATTTTATCTATCAATAACGTAATATCTAACTGATATTTCACCTTAAAAACTTTCTTCAAAACCATTAATGGTATATCAAACCATAGAGAATGATTGATTCTTACAATAAACCTATAATTCTCAATATGAGGAGAAACCTTTAGAAAAATGATCCCCTTAAAATTATATAGCCATCCTCCTATAACTAGTATAACAAATATAATCATCCTTAGTATCATTGATCTCCTCCTAAAAAATTTAAATGTTTACTAACACACTATAAACAAAATCTTACACATAAATTGATGACTCATGAAGCTCAGTCTAGTATGATATAGATCATCATGAACCTCTAGATAATACCTCAAATGAAGTGATTCCAATGATTTATTGATAATTATTATTATCTAAAATCTCATAAAATTGTGAATTCCTCACCTATAAACATCTAAAATCAAGAAAAAATATAGGAAATATATGTATAAAAACTACATTGTTCACTCTATCAAATTTTTTATCTATGGGAAAATAGAAATATGAAGGCATATATGATAGATTTGATTAAATTATACAATATTTCACACTCCTGATGTATAATAAGGATCCTTGTTATAGTTGATCATTAATGGATCTCCATGAATAAACACCACCTCTTCCACATATATATACACAAAAAAATACAATATAATCGAGTCATTGATCAATAGGAAATGATCTAACTTAATTTATCATTTTATAATGACATAAATGGTAAAAAATTCATCCAATTATTATGGAAAAAATATAATATCATGTTTCAATAAGGTTACCTAAAATAGTTATAAGAAACCTACTGAAATTCTATTCTCAGCCTTCACCTACCGATGGACTAAACATTGAGACATGAAGTCTACCATCATTCCCTTCATTCCATTCAACCAAAACTAATCCTTCATTATTTTATACTAATGAGTTTTTAGGGATCTATTTACACTTAATCAATTTATAGGAAAAAATATGAAACCAAAATTCCATGATCTATTGTGGTTTAATCCTTAAATCATGTATAAACCAAATTAATGAACACATATATACCTTTAAATTAAGATAACCACTACCACTCTCTTCATTCCCATGCTTTATAAAGATCACCAATATGTAGCTGAAGAACTCCCTCCACCCTGGTGTATCCAAAAGATAAAACTGAATCACCAATTGTATGGGTATGGATATCCTTCACTATAAAGAATACACATTATTCACATAGTAAATGAAAATGAATAAAATAGATATAATGAATAAGATAATTATAATAATGAATAATAAGCACTAACCAAACTATCTCATAGTGATAATATCCTTATATATCCCTCATATATGAACACGAGAATTCATGAATTAACTCATACATTATAGAATATATGATTCATTGGTTTAGCCCTCCATATATTCATTATATAAATGAATGTTGATCCTCCCATCAATTTCATTTCATGAAATCAGTTATGGTAGCTTAAGTGGAAGAAAAATCCAACTAGTAACATTTAAAAATCAACTTTCATCAATAATCATATGATGAAACATGAATCTTATAATAAAATTCATGTGCCTATGAATTTTCCATGCATTACACTATAATTATTAAAAGGTAGTGGCATATTATTCAATAACTTGACTTATGACACACAAAAATCATCACTTTTGACATGGAAAAAAATTCATTACATGGATAATTTCATTAGGGTATATATCCTTCAATATCTCACCTGAACTAACGCTTTAGAGACTTAGTTTCATTTCTCCATATATATTTTCTTATACAATAGAAAATGAAATGATATAAAAAATCCTTTTTTATTTTTATCAAGACCTTTTTGAAATATTTCACCAATATCATGTTGTATCCAGTCATATACAATAACTTGTCAATATGAATCCAAAATTAATTGTGGGTAAACTCTCATTAAATTTCTAAGAAACTCTTTGTGTTTTGTAAACTCAATCCCATTTTAGTCTTCTATAAAGTGATACACAATTGGCCATTGTAATTTTGGAAAAAATATTTGAATTCCAAAATTCATAAATTCAATAAAAGTATAACCACAAGAATATCATCAGTACTAATCAAACTTCAAATAGATCTAGCATGATATCCATTAAACGCATTTACCTTTAAACAATTTTCCACCTATTGTTTCATATGAAAGAATGAATTTTTATATGATCCATTTATCCATGAAATCAAGATTCCATATGAAATATAGTATTTAAATACCATATAACCTCCCCTTATATTCTTGATTTGAAAAGTATATACAAACTAGGTTGATGAATATATAAAATTTCATTGACCTAAATAGATAAAAAGATAACCTGAACCCCACCCAAAAGATAAATAAATCATATGTATTATATAGTTATACTCTTACGCTTTTTCCTTCTATCACAATCAAGGAATTTCATTATCAATATACCCAATAGCACCTTGATTAGATAAGAATCATTAATTGTATAAGAAATGTATCAAAGTATGAAGGATATTTTGTTGGATATCTCACCATCCTCAGGTATTGGGGATTCCAAATATGAACAATTCACCCCTAGTTTACCAAATAAAATGCATGTGATACTCCATGTGTCATATTTCTTGGATAATATAGTGAAAAAAATATTTTATGTATCATGAAAATATGATATATCCCTATACATGAATCATAATCATGTTAACCTTGAAATTTTTTCACAACCTATAATACGGCATAATGAATATCAGTTAGTAATAACTAAATGGCATACTTTAATAGGTTTATTAATATTTAACTTTATTATAGATATGAATCCATTACGAATGAATGATAATTTTATGATTACCTTTTATATAACATGATAAATTTTATATTCATAAATTTTTTATGAATTTTAACAAAATAAAACTGAAGACCCAATCTTATAATATATCATATTACATACGACAATATGAGCCTTATTTTTACCACAATTTCTGAGTTTTTTTAAAATCTGTATATATCTTTGTAATTGCAACCACATATCTATGTTATCATCAGATGAAAACCTCCCATTAAACTATTTACTATGTAAAATCTATAAAGAAAGTTATTTTTATTAATGGAGAGACTTATGAATCATATTCCAAATTTTTAACTCATTAAACTCATATTAAAACACCTTAACTTCATAACATCCAATGTTACAATGTTAAAAATATCTACTTATATATATTTCTATTATTATCTTAATCATCATCTTTCTTAGAACCATTTCTATTAAATGTTTTCTTGGAATTTTTATGGTAAACAATGTAAATATTTAAAAAAATACTTTATTGATATACCCTAAAAATGTTAGGATATTTTATGAAATTCAATTTTTATTTTTAATATAATTATTCATTATTTATTGGCCTTGAAATTCTCTATGTCCAAATATACTCTAACTATCTTTGAAAATATATTATTTTTATAATATCCTTCTATGTTACATAAACTCTTTTTATTTAGGATGTAAATTTTATTTATATTAGTGGGAATATAAAAAAAATACACTATGTCCATAACATATATATCCTTTTATGTGTTTTGAGAATTATCTTAAAAAATTGATTATTATTTAAAAAATTTGACTGATAGTGGGACCCAATCCTTTATATTTTAATAAATATTATTATATACACAATTATCTTGTATAAAATATTTTAACCTTTATCATCTTATCAAATATGATATAGAAACCAATGAATTATAAACATTGTAAATTGAATCCATTATATTATATTGCTCTTAACAAATCTTTTTTTAATAAAAAATCACTTACCATTAAAGCAATGATATTACTATACACATTATATATTTAGATCCATAATATGTTTTTAAATTCCATTATACCCATTCCATATATTAGAAATAGTTTGTTTTATACATCAAATGAAATCAATAATCCTTATCAATTAGTTCCTTCATTATAAAATCATGTATATTTACAATAGTTATAAAATATTTTTTTTTGTATCATAAACCCATCAAAACTAAAAAATTTATCTCTATAACACTGGTATTCGACATGAAAATTCCATTAAGATTACCAAAATCCTTCAGGTATTTTGAACAATTGCATTCTATAGAATCATTTAGTCACATTATTAAAAAATCATTTATTTTTCGAAGACCAAATCTAGCTATCTTATGAAACATTATTAGACTCCTCAACAAACATTTATTCTTCTAGTTATAAACTTTTAACAATTTTTACTATCAACATAGTACAAAATTCTAGAAATCATATGTAATGATAATTTATTGTCAAAAATTTATAAAAATATAATCATCTCTTAAAACTATTCACAATTTCAAGACATGTCAAATTGTGAAGTTAAAATAAACTGAAAAACTAGAATAATCCATAAATGAAACATTAGTCTCTATATTTCATTTAACATACACAATAATATTGAATATATGTGAATAAAATAATGTTACCATGGTAAAATGACATTGAAAATTTATAATAAATCATTTTATGATTCAAATAATAATCTTAATTAAATCATTAAAAAATATAACTATTTTATTACTCAGAAAGGTAGCTGATCTGACACATAATATTTTCATTATGCTCAAGAAAAATTATTATTTTTACAAGTATAAGAAGTTTATTACATCATGATTCTCTTTTCTATGAACCAATATCAAATTAAATACGAGATTATGATAGTGAAATTTATCTATAAAATAATATTTTTATATGATTATTATTTATTATATTCATTTAATAATAATTTTTCTTAATTAAGGTCCAATTAAAATGTAGTTACATTTTAAACTCATATTACCAATTAGTGTGGTAAAACCTTCAGTTTATAAGATTTTTTTCGTTTTATTATTTCCATGTTCAGTATTGTTTTGAGGGTAATATTTGTGTCTTATAGAGATACTTTGATGTAGGTCTGATCAAGAACTCAGAGAAGTGCTGCTGAGGCCACTAGCTATCTAGTTGGAGGCACCATCCAACTGGTGGACCTGGTAGTAGCTATGTAATTTTTTAGAACACACTAGCTAGTCGGTAGACAAGGAAGTGGGTCTATAATTATATAAAACCCACTGGTTAGGCGGTCTTCGAGGTAGAGGTGTTATAAATATGTGAGGAACACTTACCCATCAAAGGCCTCGCACTGGTCCGCAGGTGGAACTCATATGTCTAGGTCATTAAGGGCCACCCCATATTTTCAGATGGAATCTAATTTTTGATATCTCCCTCTTTTGTATCAACCCTCATAGGATTTAGAATACCACTTGGCCTAATTTTTCATGAATTTAGTCCTCCCGTTATCCTACCTTTCGCACATCAACCATGGATCATTCCATCGACCTCCATGAAGAAAGATGTCTTAGTTCTATCATGGATCTTGTCATTATTTTAAAATTAATCATAGATCCAAGTGATGATTGAAGGATCCATGCATCCTACATTTATCTAACTGAGTATTACGTTATTTATGATATATCTACATTGGAATAATAGAGTTAATTACCTTTCCTTAGAAATGATCTGCATTTTACCTTGATGACTGTTTTATAGGGTAAGTTGAATTAGTTCTAAGCCCATGTGTCTTTATTCTTCTTGATTATTAACCTATAATACATGTTGTAATGAATTGGGATTGTTTATAGTGATTATAGCCATGAAATTTTGATCTGATGGGTGTGAGGGCATAACTCAATGATGACTCTTGGTAGCTATTGATGTTTTGATTCAACACACTTGCAGTAGGAAGTTCCTTACCATATAAGGACCTTTTATAAGTTGGTTCCTTGATAATGTATTTATGTGTGTGTGTGTATCCTAATGATCCATGTTTGATATTAAACACATATTTTTATGTGTAGACCACATGAAGTACGATGGATAATGATCACATGTGTGTGTATGGCTTCTTGGTCTCATGCTTGATATGATATGTTTTTTCATATAAGTGTTATTCCCTATTGTGTGTGAATGTATGTCTTATGGGGTTTTTCCTTCTATTATCAAGTGAAAGGTAGGTCAACATGGGTTGGTTATTCCAGAATGGGGGATAATTTTCATCACGTGATATGGACCCCATAAATAGGGAATAAGTACATTGATCATGAGGCCTAGCCTGAGTAAGTGGTTGTATATGTAATAATTATATCCTGAACTGAATCAGAGATGGGGTACAAAGACTTATGGCCTTACCTATGCTAGAGTTGGGGTTTAATGACCTTGTGAACCAACCTAAGGCTTGTATTCTAGGTGTTTTCCCAAGGATATATTGTTTCCTTGTGGAAAACCTATTATCATGATTTTTTATGAATTTATTTTTGATATAGAGCCAAGGAATATATGGCTGGGGTTCATGGAAGCTTGGTTAGCACATGATTTCTCGAAATAAGATTGACTGTTTCTTACTTATGAATTTACTTATTATTATTCCATACAACATTAATTGACATTAACTTATGTTAATAATGAATTATATGTGTCCTAATATCTTTATACTCACACCAAACATGATTATCTAAGTGCATGCATAGAATTCATGATTTGGGATATAGGGAAGAGAAAGGGGACAATGCTTGGTAGCTAAGGAGGTGGAGTGTGATCATTGATGAAATGTCAATATGGAATCTAGGAATTTTCTATACCTTTTATTGTCATTTTCATTATCTTATTATATTGGTTTGACATGACACCTTGTGGGTCCTTAGTTTATTACATTGTATGACTTTGTGATACCGAGAATACCATTTGATATTTAATTAGTTATTAATTAGTTATAATATTCCATTTTTTGGGATATTATTATATTCTTATTCTTATTATAGTTTATGGGTATTGATACTGAGTGAATAATCACCCCACTATGCTTTTTAACCTCTATAATTAGTTAGAATCCTCTTTTGTTTGGGGAGGCACACATGAGGTTATGTAGCTCACCAGTTCAGACCAAGGGATTCATGTTTAGGATTTACAAGGTTGTATCAAATAAGGATTTTTTTCTTTATTCTTCACTATGTTTGAGGTAAGTTTGAAATGAGTTATGCTATATGGAATTTAGGTAAGGGAATCATCTAAATTCATAGACAACTATTATGTGATGAATATATGAGTTATCAGTGATGGGATTTCAATTAACAAGCTTGGATTTACGATTTCATACTAATCTTGAGTATGCTGTGTTATTAGAGTATATGATATTGAGGGGTGTTCTTGAATCATGTACAGGAGAAAAGTATCACATTTAATATATAACTATTGATTTCTATGCATGGTAGTTTATTTAATTACATATATTTATTTGTGATTGTGATTCTATGATATACTGGACGAAAATTTTTATTATTTGAACATGACCAAGCTTGTTTATATATATATATATATATATATATATATGACTGTGACTAATGTGAAGGTACAAAATATGAGGAATAGGCCTTGGGTAATACTAGGAGGGTTAGGCCTTATCACTTTAGGAAGTCTTCGGGGACAAGTCTTCCTATATAAATCCATTATATGTTCCTATAAACTACTTGATTTGATAACTTAAGTAAGTTACTATAGGAGATTTAAGGGTTTATTTAAAATTATTGATTTTTCTACCTAGAAGACATCTAAGGGGGCCGCCAGCATAGGTAGGTCAGAATGTGCCCACTAGGGAGGATGCTCATGTTCAACTACTAGATAGAAATGAGGATGCAACCAATAATTCTATTATACCTTCACTAGTTATTTAGGTGATACAAACACTATAGTTAGGATTCTTACTCTTAGTATCTATTCAAGGTGGAGGAGTTTCCAGGATAATGGATGACTAAGCCTAGAATTTGTAGCTCCAACATCCCCAATCCTTTCAGGTCATTGGAGGTCCTCAATATATTCAGGTATATATTGATGTCACTGACGGGATATTAAATCTAAGAAAGAATCTAATGTAAAGAGAAGTATATCCACCTACCTTCACACCTCAGGGACCCTCAAAGAGATAGTGGTAGTGTCATGAACTAGGAAGGTAGTCCTGGGGGTCCTACATGGGAGGCCTTCAAGCACTTGTTCTCTAAGTAGTTTTTCTTAAACACACTGGTGTTGGTTCATTCAAAGAAGTTTTTAGATATTCATCAAGGTATGATGTTGGTGTCTACATATTATTCTCATTTAACAGTGCTACCTTTCTTTTATACCCTCTTGAATAGGAATAAGTCATAGAAGTTCAAGTATATTGATATTTTCCTTCATCTTGAAACAAGGTTCCACATCAAAAGTTTCAACCTAAAACAAATCCATAGGTACTTCATAAGGTCTCTAAAATTGAGAAAGGTACAAAGAAGGAAATAACTTCTAGAATTCTTCCAAAACAGAGTGGATCGGCTGGCAGACTTCCCAGTACAATAGTGGGGTCCTCATATAGTATCAAGAAGAGTAAGGTTAAGGAATCATAGTAGGGAAGTGAAAGTAAATAAAATAAGAGTAGGGTTTATTCAACCCTCACTATGAGAGGATGAGGTCCCCAATGTTTCAACTATATACGTAGTGGGTATTATCATAAATTTTTAAGAACCTAAAAATAATTATCATTAGTGTAGAAATATGGTGAATCTTCAACATGTCTATTTGAGGGTCTTGAAGATAGTCTCTCACAAAGGTGTGGGTTAAACATGGAATGTGACCTAAGGTTCTAGATGAGGTCCTCAGTAGAATATTCAAACCCCGCAAACATCTAAAATCAATGAAATTTATGGGCTTTAGGGACATGGTTGTGGAGTTGAATAATGTAGAATATATGGAATGGATTTGGTCTTGACTTACAATAGAGAGGGACCATCTACTATTTGACCTTGGGTATTGATCACATCTACACTATCTTCTTCCATGTCTTATATAGGATCTTCCTAGTTTTTTATATCTTCCCACGTTGTTATAGGACATGATGTTCTAGTTATGTTATTCTTGGAGTTTCTCTCTCTTGATACAACCTTGGTGAAGAATTTTTATTGTCTTTAGAGATGTCCATTGTTTTCTATTGATGTTTGTAGATATAAACATATGAACTATTTAATTATTCTTCAAATTTATAGCTTTAATTTGATTTTTGTTAGAGAAAATTTAACTAGTTATCAGGCGCACAATTATTGATATATGAGATTCATATTCTTGTTATAGACTAAGGGAGATAAGTTCATTCTTACTAGATAATGATAGATTAGAGAATTATGAATGAGTATATAACTAAGTTATATTGGTACTATCACAATGTAGGTAGTCGACATAGTTTATCTATAAGATTAATAGATAGATCCTTCCTCTTTTCATACTATAGTGGACCTATACTGGGATGTATTCCCAGACGAATTCTCCATGATTCATTCTAATCAGAGAGTAGATATTGAGATCAAACTCATGCTGGGGGTGGGACCTATATCAATTTCTCTATATCATATTATACCGACTGAGTTTAAGGAACATAATGTTAAACTCAATGGTTTTGAGGTTAAGGGTTTTAGCATACCTAGAACATCTCTTTGGGGTTCTACAGTGGTGTTTTTAGAGGAGGTGATTGATAGGATTCAATTGTTATTGTGGTCTACAGGAGGTTTGGAAAGGTTACCATAAATAATACATAACCATTTATGAGGGTCGATGACTTGTTTGATCAGTTCTAGGGAGCCTATTGATATTCCAAGATTGATTTATGATTACGCTAGCACCAAATTTATTTCTTAGAGGAGGATATTTATAAGAAAACGTTCAGAAGTTGATATGGAATATATTAGTATCTTATCATTCTATTCCTGTTGTAAAATTTAGCTATGGGGTTCATGGATATCATGAAAAAGCTCTTCCATCCATATCATGACTCCTTAATTATGGGTTTCATTGATGATATATTCATCTAATAATACAACTTAGAGATGTAAGCTTAAAAGTTGGATGTTTTATTGATCACACTTTGATCACATTTGTTTTATTCCGATATCTATAAGTTTTAATTATAGATTTAGGAGTAATTTTTTCTTAGTCCTGTAATCTATAAGGTGGGAATTTCTATGGACTTGAAAAAGGTTGAAGTAGTAATGTCTTAGAAACACCCTAGAAATTTGTTCAGGATTACAATATTACTTAGTTAAGATAGTTATTACAGATGTTCAATTCAATAATTATCCATTTTTTATGAACCAATGGCATGAATTACCAAGATGTGGGTGAATTTTGTGTGGACAGATGAGCATGAAGAGGCCTTCTTAAAGTTTAAGAGGAGCTGAATGAAGGTCAATTCTGATCATTCTAGATCCTATGATTGGATATAAGGTTTACCAAAATTCCTCATGTGTTGTTTTATGATATATTATAATTCATAATGATTAGGTAATAGATTGTGGGTGTCTCCAATGATTACTCCATGAGAGAAACAACCAAATGTATGAACCGGAATTTGCAGCTATGGTTTATGCTTTGAGGTGTTGGTACCATTATCTCATTAGTGAGAGATTTATCATATATGTGAACCAAAAGAGATTGAATTTCATATTCTCTCAATGGAACATGAATCTATGTTAGTATAATTAGGATTATTAACCATGGGATCTTGATTTTGAGATGGATTATTCTCTTGGAAAAAGTAATGTTTTTGCATATTCTCTCAACAGGAAATCATAGGAGCTTGGAGAGAGACCTTTAGAGGAAGAATGATAGTTGATGAGCATGTTGAATAAGTATTTTTTGGACACATATATGAAATGAGTGGTAATGAATTTTATCCTTTATTTATTACATTTGTGTTGGTGGATCAGGTAAAGTTTATCCAGGTGTTAGATCCTAAATTCTTAGTAATGTGAGAACATTTGGTGAGAAGTGGCTGTTGGATCTGAATCTACATATTATACACAAGAGGGGGGGGGGGGGGTGAAATGTGTATTTTTCAATTTTTCGATAACTCTTATCTTGAACGAGTTCTGTCCTTTGTACTTTATCAAATTTGATCGTGCAGTGGAAAAAGTAAAATCAAGAACACAAATATGTATAGTGGTTCGGGGAACAGAAATCCCCTAGTCCACTCCACCAACGCTCAACTCCACGAGCTTGGTGATTTTCACTATCTGGTCCTCTTTTCCACAGACCGATTCACAACTGAGTACAGGCAGTTGACACATTTACAATCCAAGGAAAAACAAAGCCTTCTAGTTCAAACACGAACCTACACAGCTTTGTACAAGAAGCTGTTTACTCAAGAATAAAAATAATTTCAGAAAGAAATTTCCAGTTGATCTTTACAATTTCAACAGAATGAAACTGACAAAAAATGGATCAAAGTCTCTAGAAATATTGATTTTCAAGACAAAGAAGTTCTGAGTTGATCCAATTGCAGTAGATATAGAGATATAGTTAACAACCTCATCCGTAGTAGATCCACAGTAGATATTTGATGTAGAACAGGTGAATCTCTTATCGAGTTCCTTCTTCTTGAACAAACAGAGCTTTTACGCTCCTATTGAATCAGCAGATCAATCATGAATAGTTGAAATCCTTGTTTTCCACCTTTTTCAATAATAAATCGATCACTTCCTCTTGTATCTGGTGTTTTAAAGAGAACATATATAATAAATCATATCTCCTGCACATTTAGATCCATAAAAGTCATCTTCTGATTCGCGATATTCAAAAATTTGAATTTACAGAGAAGTCGTAACTTCCCTTAAGACTCGGCATAAAAAGCTCCTTTTAATTCGATCTTAAATCCATTAATAAAACGACTTTGAATTAGTCAAAGTCATACTTTAAAAACGAATTTAAATCTGGCTTGAAATCCACCGAGAAATCAGCTTACTGATCATTGCACATAAATATCGTCTGTCGAAATTTTTGACACCAAATGTAAGGTTGATGGCGTGGCCTCCAAACATAGGGTTAGTAACATAGTCTTCAAACGTAGGGTTGACAACGTAAGTATGACAACGTAAGGTTGAACACAAACGTAGGGTTGATCATCCATACTTTTTCTTCAACACTCAAACATACGGTAAAAGATCCATAATTTTATTTGATCCATACTTTTCCAAGAATGTATGGTTGTTTACAAAAGTAAGGTTGATGAACCATACTTTTGAGAAACATACGTAATGTTTATAATTTACGTACGGTTCTCCTTCCATACTTTGCTGATAACAAAAACGCAGGGTTCCTTCCTAACGTAAGGTTCTTCTTCCATACTTTGCTGAAAACGTATGGTTGTTTAGCCATACATTTCTCTTATCTCAAAAAGTATACACAATTTTCATCCTTACGCTACGTTTATCCACGTAGGGTATGAACAGTGATTCCAGAACGCCCTAAAGTAGATTCCGCGCTATATTTATCTACGTAAGATGTGAACCGTGATTCCAGAATGCGCTAAAATAGATTCCGCGCTAAGTAATAAATTCTCGTTATTTCAAGAGTAAAATAAATTAATAAACTCCTGAAAAATACTAAATAAAATCATTAGAAAATAACTAAGGGTATTTTTGAGCATCAAAATTTTCATAAAGAGACAGAGTATTATTTTCAATAATCTCCCCCTTTAAATAACATTAATACGTATTGTTGAAAACAATACTTCGCTCAACAATCTCCCCCTTTTTGATGATCACAAAACCCATAAAATAATTAAAATTATTTAATCAAAATTATCTTTCAAAATTAGTTATAAAGTTTTAAATAAGAACTTCTCCTCCAAAAAGATAATTATAAATCCAAAAATTTCTTATTTAATTTTCTCCCTCAATAAAAGGAATTCTCCCCCTAAATAAAATGTAGGTTTTGATGTTGTGTTTATCCAAATTCTCCCCCTTTTTGTGATATCAAAAAGAATAAAAAATCATGGATTTTAACACGTTTAATATTGCACTGAACTGTTAGTAAATGCTATTACGAACTGTTTATAAATAATTAAATCTAGAGTATTGGCATATTAAAAATAAAGTCATTAAAAAAAAGAAACAAATAAACAATGAAGGAAAATTGTCATTCAAAAACAGTAGTATATACATGAGAATGATATACACAAGAATCAAGGTTTGGGTAAGATAGGTAACATGGTCTATCTCCTCTAGATTGTAGACTTGATTTCTGTAAACTTCTCCCAAAGTCTCTTCATCATCCCATCTCCAAGCTTGATAATGATCTCTCTGTTCTCTTGAGTCATATGAATATCCTCAATTAAATTGACACTGAAAAACTCATGCATCCTTTACTCTTTTTCAACAAATATTGACAGATTCTCTGATAACTGATCTAATAGAATTCTGATCGATGGGTCACTAGATGTCAGTTGATCCACCAAGAACTTCTGATTGTCCAGCAACACTGACAAAGGAGCACTATTACATTAAAGATTGTGTATCCTGTCATTCATGTTTCTCAACACAGCTGTGATAGCCTGAAACCTTTTGATTAAATCAGGTGAAGTAGCTGATTCACTAACAGCATTATTTTCAACTGATGCAAATTGGTTCTCCATAAACAACTTTAGATATGATAAATCTTTCTTCATAACCATTTCAGATTTCAATTTTGTAACAGCAGTCAGCATATACTCTTTAAACATTTCAACTTCTTGCCTTGAAACTATACACTCCTTTGGCTTTTGAAACTTAAAATGTTCTATGTCTAAGGAATTTCTTAGAGAAACATTCTCAAATTCCAAATGAGATACCTTTCTGTACAGTTCTTAAAATTCTTCTTTTCTTGAATCAGATGCACCCTGTGCTTGATTCACATTCTCAGGTTGATGCAGCAGTACCAAAGCAAGTGATTCAACATCAGATTATTCTTTTTCTTTGTCCTAAGAAGGTTGGTCCACAGATCTTTCCTTAGAGTTTTCAAACTCCTCCATAGAAAAATCCTCTTGAAGTACCTCTGTTTGAGCTTCAGAAGCATTCTCATCACATTCATCTACATCTTTGTCTTCCACTGGAATTTCAAGAAAAATATTTTCAAAAGTTTCCTGAGGTCTGACCACTTCTTCACCAGGCACGACCTCTATCTCTTGTTCCTATTGAAGTGCAACTTCAACCTCAGCTACAATCTGTTCCTGATTTTCCCTTTTAGTTTCTTCTTGAGCACTTGATTTCTCTACTGGAGTCGTTCTCTCAGTAACATCTTCCATGGTTTTATCAGCAACAACTTCTCTCACAAAAGAATAAGAAAATAAAGCTTCTGTTGTAGTTTCCAAAGCAGTGTAAGTGACTTCTTCATTTACTGGTCTTTTTCTTCTTGATTGAAGTCCCTCCTGACTTCTGTCTTCCTCAACATCTTCCAATTCAAAGCGAATCCTTCTTGCTACATTGCTGACTCTGGATTCATCTTGTCCCTCTTTGGACTTAGCAGGTTGAGCCTGAGCACTCTCTGAGTCTTCCTCATCTCCTGCTGGAAAAAGTTTTCCTTTAATTGTGCTCCAGAAATATCCAACTTTCCTCAAAGTTCCAAAATTAAACGAATTACTATGATGACAGTTAAATCTAGCATCCACTAATCTCACCATGTCTTTCTTAAACAGTATCTTAGAAATAAAGCTACCAAAGGGGTAGAAATTCATACTGGCCTTGCTTTGACAATAGTAACTGAGATACCTTATCATTTATCTTGAAATGTTTAACTTAATATCACTTAACATAAGAAACATTATATACATATCAGGGTACAAAATCTTCTCCATTTCTGCCATCCGTGGAGCTATTCCAGTTTGAATAAATTTGATCAAAATCTTCTGATCAGGCTCCAAATCTTTGACAAGCATTTTCTTTATTGTCTTGGTACGAGAAAGAAAAGACATAATGTCTTCAAATTTATGCACAGAATCTCTTATATTCTTCAAGTCGAAATGAAAAACTCCCTCATAAGGATAGTTGAGAATCAGACTAATCTCTACTGAAGAGATTGAGAAATCCCTATCCTCTATTTCATCTATCATACTATCTTCGGTATCTCCCAGACTAAATTGTATAGATTTTTAGAAGTATCTAAGTTCTACTTCATACAGAAATTCCGTATTTTCACTGTTGAACATCTGTTCAAGATTCTGAAACGATAAAGCTTGCTTCAACAACAGATTTGTCTGAAATAACCAGTCGAGATCGATTACCATACACTGTAAGATTTTTCTTCCCTCGGTGCGTTTTCTCTTGGCATTGCTCGGCTTGGCCTCACTGGCTCTTTTAGTCCTTACCATTTCTGCGAGAGTCTCTGAAGGTTTGAAGGTTAGGGTTTCAGAAGGGGAAGGTTAGGGTTTCAGAAGAGGAAGTGCGATTTTCGGATTTCGAAAGGGTTTCAATAGAAGTGAAAGGGTTTAGAATTAGAAAAGGCTCTGACAGACTTGATTCCTATGTAATCACTAGTCATTATATATATTTAAAAATAGATAATTTTTTCATACAACGAAAGAAAGAAAAACATAAACTGTATTCAACAAAATTTACATAAATAAATATAAGTAAATAATAATTAAAAAATTATTTAAAATTAAATAAACCGAGCTCCCCCTTAATAAAATCAAACATTGCAGTGGGAAGTGGTTTAGTAAAAATATCTGCTAATTGAATTTCAGTATTTATAAATTCTAAAAATATATCTTTTTTAATAACATGATCTCTTAAAAAGTGATGCCTTATATCAATGTGCTTAGTTCTAGAATGACTAATAGGATTTTTTTGAAATATTAATTGCACTTGTATTATCACATAATATAGGTGTATTATTAAAATTCAATCCAAAGTCCATAAGATTGTTTTTCATCCACAACACTTGTGCATAGCAACTGCCAGCAGAAACGTATTCTGCCTTAGCTGTTGACAGGGAAACTGCATGTTGTTTCTTACTAGACCATGATACTAAGGACTTTCCTAAAAAGTGAAATGTACCTGATGTACTTTTTGTATCTAATATACAACTTCCAAAGTCAGAATCTGAATATGAAATCAAATTAAAATCAGAAGTTTTAGGATAAAGAAGAGATTGAAAAACAGTTCCTTTTAAATATCTAAAAATTCTCTTAACAGAAGTTAGATGAGATTCTTTAGGATTTGATTGAAATCTAGCACAAAGACATACTGAATACATTATATCTGGATTGCTAGCAATAAGATATAACAAACTACAAATCATACCTCTGTATAACTTGTTGTCAACTAACTTTCCAGTTTCATCCAAATCAAGTTTTATATTAGTACACATAGGAGTTGTAAATGTCTTGCTGTTCTCAAGTCCAAATTTCTTAAGTAAATCAGTAATGTAATTTTTTTGATTTAAAACATTTCCAAAATATTTTTGAAATATTTGAAGACCCAAAAAGAAATTTAATTCTCCCATCATACTCATTTCAACTTCTTCTTGCATTAATTTTTAAAATTCATGACAAAGAGTTTTATTTGTTGATCCAAAGATTACATCATCAACATAAATTTGAACCAATAAAACATTATTTTTCACAGTTTTCTTAAAGAGTGTTGGGTCTGCAATTCCAACAGTAAAATCATTTTTCAAAAGAAAAGAACTTAATCTTTCATACCAAGCTCTAGGTGCTTGTTTAAGGCCATAAAGAGCTTTAGTATGTTTAAAAACAGAATCAGGTTTTTGAGAGTTTTGAAAACCAGGAGGTTGCTCAACATAAACTTCCTCCATTAAATAACCATTTAAAAAGGAAGATTTAATATCCATATGAAATAATTTAAGATTCATATAAGATGAGTAGGCTAAAAGGATTCTAATGGCTTCTAACCTTGCTACAGGTGCAAAAGTCTCATCATAATCTATTCCCTCTTCTTGATTATTTCCTTTAGCTACTAATATTGCTTTATTTCTAGTTATTGTGTCTTGGTTATCCTATTTATTTCTAAAGACCCATTTGGTTCCTATTACAGGAAAATTCTTAGGTCTTTCCACTAAATCCCAAACTTCATTTCTTTTAAACTGGTTTAATTCATCTTGCATTGCTATTACCCAGCTTTCAACATCTAAGGCTTCTTCTATAGTCTTGGGTTCTTGTTGAGATAGGAAGGTAAAGAATTCCACTAGGTTTCCTAAGTTTCTTCTAGTTTGAACACCAGTTTCTAGGTCACCTATAATAGTTTTTAAAGGGTGATTCTTTAGGGTTTTAGACTATCTAGGTAAAATATTTAAAGATTCTTCAGTATCATGTTCCTATGAACTGGACTAAATTTCTTTAATATCATTTTCAAAATCATTCTTTAAATTCTCAAGTCTCATGTTATCATTAGATTCAAGTTCATCCATTTGTTCTGTCTTTTTCTAAAAAGGATCAGATTCATCAAATTTCAAATGAACTGATTCTTCAACAATCCTTGACTTCTTATTATAAACTCTATAATCTTTGGAGGTAGCAGAATATCCTAATAAAATACCTTCATCAGATTTTGGATCAAACTTACCAAGATTATCCTTGGTGTTTAAGATATAAACATTTCATCCAAAAACTTTAAAGTAATTTACTTTAGGTTTTCTGTTATTCCATAGTTCATAGGGTGTCTTTTTCAAAATAGGTCTAATTAAAACTCTATTAATTATATTACAAGCTGTATTCACAGCTTCTAGCAAAAAATATATAGGTAGGTTATATTCATTAAACATAGTTCTAGCCATTTCTTGAATTGTTCTATTTATTCTTTCTACAATCCCATTCTATTAAGGTGTTCTGGGTGCAGAAAAGGTGTGTTTAATACCCATATTGGAGAAAAAGGAATTAAATTCCAGATTCTCAAATTCTCCACCATCATCACTTCTCAATGAGATTATATTGAAACCATTTTCATTTTGAACAGATTTGAAGAACCTTTCAAATAAAGTAAAAGCTTCATTTTTAAATTTCAAAAATAAAATCCATGTAAATCTTGAATAGTCATCATCTAAAACATATACATATAATTTACCATCTAAGCTTTCTACTCTTTAAGGTCCAACCAAATCCATATGAATAAGTTCTAGAGGTTTAGATGTAGCAACCTTATTAACAGATTTGAAGGATGATTTGTGTTGCTTGCCAAGTTGACATGCATAACAAAATCTGTCACTTTCAAATTTAAGACAAGGTAAATCAAAAACTAAATGTTTCTTAGATAACTTATGTAAAACATATACATTTCAATGATCAAGTCTCCTATTCCAGATCTAGGATTCACTTACTTTAGCAGTGAAGCAGTTTACTTGTTGTTTACACAGGGAATTTAAATCCAAAGTATAGACATTTTTAGTTATTGGTGCTTTAAATTTAAACAGTTTATCTTTAGAAACAGTACAACAATTGTTAGTAAAATCAAAAGTATATCCATCATCACAAAGTTGAGAGATACTTATCATATTGTGTTTTAGTCCTTGTACATAAAGTACTTTTTTTATTGAGACTGTTTTTGGATCTCCAACAGTTCCAATGCCAATGATTTTTCCTTTGGCATTGTCACCAAATGTGACAAGTCCTTCTTCCATTTGAGTGAGTGAAGAAAAATTCCATGAGTTTCCACTCATATGTCTTGAGAAGCAACTGTCCATGTATAATATATCTTTTCTTCTCTGGTGACCTGCTACATGAAAATACATTCAAACAAATTGCTTTGGTACCCATATTTTGTTGGGTCCAGGGGTGTTAGCTAGCAATGATCTGGGTATCCAGATTTTCTTTGTTCTTTTAAAATTAGCTGAATCTTACAAGTCTTTTGAAACATAGGCTTTCTTAATACCACAAATTTGAGGTTGTCTTAAGAAACAGTTTTTAGCTACATGTCCCGTTGTCCCACAAAAATTACAATTAACCTTTTTAGAGCTAGGAACAAAATAATTTTTAGATAGATTTGGTTTTTCTCCTTTACTGCCAATTCTAAATCTCTTCTTTTTAATGACAGTTTTCCAAGAATTTCATTTAATGAATTCTCTCCTTTTGTAAAAACCAATGTAGCCTGTTTGTAAGATTCTACTTCATCATGCAGTGTTTTTATTCTTGATTCAAAATTAATATAGTTAGTGTTAATCAAATTGTATTTATCAGTTAATTACTTATGTTGTTTCAGCATTGTATCTATTTCATCTGAAAAAAATTTATGTTTATTTTTTAGTGACTTATGTTTCTTAAATAGTCAGTCATATCTTTCTTCAAGCATATTGCAGTAAGTTGCAAGTTTTTCATTTGTGTAGCCTGATTCAGAATTTGATTCAGAGGAGTAATATGAGTGTACCTCATTAGTTTCTGCCATAAAGCACATGTTTGCTTTTAGATTGAATTATTCTTTCTCTAAGCTTGATTCAGAAGAGCTACTAGAGTCTTCAGATACACTCCAAGTGGCTTTCATAGCTTTCTTGTCTTTCTGCTCAAAGTCATTTCTTTTGAAGAATTTCTTCTTCTTTGTATCCTTTAATTGTGGGTAATCTGGTCTGATATGTCCCATATTTTTGCATTTATAACATCTTACTTCATTATTATCTCCCTTAAAGGATTTTTTGAAGCCTATTTTCTTGTTGGAGAATTTTCTAAATTTTTTGGCTAACTGAGCCAGTTCTTCATCTGAGTTGGATGAGTCAGAGCTTTCTGATTTAGCTTTGAATTCTTTGTTCTTCATCTTTCTATTCTTTTTTTTGTGAAGTTACCTTCAAGGCAGTATCATCTCTTTTGATAAGCACTTTATTTTCATTAGGCTCATCTTGCATTTCAGCTTCATACATCATCAGTGTACCAATCAGCTCTCTCATAGTTAGATCTTTGATAGGTGTTGATTGTCTGATTGCAGCAGAAATACAATTCCATCTAGTAGGAAGTACTCTCAGTACTTTTAATGCTTGATCAGCCTTCTGGATAGGTTCTCCTAGAGTAGTTATGTTATTGACAATTTCTGTCAATCTCCCATTCATTTGGGTAATGCTCTCACCTTCAACCATTCTAAAAGTATCAAATTTCAGTTTTGCAGTTGGATATCTTATTTGTCTCACATTTTCTGTTCCTTCAAATTCCACAGCTATTGTATGCCACATCTCATATGATATCGAGAATTGAGACACTCTGTTAAATTCATCTGGTCCTAGACCACAGATAATTGCATTCATAGCCTTCGAGTTCATATCGTAATCTGCCTCTATAGCAGCACTCCATGTCTCAGGATTTTCAGGAATTTCATAAGGAGTCTGAATCTTTTAATAGACTCTATATCCAAGGTTTTTCAGATATATTATCATGCATGATTTCCAGCAACTATAGTTTTCACCATTAAAATATGGTGCTCTGACCATCGACATCCCTTCTCTTGTATCAGTCATGATGCTCTATTGTTTAATCCTTAAATGCTTATAGCTTTCTAAGGCTCTATCAGAATCTCCTCCTCTGATACCAATTGTTGGATATGAATCTACAGATTATACACAAGAGGGGGGGGGGGGTGAATTGTGTATTTTGAATTTTTTTAATAACTCTTCTCTTGAACGAGTTCTGTCCTTTATACTTTATCAGATTTGATCGTGCAGCTAAAAAAGTAAAATCAGGAACAAAAAGATGTATAGTGGTTCGGGGAACAGAAATCCCCTAGTCCACTCCACCAACGCTCAACCCCACGAGCTTGGTGATTTTCACTATCTGGTCCTCTTTTCCACAGACCGATTCACAACTGAGTACATGCAGTTGAAACCTTTACAATCCAAGGGAAATCAAATCCTTCTGGTTCAAACACAAACCTACATAGCTTAGAACGAGAAGCTGGTTACTCAAGAATAAAAATAATTTCAGAAATAAATTTCGAGTTGATCTTCACAATTGCAACAAAATGCAATTGACAGCAGATGGATCGAAATCTCTAGAAATATTGATTTTCAGAACGAAGCAGTTCTGAGTTTATCCAGTTGCAGTAGATATAGAGATATAGTTCACAACCTCAGCAGTAGAAGATCCATAGTAGATATTCGATGTAGAATAGGTGAATCTTCTATCGAGTTCCTTCTTCTTGAACAAACAGAGATTTTACGCTCCTGTTGAATTAGCAGATCAATCGTGAATAGTTGCAACCTCTGTTTTCCACCTTTTTCAATAATAGATCGATCAATTTCTCTTGTATCTAGTGTTTCAGAGAGAACATATATAATAAAGCATATCTCCTACACATTTAGATCCATAAAAGTCGCCTTCTGATTCGTGATATTCAAAATTTTGAATTTACAGATAATTCGTAACTTCCCTTAAGACTCGGCATAAAAAGATCCTTTTAATTAGATCTAAAATCCATTAATAAAACGGATTTGAATCAGTCAAAGTTGTACTATAAAAACGACTTTAAATCCAGCTTGAAATCCGCCTAGAAATTAGCTTACTGATCATTGCACATAAATATCGTTTGTCAAAATTTCCGACGCCAAACATAAGGTTGATGACACGGCCTCCAAACGTAGGGTTAGTAACATAGTCTTCAAACGTAGGGTTGACAATGTAAGGTTGAAAACGTAAGGTTTAACACAAAGGTAGGGTTGATCATCCATACTTTTTCTTCAACACTCAAATGTATGGTAAAAGATCCATACTTTTATTTGATCCATACTTTTCCAAGAACGTATAGTTGTTTACAAAAGTAAGGTTGATGAACCATACTTTTCAGAAACAAACATAACGTTTAGAATTTACGTACGGTTCTCCTTCTATACATTGCTGATAACAAAAATGTAGGGTTCCTTCCTAATGTAAGGTTCTTCTTCCATACTTTGCTGAAAATGTATGGTTGTTTAACCATACTTTTCTCTTATCTCAAAAAGTATACATGCTTTTCATCCTTATTCTACGTTTATCCACGTAGGGTATGAACAGTGATTCCAGAACGCACTAAAGCAGATTCCGCACTATATTTATCTACGTAAGATATGAAAAGTGATTCCAGAATTCGCTAAAACAGATTCCGCGCTAGGTAATAAATTATCATTATTTCAAGAGTAAAATATATTAATAAACTCCTGAAAAATACTAAATAAAATCATTAGAAAATAACTAAGGGTATTTGTGAGCATAAAAATTATCATAAAGAGACAGAGTATTATTTTCAATAATCTCCCCCTTTAAATAACATTAATACGTATTGTTGAAAACAATGCTTCGCTCAACAGTTGCCATGTACTAGGATGGTTGATGGATAATTACTATGTGATTTATATTAATTGGGGATTAGTGGTTCCTAATTCCATGAGTATAGTGATGATGAGGTAATCCCATTATTGTTAAGGGGATGTTCACCAAATTTCTATCAAGTTGCATCAAGATATCAGGAGACACATATGGTGGATAAGAATTAAGAGAGACAACATGACATTCATCTCTCATTTCCTGACATGTCAAAGGATAAATATGGACCATTAGTGACTAGTATTATTACTTTAGACACTCCCTATGTCTATGTGGAAGTGTTATGATGTTATTATGGAAATTATGACAGGGTTTCCCACAATGCTGTGAAGTAGAGATATTGTATGGGTGATAAATTATGGATCGATGATGGTGGAACATTTATTTTTAATATAAGAGGAAAAAATTGAAGATAATTTGGGAGAGAATTATGTTTGTGCGATTATATGAAAACATGGTGTTACATATAATATCATATTAGATATATATTTTTATTTTGCATCATGATTTTGAAAATGTTGGTAGAAGGATATTGTGACTCAATTGATGCTGAGTGTGGTGTATAATTTGTAAACTTATTAACAATCAGAGAGAAAAATATAGAAAATGTAGGATATGATTCAGGAATGTGTACTAAATTTTATTGGAGCATGGAATGATAATATTGGTTTAGTGGAGTTTATTCAAAATAAAATTTCTATATTTGATTCAGATGGAACCCTTTTAGGCTCTTTATGGGCTGTCATGTCACTCATTGTTATGTTTGGATGACATAGGTTTGGAAATATTTGATAGTATGTGTATGGTAAAAGAGACACAAAAGAGGATTTAGTTAATTAGGTATTGGTTATTCCTTCTCATAGTAGAGAAAGTCATATTTTGATGAGATGATATTACCTTTTTAGTTTTCTGTGGGGGATCAAGTTTTTAATGACTGTTACCTCTATTGGGGCATCATCATTTATGGAGGAAAGGGAAGATGAATCCATGGTTTGTGGGACCATTTTAGATCATTAGTATTATCAAAATAGTGGATTACCAATTTAATCTTTATATGTGATATTCTTGTATTCATACCATGTTCCATGTTTCTCAGCTTTCGAGGTATGAGAATGATCTCACACATATGATCAACAGTGAGGATGATGAGTTCGAACTAGATGCTTCATTTGTGGATCAACCAGTGAAGATAATAAAAAAAGTGACAATTTTTTATTGGAATGTATGATAATAATAATTTGAGTCTTATATTATGATGGATATATCCAAGAAGATATTGGGAGTGAGAGTTAGTTTTTCAGGATCTATGACCTCAATTGATCAAGTAAGACTGCTTGACGTACTTATTTGTATGGATAACTCATTAGAGGGGATATTT
Organism: Viscum album; assembly: GCA_963277665.1. Lineage (NCBI taxonomy): Eukaryota > Viridiplantae > Streptophyta > Magnoliopsida > Santalales > Viscaceae > Viscum > Viscum album. Next base: position 1,225,536,807 of record OY728134.1, on the reverse strand, counting down.
GCGACAAATTCAGAATGGAAGGTATGTTTCCATTTATTTTTTCCCTGTATGGTCTATTTTTTTAGGGTATTATAGGTATATTAGAGAGATAACATGATTATGTCTTGGACAATCACATAGCGAAGTGCCGTAGAGGGCACCTACTATCTAGTAAGATCCATCAACTAGAGAGTGGGCCAAGTAGTAGCTGTATAATTCTATAGATCACACTTACAAATAATGGTTATCCACTAATTTTATGTTGTCCAATGTATATGTACTTCACCTATAACAAGCAGACCAACTCACTGGAGACCTGACACTGGCTAATCGGCGAATCCACCAGCCCACCTGTGGGGGTGACTAACTGGTTAATGGTGCCCAGATGGTTGATTCATCAAGACCCCATATTTTCATATAGAATAAAATATTTTACATATCTATATTATTGGTTGACCCTCATTCAACTTGGATGACTATAGGTTCTCCCTTTTGGCAATTTTTGTCATCTTATTATCCTCCATTTGATACTTCAAGATTCGATTGATTTTTCAGCCACTATAAGGTAAGATTCATCAATTATATCCCAAAGATTCGCTTTATTATAGAATATATCATATATCTAAGTGATTATGATTAAATATATGGATCCCATACTAATATTACAACGTATTAATTTCTTATTTATAGATCGATATCAGATCTAGAGAGTTGGTTACCATTCCTAATACTGAATTTAGATCTACCATTAATAGCTATTATTATTTGGTGAGTTTAATTAATTATAAGATTATTTCTCCATATAATTATTTAATCTTGTTATAGAATACCTTTTTTGATTAATTGTGATTGTTTCTAGGTACTCTTAGTATGAATGCTTGATCTGATTGGTCGGTGGGTGTTATTTTGTGATGAATAATGGTGTCCACTGATGATCAGAATCAAAAAACATAATGTAGAAAGTACTTTACCATATAGGGTTATTATATAAGTTGCTTACTTGATAATTTTTAGTTTTATGTGTGTATTCATGAGACCCATGTTTGATATTGATCACTTATGTGTTCATGTGTGACCTGTGAGACCCATGTTTAATAATGATTATATATATATATGTGTGTGTGCGTGGTTACTGAGACTCATGATTGATATGATATGTTTGTTCCTATATGTTCTATTCCACTTTATGTGTGAATGTTTATCCTATAATGGTTTTTATTCAAATTTCAAGTGACAGGTGGATTTTCAGGGCTTGGTTAGCCATTATAGGGGGAGTTTGTGCATCACATGATGATGATGATGATAAAACTAGAAATAAGGAAGGAATATAATTACTTTTATTCCTAGCCTGAGGTAGGGATGAGATACATCAATATTTTAGACTAACCAAAGGTAGAGAAAAGGTATGATGGACTTGTGGCCTGACCCATGATAGAGATGGGTCTCAATGACATTGTGATCCGACCCAAGGCATGTTATCCATGTGTATTTCCATTGATATATGGTGGCCCTGTGGCTAAACCCGGACCGTGAATTCTATTATTATATTCTATATGGAATGGAGCTAAGGAAATTATGGTAGGGGTTCAGGGAATCTTGGTTACTGAATGATATATTTAAGGATGATTTATTTATTTCCTTCTAGTGTATTTACTTATTATCATGTAATACACATCTAATTAATGTGAACTTATGTTAAGGATGCAATGGTGGTGTTCTACATTGTTTATACTCACACCCTACATGAGAATATTAGTGCGCCTAAATACTTCATGATCATGGATCCAGGGAAGGGAAAGGGGCCCATGATAGGTAGTTAAAAAGGTGGATTATGGTGACTAAGGAAATTACGGTACAAACTCTAGACCTTTTATAAAACATTAATTCTCATTTTAGTTTCCTTATTACATTTGTTTGACCTACTAAATTTGGGGTCATTGTTTTATTACATTTTATGAATAGGTGATACTTAACATCCCATTTAATATATAATTTTTATTACTTAGTTCTACTATGCCTTTTTGGGTTTTTATTCTTTTCTTGTTATTATTCTATTTTAAAACCATTTATATAGAGGGTATAGTATCCTTACTTATAGTTGGAAACCTCTCGCATATAGAGAGGTGAACATTAAGTCACATAGCTCACCATAACAGTTCATATGATTCAGGTAAGATCTATTCAAGTGGATCATAATCTATATTTGACAATTAAATTGAACTACTTTGGTGTTTCTATCACAAATATGGTATTTTGGTTGGAAATCATGTCTATAATTTAGTATATGGATCTTGGTTAGTTGAGAAGATTACTCTTTATATTAACCCATCATTTTCAGTCACTAAACTCCACTTCTCAGTAACCTAATCCTATTAAGGTCTCCCAACTAAGTGATTCCCAAAGAAAACACAAAAACCGTGAACATTTTAGGGAGACGCATTACTTTATTTCCTCATACAATATATTCTTGGGGTACCTAGAATTTATATGAACTACCTTGTTGGATGATTGAGGTATTATAAAGTGTTTTCTTTAGATGGAACCATACACTAATTATTTTAAATAGTGTTTAATCTCAACATCTTATGAAATATATTTTCATTCAAAATAATGTAGGCATCAACTGATTTAGTTTAAAATACTATTACTTCCACCTTAACTCATAAATTATGTTATTGAACCAAACTAAAAGACATCTACAAAAAATACTCATCTAAATGCATCCATTACATAAGTTATATGAAACCCTTTCATGAAATGTTTTTGAACTAAATAAATAAACCCTATAAAAGTAATTTTCGAGTGATAGATAACCAACCACCAAATTTCTAGGTAAGGCATAATTCTCAAGGCCATTAAACTATTTCTTCCAAATTATCATCACACAATGATACTATACTCAAGTGTAACTTTAATTCCATAAATATTCTAAAACCTATTAGTTATAAATCATTACAACTTTTAAAATCAATTTCATAACTTAGTACATAAAAAATTAAAGGTTGAAGAAAACTAAATCAATTATCATACCTAACATGTAACCCCATATATGTATTTATAATAATTTATGTAAGTAATATAACATTGAAATTAAAGAATACACATATTAATAATATACCATTTATATTCCAGAATAAAGTAGGGAATAAAATAAATAAATGAAATATTCAAACATTTAAATGTGAGAAAATATTTTTATTAATAAGTCAAAAATAAAGAAATTATAGTAATTTAAAATTAATCACATCATTAAGGATATTTCATAATTCAAAAAATATAAACACCATACCTTTATTTCCAATATGATCTCCTTCAAATTAATCATTATACAAAATTTTACATTAAATATACAATATCCAGAATACATGAATTATATATATATATGAAATATTCATATATTATTTAACATCTTTTGAATATCACACATTTAATTTTATTCAAATCTTGATGATATCAATCATTAAAAATCCTTTTGATATGGAAAGGATAATTTCTTCAGATATATTCCTTTAATTTGAACAATTAAAATTAAATTTTTATAAATATGTCATAATATTAAATATAAACACTTTGAAATTTGGACCTTATTTTTTAATTTATATAACTTCAAAAGTTTTAGTTTTATATTCCATTTAAAAAATTTATATCCAAATTATAAGTCATGAAATATAATTTCAAAAGTATTTAACATTTCTTTTTATTATAATGGAATATTTATTCATTAAATGATCTATAAATATTAAATAATTACTTATAAACATTTGATAATAAATTATTATATAAATATTTTATAAATTAAATAAACATCCCAAAATACATTTACCCATGATTTTAAAAACATATATGAAATTTAATCTATGTCTTAATTGAAATTTACAAAAAATAAATTTTATGTCAATATCATATCTGATGATATATATTATATCATAGGTTGTAGCATGGAATATTATCTAAGATATTTAACAATAGATAATATTAAAATGTGATATAACATTAAGTGCTCAAGATTCACTTTTACCATATTCATCATATCACTACGGTGAAAACATTTTATATTCTATAGCATGTAATCTATTCCATCATACATTATGACTAGCCATATGATACAATAAAAAAAATGATAAAACTAGAAGTTTAAAAAAAATTTAGAATTATATGATATCTCATATTGTATGGAATGAACTTATTGTATATTATGAAATACTATGTTATATTACGAGCCACAAAACAAAATGTCCATAATTTTTAATTACAAGGAATATAATGGCCATATGATATATAGTTTTTTCATTAGAAAACATGAGTTTAAGGATTAAAGGACAAGGAAAATCTTGGATAACACTAGTGGGTTTCAAGAGAACCATTAATAGTCAATCAACATAGTGAAATAACGAAATCCATATCCAAATATCTACCATTATTGAAACCTAAAAACATGTACAAAACAAAATGAATAACACATGGATACCATACATTGACGATGGACACTACCAATATTTTCATTTCCATTATTGATGAAGATTACTGAGAGGTATCTGAAGGAATAATCCTCCATGTTCAAGGGTTGAAATTCAATCACCCATCATATATACGAGAATCTCTTTCATTTCTTGTCCCGCCAGTTCCTCACATAGTAAATGAAAAGGAAGATGAAAGCTACCAGGCATGGGAGAATTGATATAACATAATAAAATAATTAACTATCAATATCTCATGGTGATTTCTTCATTATATTTTCCTTAAGGTGGCACCTGAGTGTTCATGCATAAAATTATATGTTACATAACATATGAGTTAATACTTTAACCATCCATACATTCATCATATGAATACATGTTGATCCTTAAAAGTGTGTCATCTTATGAAATGCTTAATGATAACTTCTTTGGAAGGTAAATCTAATTGATAAATTTTAACAACTCACAAACATTAATAGAAACAAGAATCCTAATGAATCATATCGTGTGATTCAATTCCCAATGGATCTCCCTTGTCATACTCTATGATTAGAATAAAGTAGTGTCATGTAATGCAACAACATACCTTATGGAAAAATCATATCATCTCTTATGATATGGATAAAATGAATCACATAAAAAATTCAATTATTGTATATCTACTTTAGATACATCTTTTATATACAATTTTGTAGAGTTAACGACGACCTATAAAAATCATGTAGAACCACATATAACATCACTAGTGAAATAAAAAATATAAAATGAAAACAACTGCCAATATTGATCATCCTTTGAACATAACTAGAGAGAATGTCTACTTATAACATGATATATTCTCACTTAAACCTCATGATCAGTAAACTTAAAGCACATTTTCCACCAAAATAAGGAAGAGTGCACTATCATTTGATATAAGAAAAATACACAACATAATTCCTCTAAATAAGGATTAAATATGTTATTCTCCCCCATAATTCTCAATACATCTATAAAAGCATGATAAACATCACCACATGATATCTAACTTAGGAAAATTTCACCCATATTTACTTTCTCTATATTATAACATGCCATGATGTCATAATACCATATAAAGACCGCTCATCACTGCTAATGAAAATTCTAATCCCATTAAGGTAAAAAATAGCATAATCTATTATATTCTATAATGACCACAATGTACTCACCAATAATATAATTCTACCATAACTATAGATAAAACACAATTGTCTCAAGCATAAAATTTAGGAAAGAATTATTATCTTCAGGGGGATGTAACTATCATGATATATAATAGACACTTTTTCACTTGAGAATCAATAAATAAACAAGTATAAGAGGAGTTTCATTACTTAAGGTGTTGAAAATGAATCCCACTTATAGATGATGATGATAAGGATCACTAACTAGATTCTATTTTAGGTACTAAAATTCTCCTAGACATTGACATGTCAATAAGAAATATGGGTCCTTATAAAAGATTTCAAGAGTACTAAAATCTTATATAAATATTAAAAAACATCATATAATATCATGAATAACTAAGGAAACTCTAAAACAAAATAATGTTCTGATGTTATTCCCAAAATAATGACTTACATAATCATAAAATGATAAAAAAATACTCTGTTTATACATTACATTCTTAGGAAGCTCACCTCTCATATACAAAACATTTATTTTGATATATTTTCATATAAATGAGGAAATTAAATGTATTCTAAAAATGTTTTAAAATTCATAGAAGGATCCTCCTATAATATTGAGTAAACCTTAATATGATCGATGATCCCAACCTTAAACTACACTAGAAACTCTTGAGAAACTGATGTCACCAGCCCCATGAATTCATCATGGGTGTCTATGGCTATAAAAGTTATTAGCATTAATAAAAAGTGTCCATAGAGACCCCATAAAGAATTTATAAAATATACTTATCTATCAACCAAATATAATGATATCAATACCATAACTTAATCATTAGGAACTTAAAGTTCCCAGTCAGTGTATTGTATCACTGATAGGGGGAGGGGGTGAATCAGTGATACTCTTTTTTCTTTTATGTTTCAATTGAAACAACCTTCTCCTATTAAAGATTCAATTCCCTACTAAAATAAATTAAAACACACATCCAAAAGAACAAAAATATTTACATGCTTAACTATTCAATATGAATAGCTACATCCTTGTTATAGTTTAGATACAACCCAATAATATATAATCCACTAGAAAACAATCATTTTATTACAATGAGTAGGATATACCCTTACACTCGGGTGGGACTTTGAAGACAATCCAAAAGTGTGTGTGCACCCTCTTAACACAAATAGGGTGAAAAAATTGTTATGTAACAACTCATATTACCTGCAATTATTTTTAATTCAACAATTTATTCAATTGAAATGCAATTATTCAATTATATACTAATAATAAAGGTAAGAACCTCAGGGAATTTGTTACATAAAACTTATTTCTATTTTTTGGGGTATGATTTTTCCAATACGATTCCTCTGAGTCCAATTATCCCTGATACAGTTCTCTCAATAATTTTTTTGATAGAATACAATAGAAATAAATTATCACCACTTCAATACTCTTTCCCCGGTCCAGAAATTCTCAGTAAGGTAAAACCCAATACAGAAATCCCGAAGCTGATTAATCCACCTTGATACAATGATCATCTGAATACAATTAAAAATTTTAATATGATTATCCACTGAATATGATAAATCTTGAATACAATGATCATCCAAATAATATGTTGAAATATTTTTTCCTATATTTCACATAACCATAAAAACTTATTAAATAAAAGATCAATACGATATCCTATTTATCTCACTGAAAACTTAGAGATTCTTTCTATACTGTAGTGAACGACACTAATAGTTAGAAATTACAATGTACTTTCCCTTTTATAGGTGATCCATGAGAGGCTTTGGAAGGAATCAAAAGATACTTTCCCACTCACACAAATTCTCCCAAATTTTAATTTCTCCTGAAATCTCAGAGAAATTATGAATTTTTCAGCGCTTCTCTATTCTTCTAAAAACTTATACAATCTTCACCTATTCTTCTCCAGATTCCCAATTAAATTTATAATATTATTACAATTAAAAAGAATGATTTCAATTACTGGGACCAATTCTAATTTCTGAGACCAATTTCAATTGCTTAGACCATTTTCAATTTCAGATACTGATTTCAATTGAATATCAAGATCCCCCTTGATAGAAAATTTTGCAAACTCCATCATCACTACACTTGACCCAATTCAAATAAAAATCATCTTCTTCTCCTCTTATCTTGACCTTGTTGAACACCACTTCAAAGGATAGACAAAATAAATCAACTCTTGACCCACTTGATGAAGAAGTTTGAAAATAAGTCAGAGTTCATCTATCTCTTCCACCCTTTCTACGATTATCCTGGATACAATCATTATGATATCGATCATTCTAATGTTGATTATCCTAAAATTGATCCTTTTCTTCTGGATCCTGATATTGATCATTTTGATATTTATCATTATGATATTGATCATTCTGATATTAATAATTCTTAAATCAATCATTCTAATATTGATCATTAAGATATTGATCATTATGATATTGATAAATATTATATTTATCATTATTATATTGATCATTATAATATTTTTCATTCTCTGATTGATCATTTTTATTTTTATCATTTTGATATTAATCATTCTGATATTGATCATTCTGATATTGATCATTTTGATTTTGATCATTTCAAGATTGATCATTCTGATATTGATGATTGTGATATTGATTATTTTGAGATTGATCATTATAATATTGATCTTTCTGATAATGAGAAGTTTATCGCCTATATGATGGATTAATCACATGCTACATTATATCGGTACCACCTCTTCAATTCGAAACAAAATTTTAATCGATACCAGCATTTCAATCAGTATCACCCTTTCAATCAATATTAACTTTTCAATCAATACCAACTTTTCAATCATTCTGGGTATGATTATCCTGATGTCGATTTTTAAGTATGTTGTTGATGGAAAATAAAATGCTATAGTAAATCAGCATCACTTCTTTAATCAGCATCACCTTTTCAATCCACCTGGAATCCGATCATTTTGAAAAAAAATTGATATCCCTTCTTTATATACACCACACAGATACAATAAATATGGATACAATCTTTTTTGTATTGGAAACATCTCTTTCACTCCCCTTTCCTCCATTAAGCTTGCATCATAAGTTCTCAATTTAACTCTTGATCTATATGAAATACGAATAAGCAAATTATTGTCGTATTTAAAACATCATAGTCATAATGACTCTAATTCCCCATCAAAACAACCACTTCTATCATACTCGATCAAGAGTGAATCCAATCAATTCCTTGTTACGATATTTTAAAGTACTAGACCCTCATTATGATCTTTTTCAATACCAGACCCCCATTAAAATCTTTTTCAATACCATACCCTCCTTACGATAATTTTCAATACTAGACCATCATTATGATATTTTTAAATACCAAACTAAAACACCTTCTTATCATTATGATGGACAATGTGAGTCAGATTCTTATAAATACCATGAATCCAATTTTTATCAATACCAGACCCAAACATCATCTTTCTCAACAAACTTTCTTTCTTTCAGGATACTAATCATCTAACAACAAATAAAACCAAAATATATCATGGGCCTAACAATCTCCCTCTTTGTTTTTGTTGTCAATACCCACTTAAATCACCTAAACCACATGGATATTTTATTACATTTTATTCTCTCTATTATTTTATTGCTCCCCCTATTTCTTTTACCTCTCCCCCTTTCTATTATCTCTTCCACTTGTTGACAATCAAATTCAAAGGGACCATCATTATAAGTTTCTCCCTTATTGTAAAATGATCTCCATTTCCAAGGGTTGGAACCTTTCTTCAACATAGGTATATGATTATACACTGAATGAGCCTAATATTCATTGTTAATTTATATATTATTCATGTCCCATATTATTCATAAACACCATTTTAGTTCATTTTACACTTTGAACATTATTTCATATAATAATTGTAATTTCTTCTTAAAATGAACTATTACGTGGTACATTTTTGAACATCATTTAACATAACCAATGATCTTGATTTTATTTTAATATTTAAATTTCAGGTTTCTCATTATATTGGTAACAATTCATACTTTTGGAGTACTTGAATATTCAGATTGGAAGACCACTAAAGTTGTCCTTGAACAAACAACATTCTGGGTGAAGTGAACTGGAAAGATGCCCAATAAAACTACTATAGCGGCCAATATAAAAGCCCAATAATTATGAACATTTAAATTTAGATAGAGGATCTCATTGGGAACATTTCATTAAATAGTGTACAAATCTAATTCTTATTTATGAATGGATTTCCAGGCGTCCCAAGTTGGAGATAAAATTCTAGGCCAGATTTTGCAGCTCAGAAAAACATCCCACTAATTTAATCATATCTAAAAAAACAAATTAATTTGGGATGAAATTCTACAGAGAGATAGGATACATCAGTATATTAATGTTTTTATTATATGTCCCACTCCAATTCAGCCATCTGGAAGGACATTTAGGTGACTCTATTTTGTGGATGAATGTTGACTGCCACTTCATCTCAAGGATAATGAAGTCCACTCTCTCATACTTTCCACCACCCTAGGCATACCATACTCAAGTGGGATACTTTATAATGTTGGGAGCTCAACCCAAGCCTCAGGAAATGCCTATTTAAGGCAGTGTTGGTGGAGGAGTTTATCATCTTTTGTTCTTTCTTTCATTGTAATTTTATGATGCAATTTTGTTGTCTCAAGTTTGTCTTTCACATGTAAGTTGTTATAATTCATCTTAGATTCTTAATAAAAGTTCTTCTTCTCCTATTATCCTATTATTATTCATATCATGTTGATACCGTTGGCTCCAGGTGTGAATTTATTCACACCAAACCTTTTGAAATTATCACACAACGATGGAGTGATCTTTATTTCATTGTTTTATTTTTTACTTCTCCATTTCCTCCATCATGAGTCTACTTCCCTCTTCCATTGAAACCATAGAATCAATGGAGGGATAACAATATTATGGGTTGATCCAAGGAAGTATAAATGGGATGTATTGGATGGTATTTATCACCTCATTAATGTCTAATCATTTATATTAATTGATATTTTTATTTTATGATTTTAAAACTTCTTCGTCCTTGTTGAATTTTAAGGAAACATACTTCTAGTGCTAATACAAACCTTTACCTTGGAGTTCTCATGAATTTGATCCTCCAAGTGTGTAGGTGATTAGTATTATGGTGTGTTGGTATCAAACCAGTAAGTTATGAGGTTGTTTAATCTTCTTTAATAAACCCATCTCAAATATAATTAATTGAAATCGTTAAAAAAAGAATTCCATCTAATCCACCCCATGTGATATCCAAGGATCGACTCATTATTTTAAATTGAATTAAATTAAGTATATTAGAATTCAATTAAAACCATATAAAATCAATCCAATTTGGCCACTTTATAGAAAAAACAATCCCTATAATATACGTGTATGTATGTTACTTCTTAGGTCTCTAAGGATTCGACAACCCAAGATAAAATACAAGAGACCTATTAACCCTAAAAACTTGGGTAAATTTGGACGAGACCAAATTTTGGAGCCATTTATGGGGCCCAAGTAAGTCATCTCAACACCCATTCTATTCTCCATCATTTCTTCTTTTCTCATTCAAATTCTCTTATCTTTTCCCTCTCTCGATTTTTTTCTTTTTCTTTTGGTGTATGTCCACCTACACTCGTGACCAATAAACCCATATAGTTAGGGTGGATAGTCCTGGGGTTGGGGAGTCAAGTACAAAAAGGGAACTATTTCTATTAGATCCTAATCTTCATAACACTCCAAATTCAAAAACTGGTCCTATTTCAATGGAAGGTCTTGTAATAAACCAACTTATAAACTCGGGTGGGAACTACAATGGAAATCCAAATGAGGCAGCCCCAAACTTGGGGAATGAAGTCAATCAAACCATTAATGACTACATGAAACATACCTAGACCAATGCACCCTATTGAATTAGACATGCTTCCCTTGGATAATCCCACTATGTTTTGAAACCACATTTCCCAAACCACCTTCCAACCTTCCATGGGATAGTGTCAGAAATGCCATACCTTCATGTAAAATAGTTTAATGACATTATTGAAACAATGTGGCCACCAAATCAACTTGAGTTAGCAAAGATGAGGCTCTTTCCTTTCTCACTAAACGATCGAGAAAATAATTGTTTAAAAAATCTGAGACCTTCATCAATCCACTTCTGGGATCCATTGCAAGGAGAATTTTACAAAAAATACTTCCCCCATCACAAAACAATTACACTTAAAAAGAGCATCCAAAACGTTTTCGAAAAAGAAACGATGTAATTTTATGAAACATGGGATATGTTCAAGGACACACACAGCATGGTACCTCACCATGTATTTTCAATCCCAGAACAAGTACAAATTTTCTATGATGGGTTGGGCCCAGGAAATAAACAATTCATTGACATGATTTATAATGGGACCTTCAAAAAAAGCCCCAAATGATGCTTATGAGTATCTAGAAGGACTTTTCGAACAAAAACAAACATTGGGAACATCACCTTACTATGAGAAGCCACCCAAATATAGTAGAATTCAGAGACTTAGGAAGGAACAAAACCTTAGGGAAAAACTTGCTACACTCACTAGTAAGGTTGAGGAGATCGATCTTAGGAAGGTCTATGAAATTCAAATTGTTAACCCTATTTGCACAATTTGTGATAAACATGACCACAAGACTGAAAAATGCCCAACCACCCCTTCCATTAAATATGTTCTTCTAGGAGAAACACCAGAAGAGGTCAATGTTCTAAACTTTCAGAATCCACAGTACCAAAACACTTTCAATCCAAGGTACAATGACCATCCTAGATTCCATTGGAAAGATAACCAACAACCTAGCCAGCCATAAGGACTAAACCCCCACCCTACACAAAATTTCCAAAACTATAACCAATTCCAACCACAACTAGAACAATAACAACATCCTCTTGTACAATACCAACAACCCATCCAGAAACCCATGAAACAACCAATCTAACAACCAAAGTATCCTCCTGGGATAAACCAACTAGCACAAGCCCCTATTCAATCTGTCCCTCTACCAATCCTTGAACAGTTGGGTAAACAAATGGAGAAAATGAACTCATAAGTCTCATCCTTTAACCATGAAATAAAAACCATTAAAGCTGGGAAGGAAACCATGCCCACTCAGGTGGTAACATCCTCAAATTTATGGGGAAAATCCAGTTACATACACAAATCTCATGAACAACTCAAAGAAGTTACTATTTAAAGAAGTGGGAAATACATTGAGAAACCTGAACAAGCCATACCAGAACCATTAAAAGATTAAAAAACAAATGAAAATTATGAAGAACCACCCATATATTCTGAAAAATGCAATGATAATGTGAAGGAACTACAACCAAACTAAACAATCAAACAACCTGCTCCCTTCCCTCAACACATTAGAGGAAAATCTAAAATAGAACTGAATGAAACTTTGAGGGAAATATTCTCTCAGGTTAAGTGGAACATCCCCCTTCTTGATGTAATCCAAACCATTCCTTCCTACTGAAAGTATCTTAAGGACTTGTTCACTTATAAAAGGAAATCTTCATATAAAAACAAATTCCTTTTGGGTGCTAATGTGAGTACCACCATTCAAGGGACCATTACTCAAAAGTTCAAAGATCCATGATGTCCATACATCAATGTTGAGATTGGAGAGAACAAAGTTGTCAAAGATCTTTGTGATCTAGGAGCCAGTGTGAACTTCATTTCTTATTCCATGTATTGTAAGTTATGGCTCAAAGAACTCCAACCCACATTTTTCACTCTTCATCTTACTGATCGTAGTATTCAAGTTCCAAAGGGGATCTTAAAGAATGTTTTGGTGAAAGTCAAAAATTTCATTTACCTAGATGACTTCATTATCCTTGAAAATCACCCAAGCTTAGGTCCTAGGGAGAAAAACCCCATAATCCTTGGTTGTCCATTCTTTGCAACAATCAAATCAGTCATCTGAGTCCAAAATGGGAACATGAAAATACCCTGAGGGAAAATTAGTCTAGAACTGAACATATACAATGAAAACTCTCAAATTGGAAATGATGAAGAAATTCATGAGGTTAATTGTATTGGTAGTATTGGTAGTGAACTCAAGGAACATCAAGGAATTTCTGAAGGATGTTTAAGTTAATAATAGATTGATTTTCTTTGTTCACATGATGGGAAATTTTTCTCCATGGATTGAATCTCTTTAATATAGTTCTATTGATGATTTTATAGAATCACCAATCATTGATACCATGGGTAAAATCAAAAAAATTGAGGACTTACCCATTCCTGACACTTCTTTGGCTAATTTAGTGGATGAAAATTCTTTTCACAATGAACCAACTCTATTAATAAATCTGAACAAAGAAATTGTGTTCAATAAAAAGACTCACCCTTTCTTGGAATGTGATAACCAATCTAATTTATAATTTAAGGTATTACCTTCATCAATCTAGTATGTGATCTTAGGGGACAATAGATCCTTTCCTGTTGTCATTTCTTTCTCTCTTGAAGCCAATAAGGAGATGATGCTTCTGAATGTCCTAAGAAAGCATAAGAAAGAAATTGTATAGACACTTTGTAATATTCCTGGTATTAGACCACTCATTGGAACTCATTGTATTTTTCTTGAATCTGAATCCAATCCATGTCTTCAACCTCAGTGAATAATCAATCAAAATCTTATGGATGTGGTAAGGAAATAACTTCTTAAGTTATTTAAAGTAGGTATCATCTACCCCATAACTGAGAATGAGTGGGTAATCCCAATTCAATTTGTCCCAAAGAAAGTTGTAATTACTATTATGAGGATGGTGACCCTCTACCCACAAGGGTTAGTAGTGGATGGAGAGTCTGTATTGACTATAGGAAGCTCAACTCTTGTACCAAGAAATACTATTTCCCCTTGGCCTTTATTGATCAAGTCCTTGAGTGAGTGGTGGGATATCAATTATATTGATTCTTATATAGATTATCAGGGTATAATAAAATTTATATATCCTTATAGGATCATGGAAAAACAACCTTCACTTGTCCATTCGACACTTTTTCCTTCAAGCGCATTCCCTTTGTGTTATGTAATGCTCCTGGTACCTTCTAGTGGTGCATGATGGGAATCTTCTTGGACATGGTATGGGATGGTTTAGAGGTCTTCATGGATGACTTATCCATCTTTGGGGATTATTTTGAGGGATGATTTTTGAATGTTGAAAGGGTTTCGTCAAGATAAGAGGATAATAATCTCATCCTAAATTGGGAAAAATGCCATTTCATGGTAATGGAAGGACATGTTCTAGGACATCTGGTATCTGGTAGGGGATTGAAGTTGATAAATCTAAGGTTGACATCATTCGTCAGCTCCCCTCTCCTAAAAATATTAAGTAAGAGAGGTCTTTCTTAGGAAATGAGGGTTTCTATAGAAGGTTCATTAGGAATTTCAACTCTATTTCTAAACCACTTTTTACTATATTAGTGAAAGATGCTTCATTTTTATGGACAAAATGCTGTGAGGAATAATTCTCTACACTCAAGTCATCTCTTATCTCTCCACCTATCATGCAGTCTCCAAATTGGAAACGTTCTTGTGAAATCATGTGTAATGCCAGTGACTTTACTGTAGGAGCAGTATTAGGACAACAGCGTGATAAAAATCCACGTGTCATTGCTTATGCAAGAAAATATTTAAAGGATGAATAAATAAACTACACCATCACTAAGAAGTAGTTAATTGCTATTGTGTTTGCCTAAGAAAAGTTTAGGTCCTACCTCTTAGGATCCCCCATCACTTTGTTCACTGACCATTCTGCACTAAAATACCACTACCAAAAACAAGATGCTAAGGCTAGACTGATTAGGTGGGTCATTCTATTACAATAATTTTACCTCAAAATCAAGGATAAAAAGGGTGTTGAAAATGTTGTAGCTGATCATCTCTATAGGATGGAATTCAAAGACAACTCAAATCACCTTTATGTGTCTGATTTATTTCTTGATGAGCACCTCTATTCAGTGAGTGTTTTCCCATGGTATGACAATATATCCAACTTCTTAGTTACATGAGTCATTCCAAAATTTTTAGGGACTCAAGACTGAAGGAAATTACTTTATGATGTTAGGCACTATGTGTTTGATGATCCGTACCTCTATAAGTTCTGCCCTAACCAAGTCATTAGGAGGTGTGTCCCAGAATCTGAACAAGAGTCCATCCTTAAATTCTGTCATAGTGAGGCATGTGGAGGTCAATTTTCCTCTAAAAAAAACTTATGCTACGGTTCTTCAGTGTGGTCTCTTATGGCCCACCCTCTCAAGGGACTCCTACACATTTTGTCAATGCTTTCCTAGGTGTCCAAAATTAGGGTCCATCATAAAAAGGAATCAAATTCCACTAACTCCCATCTTAGTGATTGAAATATTTGACTACTGGGGAATCAATTTCATGGGTCCCTTACCACACTCTAGGAATATCGGTACATCATTTTAGTTGTCGATTATGAATCTAAATCAGTTGAGTCCATTCCTACAAAATCCAATGATCATCAAACTGTGATTATATTTCTCAAGGAAAACATCCTCTCTAGATTTAGAATTCTTCGGGATATCAATAGTGATCATGGAACTCGTTTTTGCAATCATCCATTCTCAACACTCATGGAAAAGTATGGAATTTCTCAAAAAGTGTCCACTACTTACCAATCATAGACCAATGGTCAAGCTGAGTTATCCAATCAATAAATAAAACAAATTCTTGAGAAAAAGGTTAATCCATATAGAAAATATTGGTTGAGAAAACTCTTATATGATCTTTAGGCATATAGAACCGCATATAAAACCATTTTAGGAATGTACCCATATAGGTTGGTTTGTGGAAAATCATGCCATTTTCTAGTGGAGATTGAACATAAGGATTTTTGGGAAATTAAGAAAATGAATTATGTCTTCACATTGGTTGGAACAAAAATGAAATTAGATCTTAATGAACTTGAGGAACTTAGGATGGAGAATTTAAAAAATTCAAGGATAAATAAATCTAGAGTTCAAGCCTAACAATCTAGACATCTTAAAACCAAACACATTATACTGGGTAAACCTATTCTTCTGTATAGCTCTAAACATCATTTACACCCAGGAAAGTTGAGGTCCAGATGGTCGGGTCTATACATAGTGCATAAGGTGTACCCCATGGGGCAGTAGAAATTCATGATACTACCAATGGTCAAACCTTTAAAGTTAATGGCCATAGAGTCAAACCATTCATTGAAATATTCCAAAAACATGAAGTAGATGAAGACTTGTGTGATCCAACCTTAGATGAGGAAAATACTTAAATAATAAGGGCTCTAAGTTAAGCTAGAGATGTTTTAAAAAAGTGCAACACGAGAGGCAACACATGGTTTTCATGTTTCCAATCTTTTTGAATCATCCTTATTTTTCAAATAGGATTAATAAATCAATTTTATATTTTAAAAAAATATTTAACTGTGAATATGATAGTACCATATACTATTGAACTATTCTTCTATTATGAGTATGGATGGGTATGAAAGGGGATCAACATATTCATCCATGTCACGTGGTGTAATCCTTGAGTAATACATTACCCCGGAATTTAAAAAGAATACAATGTATCATCACTTTATTTTTATTTTTATGTGTTTATAGGTTAAAAAAATAAAAAAATAAAAAAAAATAAAAATTAAAAGGATGTGTCGTAGCTCATTGGGAAACCCCCGCCACAATTGGTGAACCCACGAGGACATGAACTCGGGACCAAAGGGAGACATGGGAGCGCGCTTACCACTGACCAACAACTTATAGTGCTCCCTTATTCTATAATTTTTGTATATATAATTATATTTTACTATTTTTATTATATTAATATATATATATATATATTGTCGTGTTTTTTTTGTTTGTTTTTTCCTTTTTCCACTAGGGAACTCTACAAGTGACATGGATATCAAAGGACTAAATTGGAGCAGCACGAAATTAAACTTCAACCACCAAGTGACTTTGTTACATCTTTATTATTTCAAATTACTTTGAGAACTCCTCTCCTCTACCACTACCCCCTTCTAAATTTTGTTTTCATTAAACACTGGGGACAATGTAATTATATGTTGGGGGGGGGGTGAAAATAAAGAAAACAATTACTTTTGTGTGCATAAAAAAATGCATGGGAGGAAAAATCTCTTTAACCTTGAACATGATAATACACAATGAACACATTGAAACTAAATATGAAATAATTTATCATGGCCTGATTATAATTATAATCCATGTATAATTTCATGAGCATAGATTTTGGAAGGTGTGGCTGTCTAATGTTAAGTTTCATCATTTATATTTTCATCCAAATAAAAAAAAGATCACAACACACATCCTTTGGATAGTGGGTTATTAGTTTGATTTCATGGGGTCCCCCAAATAAATAGCATAGGTTTGGTGATCATTTTAGTTTTAAAATGAGTATTCAATAAAAAAATAAGAAAATAATAAATTTGCATGTAGAGCAATGAAATGACCTAATGCGTGACTTTCGTCACTTGGGGATCGTGAATCCATAGATTTCTGGCCGGAAGTTAGCAATTTAATCTCTATTTGTGGTAATTTGACTTGTTTTTGACTGAGTTAACTCGAGATGATTCCTGAGTATGTGAGATTCACTTGGATCCATAAGGTATTTGAGCCTGGGAGTCATCAACATAGTCTTCCGACATGGGTTGACTCTATTGAGTGCAATTTCAATTACAATGGTAAAATTGCAAAAAAAAATGAATACTCAAATTAATATTGAAATGTGATTCCACCTAGAACTTCTGTCATTTCCCCCTTAATAAATATGAATCCCCATGTATATTGTGATACACAACACATCCTCATACTTAATTGATATTAGATGAAACATAGCGATGAATTTGAACAAAGTAATGGGATTGGGATTGGGATCTTTTTACGAAACTATATTGTATTAAATTATTTTTATGCATTGCATAGTTGATTTATATAAGGGTTTTTTGGTGACCAATTTTTATTAATTTTTTTTTGGAAATGGGATTTCGAATTTCACATTTTTGAGACATATTTTTCTCAGGACTAGAAAAACTCAAGTTCGGGGGTGTGATTAGTCACTGAATGAGGATAATATTAATTGTTTATATATATAATATTCATGTGATTTATTATTCATAAACAAAATTTTAGTGCATTTTACACTTTGAACATTATTTCATATTATTATTGTAATTTTTTCTTAAAATGCACTATTACATGGTACATTTTTGAACATCATTTAAAGTACCCAATGATATTGATTTTATTTTAATATTTAATTTTCAGGATTCAAATTATATTGTTAACGATTCATACTTTTGTAGTACTTGAGGATTTATATTGGAAGACTACAAAAGTTGGCCTTGAATAAACAACATTCTGGGTGAAGTGAACTAGACATCAGTCCAATAAAACTATAGTAGAGGCCAATATCCAAGCCCAATAATTCTGAACATTGAACTCAATATTGAGAAAATTGTGGGGAAAATTTCATTAAACAGTTTACAAAACTAATTTTTATTTTTGAGTGGAGTTCCAGGTAGCCCAAGTTGGAGATAAAATTCTGGGCCAGATTCTGCGGCCCAAAAAAACATCCCACAGATTTATTCATATATTGACAAACAAAAATTCATTTGGCCTGAAATTTAACATAGATATGGGATACATTAGTATGTTAATGTTTTTTTATATGGAACACTCCAATTCAGATATATAGAATGACATTTAGGTGACTCATTTCGGCGGATTAAATATGTCTGCCACTTCGGCTCAAGGATAAAGAAGTCCACTCTCCCATACTTTCCACCCTCTCAGGCCTACCGAATTCAAGTACAATCCTTTGTAATTTTTGTTGATCGACCCAATCCTTTTTAAATTCCTATTTAAGGAAGTGGATGTGGAGTAGATTATCATCTTTGGTGCTTTCTTTCATTGTAATATTATACTACAATTTTTTTGTCTCATGTTTGTTTTTCACATGTATGTTGTTCTAATTCATCATATATTCTTAATAAAAGTTCTTTATATCCTCTTATCCTATTATTATTCATATCACATTGATACCATTGGAAAAAGGTGTGAGTTTATTCACACTAAACCATGTGAAATTATCAAACAACAGTGGAGTGATTGTTATTTCATTTTTTCTTATTTAATTCTACATTTCCTCCCTCATGAGTCTACTTCCTGCTTTCAATTGAAACCATATAATCAATGGAGGGATAACTCTCTTATGGTTTGATCCAAGGACGTGTAAAGGGGTTGGATTAGATGTTATTTATCACCCCATTAATGTCTAATCATTTCTCTTAATTGAGATTTTTATTTGATGATTTTAAAACTTCTTCATCCTTGTTTAATTTTAAGGCCACATACTTTAAGTGATAATAAGAACCTTTACCATGGAGTGATCATGAATTTGATCCTCCAAGTGTATAAGTGATTAGTTTTATGGCGTGTTGGTTTCAAAATAGTAAGTTATGATGTTTTTTTATCTTCTGGAATAAAACCATATCAAATATAAGAAATTGAAACCGTTAATAAAGGAATTTCATCCAATCCAGCTGAAACACGCGGCTGATTGTCACTTATCGACTGGTCAAAGTTCTGATTTTCTGCTAATGTGTATAGAAGCACTCTGGTCGAATCCTCGGCGATGATACTTTTAAAATAGTCAATTGTTTTTAGTTGATAGTATTTTGATTAGGGTTTTTTTTCAGATCTTAATTGAAATGATTGATTAACTATAATTGATTTAACAAATTGATAAAGATTTGGGTGAGTTCATTATTAGGGAGTTAAGCTTGTGATATCCTTGAGAATTGCTTTAGATTGTATTTAAATTAGCTCCCACTTCACAAGATAACATTGATTGGAATTACAAGTGTCAAGGCTTTAATCCAAGCCTTAACTTAACTTAGGGTTTTAATAAATACCTTTAATTGTTAATGGTAGTGTATTTATGGTTCCAATAATCCATGGAAACCACATGTTAAACAAAATATGTCATTAATACATGAAATGGTAAGTCCAACATACACAATGTTAACTTAACGAATACTCATCGAGCAAATACTCTCAATCACTTAACATCCATACATTTTGACTCACCCCAATGAGAGATTTAATCATCCATTTAGGTGTTTAATAATATGGTTATAATTATTATGATGATAAATTAAGAATAGAAGAAAAATTGAAGGATAAGAAAAGAGTGGTGTGTCGAACACACACACATGTACAAGGATGATAATTAAAAAAACGGACTATCAATTGAATGAGGAAGCAAAAGAAGGGAAGGTAATTCAACTGTATTTAAACTATTTTAAGAAAATTAATATTAAACTACAGAAGGTGGACGAGAATAAGAGATATTGAAGAATAAAAATTCATTAAAATAGAATTATAAAAAACAAACTTACAAGATTACAAACGAAGAACAACACAAAAGTGAAAGGAAAGAACGAGAAAAGAAAAGGTATATCAAGTGAAAAAATGAGTATGGAAGGTCCTCCCAAGTCTTTTTAAAGGATTTGGTCATTAAAATATGTGATACTCTCTTCTGAAAAGCTATCCCCTCTAAAAGAGATGAGGGGGATACTTTTATAGCACAAGGAAGTGGACTGTTTTCATTCCCAATCTATCCCTCCACTTGCATCGCCAATTTGGATATTCCAACAGACAAATATTGAGATATCTTATTCTTTAAAGTTGCGGATAATAATGTTTTCTAACTACTCTCAAAATATGGGGGCAGTTTGACCTATATAGCCAATGTTACAACGAGTTGATTAAACAATTTTAATCCATCCATTTAAATCCAGTCTTTTTGAAGTCCAAAATTTGAAAGAGTTTTTGAATAAGTATATTCCTTCAAAACCGAATGATTTCTTCAAAACATTCGGCCGCATATATTGTCTCTTTTCCACTGCAAAACCTCAGCTCTATTTGATGATTAATTCATGAGATATGTCATGCATAGTGTCCAGATTTTAATTCCATGCCAGAATGGTGGGATAGACTTCAAGGAATTAGTTGGGCCCCTTGTTCTTAGAGTTGGGAACTTAAATTTTTACCCATGATTATTTTGGATAATCAATAACATATGGTATAGTTTCATAAAATTGGGGCTTCAGAAGTTAGACCAGTAACTCAATCATGATGGCTGGTTCAGTTTCTTCACAAATTCTTTGGGTCATCTAGTGTGGTCTATGTGATCCTTCAAATGGAAGAATTTTCCCATGATCCCTTCTAAGGAAATGTTTTATATTGAATTAGGAATCCTAAAAAACATAAACCACACAATTTTAATCTATAGGGTGAGAGTTATAAATAAAATAGTAAACTGACTCAATTGGAATACTTCTAAAAATGCTCAAAAATTATACTTAGTATTAAAACATTAATATTTCACAAAAATTATGAACAATGAATATAAAATCAGTAAAGGGGGTATATAATAAGTCATGAAAAATATTAATAACATCAACCCCCTCACACGTATTCTTGTGAATGTCCTCATGTGAAAGAAATATAAAAACATAAGAAAATCATTTTCACACACCAACAAATAGTAAAATTTTATTTTCTCCAATCAGAGGAGGATTAGACTATTTCAATCATCCATTTTTAATTAAACCATAAGTTGTTTACATAAAAAAATTTCCAAAACTAATTCATTTTTCATTCTCAAATGTAGAAATGGAAAATGTGGACACTCAAAACTCACACCTCTCAAGATGATAAAATTAATTTGTGGAGGTTCACTCTTTCACCAACCAAAAGTGAAAATATTAGAGTTTGAAAGAGCTCTCAGCTTCCAATACCTATCCAAAGTGAACAAGAATCAAGAGGGATTTTTAAGGGGGTTTTTTGGCTATGGGACGGTAAGAATATAATGTCCAAGAGAGAGAAGAAGAGGGGTAAAATGCCAACATAGAAAAAAATGCACATTTTTTTGAAATGGAAGGAAATGAAAACACATATTTACAAGGGAATGATTGTGTGTAGAAAGAAACAATAGAGGATAAAAAATTGAATGGGATGAGAAGATGAAATATTTACAAACCACAAAACTTCTCCCAATGACATATGAATATAATGAAAGTGTTCTTTTTTTTCTTTTTTTTCTTCTGAAAGTTGAACTTGGAAAAGATCTCACACTCATATCCCAACTCATGACAGATCTCCTCATGACACTAATTTTAATAGTTATATCAAGATAAAAGGTTGAGGAAGGGTGATTTTTGACCTACCTAAGAAACAACGCAATCAATTTTTTTTATTTTTTTTAAATTTTTTTGATTTTTTAACACTTGTCAATAACATTTACAAAATTACATAAATGAAAGTACTTTACATTACCCAAAACACACTGAATGAAAACCTCTCCCCCCACTGAAATGGATTCTTTCCCTCAAGCATATAATAACACGGTGCAATCAAAAAAGTGTACACATAATGAAATCCGTCCCCCACCACACTTAAATTTCAAAAAATTATGCAATGAAAATCCATGTTGATATTGGGTGGGAAATGGTATTGGGCTTGTAATGTGGCTTTCAAAGAAAAGTTTTTCATAGGCTTGAAGGGGCTTTCAGAAGGAGGATTAATTTAAGGGAAATGGGAGGCTATTTGGCTATTGTGATTCTCATGTGGTTCAAAAAAATGCCTCTATCATATTAATGCACAATAAAGTAGGAAATTCAGCTCGAAGGTCCAAAAACTCAAGACTCACAAATGGTGGTGAAAACACACATTTGGAAAATATGGCCATAGGTGGCCTTGGGATGAAATCAAATGTTGTTCCTCATGGTTTGCGAAAATCATTTTCAAATCAAAAATTGAGCAATCAAATTTTGTTAATTTTGACACAAAATTCTTTATCCAAAGTCATGATCAAAATACAAAATTTTTGAGGTGAAAACATGTATGTTAACTCCCCAAAATGGTTGGACAAAATTTGAAAATATTAAGGTGAGTAATCATGACTCTTGATTTTTTTGTATATATTTTTTTTGTTATGATGATTTTTTTGGTTTTTGTTTAGGTTTTTTTAGTTTTTAATTAAGATACACCCACACAAAAGATAAAGTGAAAAATACATGTTTTTATAAAGAAAGTGGTAAAAAATGAAAGAGAGAGGAAGAAGAAGAAAGAGGTAGAGATAGGAAGAGAGATAGAGAGTTAGAGGGAAAGAGGTGCCCCCTGGCTTGGATTTGGCGGGTTGCCATCTCCATCTAGTGGTTGGTCTACTAGAGAAGTTTGGTATCTAATGGAAGTCGATGTTGATCCAGGATTGTGCATCCTCTCATGGTGATGCTTTAACCAATGTCCATTAACCATGAATGTCATTTTGGAAGAGGGGTCAAGGACTTGTACTGCACCAAATGGGTAAACATTAGTAATACCAAAAGGAACTTCCCAACAAGAATTAAGATTACCTGGGTGAAGCCTAAATCGAGAATTGAAGAGAATTACCTTTTCAACTTCATGAAATACCTTTCTCAGGATGTGTTTACCATGGAGTGTGTTGGATTTTTCTTTTTAGATATTAGAATTCTCATAAGAATCAAGTCGAAGCTCCTCCAGTTCATCCAATTTCAATAATCTTTCTTCACCGGATTTATCATGATCAAAAATACTATTTTTCACAACCTGAAAAGAGTTATGTTGGATTTCAACTGGAATATGACATGCTTTACCAAAAACTATCCTAAAAGGAGACAACCCAATGGGTGTTTTATAGGTAGTTCTATAAGCCCAAAGTGCTTCACCAAGTCTTACAGGCCAATATTTTCCGATGGGTTTTACAATTCTCTCAAGAACTCTTTTCACTTCTCTATTAGAAAGTTTATCCATTCCATTTGTTTGGGGGTGATATGAAATTGAAGTTTTATGTACAACCCCATTCCTTTTTAAAAGATATTCCATGGTTCTATTACAAAAATGGGTTCCTAAGTCACTTATCAAGGCACGTGGAGTGCCAAATCGGTGGAAGAATTGTGTCTTTAGGAACTCACTAACAGTATGTGAATTGTCCTTTCTAGTGGGTTTAGCCTCGACCCACCTAGAAACATAATCAATCGTAATAAGGATGTATGAGAATCCATTGGAAGGGGGAAATTGTCCCATGAAATTGATACCCTAAACATCGAAGATATCACAGAAAGTTAAGGGATTTTGGGGAATTTCATTTCTATTTGAAATTTTTCCAAACTTTTGGCAAGTGGGACATGATTGACAGAACTCATGTGAGTCTTTGAAGAGTGAAGGCCAGAAGAATCTTGAGTCTAGGACCGTTCGGGAGGTCCTTTGTGGTCTAAAGTGGCCACCTATAGGAAGTGAGTGACATAATTCTAATATGGAAGAATGTTCATTTTCATCGACACATCTTCTTATTACCATGTCAGCCCCAATTTTTTAAAGTTTATTTTCTTCCCATAAATAGTATTTTGAATCACTTTTCAACTTCATTTTTTGTTCTTTTGAAAAAATTTCAGGAATAACACCAGAAACCAAGTAATTTACAATTGGGGCATTCCATTGTAACTTTGGAGTGAGAGATAAAAGGTTCTCAGTGGGGAATTCAGGATCGATGATTTTTGAATGAGAAGAATTAGAAATTCTACTTAGGTGATCATCCACAAGGTTTTCTTTTCCTGGTGTATCTTTGATTTCAAGGTCAAACTTTTGGAGCATTAGGATATATCGTATTAGCCTCGGTTTTTAATCACTTTTATTGAGTAAGAACATTATAACATAATGGTCTTAGAAGATAATGATTTTGGCACCTAAGAGATAGGGCCAAAATTTATCTAAGGTAAAAACAACTACTAAAAGTTTTTTTCAGTGACAGTGTAGTGAGATTGAGTTTCATCCAATGTTATTGAGGCATAATAGATGACATGAGGAATTTTTTTCTTCTTTGACCAAGAACATCCCCAACGGCTCTATTAGAATCATCACACATCTACTCAAAGGGTAAGGAACAATCTGGGGGTTGGATTATTGGGGTAGATGTTAGAGAAGTTTTGAGTTAAAAAAAGGCTCTCTTTCAAACCTCATTGAAATGGAAAGTGACATCATTTTGAAGCAACTGAGTGAGTGGGAGGGAAATACTACTTAACTTATGGATGAATCTCCGATAGAAACTGACATGACTGAGAAATGAATGGATGTCTCGAACAGAAGTGGGTTGAGGAAGTGATTGGATCACTTCAATTTTGGAATGATTGACGTCAATACCATCTTTTGAAACTATTTTCCCTAGAACAATCCCATTTTCAATCATGAACTTACATTTTTTAAAATTTAACACAAGGTTGCAATTGACACACTTTTGGTGGATGAGAGAGAGTAAATTCAAACAAGATTAAAAGGACTCAGCATAAATGGTGAAGTCATCCATAAAGACTTCCATGAAGTGTTCAATGAATTTGGAAAAGATACTCATCATACACCTCTGGAATGTTGTAGGAGCATTTCAAATGCCAAAATTTATTCTTCTATATGCATATGTTTCGAAGGGGCATGTGAAAGTAGTCTTTTCTTGGTCCCGATGTGCAATTGGGATTTGGAAGTAGTCAGTGTATCCATCAAGAAAGCAATAATGTGACTTTCCAGCTAATCGTTCCAGCATTTGATCAAGGAATGGAAGAGGGTAGTGATCTTTTCTTGTTTCAACATTCAATTTACTATAGTCGATGCACACATTCCATTTGTTCTTCACTCCAGTTGTGACTACCTTTGCATGTTCATTTGTGACAACCATTATCCTACCCTTATTAGGTACAACATGAATTGGACTAACCCATTCACTATAAGAAATTGGGTAGATAACACCAGCTTGAATAAGCTTAGTGATCTCTTCCCTAACCAACTCAAGTGTGATTGGATTGAGTCTTCTTTGTGGTTTTCTAATTGGTTTGGATGGCTCCTCAAGATGTATGTGATGCATGCAAAGGGAAGGGTTGATTCCTCGTATGTCATCTATGATCCAACCTATGGCCTTTTTTTCCTCTAATACCTAAACATGTTTGGACTCTTCGATTTTAGTAACTGAATCAGAGATAATGACAGGATATGAGTGATCACTAAAAATGAATGCATATTTCGGGTGTTCAAGAAGAGGTTTTAGATCAGTATCATCATTCATTTTTGGTTTAGACAACTTAGGAATGGAAGAAGGGACTTCAGTTGTTATAGATTCATTTTTCTTAATACTTTCCATGGTGGAGCAGTAGAGATCAGAGTTGATGTGGGATTCAAGAGAGTTTTCAAGATACTCTAGATTGATAGAGTCTATGAATGAAAGGTCCACATGAACATCAACATTTATGACATTGTTAATCATGGTGCATATTTCACAAGATCCTTTGTCATTAGAACATGAAGAACATGGTGGATTGGGGTTCGATTGACTCTTAGAAGTGTCCTCAAAATCATTGATTGAGAATGCAGAGTGATCCTCAGATAGGTATCACATGGCTTGGAAAATGTTGAACTTGACTAGTTGGTCACTAAATTCTATGGATAAGATGCCTGAATGGACATCAATCTTGGTTCTCACAATCATGAGGAATGGTCTTCATAGAATAAGGGGAGATCGAGAAGAGTTAATCACAACTTCCATGTCAAGGACATAGAAATCAGCATGGAAGATAAGATCATTGACTCGGACAAGGACATCCTCAATTATTCCCTCAGGACTGGCTGTGCTTCGATTGTCCAATTGAATGAAAACACCTATTGGATGTAAGGGACCTAGACCAAGGTTGGAGAATATGGATTTGGGAATGACATTAATTCAGGCTCCTAGGTCTATGAGTGCATCATCAAAGTTGGAACTTCCAAATTGGCATGGAATAGTAAAGGTCCTTAGATCTTTGCACTTTATGGGAATAGACTGTTGGGTGGAAACATTTTCTAAGGTCCTAAGTTTCCTCTTGTGGGTACACAACTCATTGAGAAACATGGCATACTTAGGAATTTGTTTAATAGAATATAAGAGGGTAATGTTGACTTCAACACGTTTAATTTTTTTGAGCATTTTAGGATCGGGTTCAAAGAACTTCTTTGGATTAGAAACGGCTTGAAGAAAAGGAATTGGGTTCCTATGTGGAATAGAAGGAGGTGGGGGAATGAATTTAGGTTCTTTTTCAAGTTTTATTTTCTTTTCATTTTTTAGGTCAACATTTAAAGGGGGGTTAGAGGAATTATCTTGATGCATAGAAAGTTGGTTTCCAGATCTAAGAGAAATTGCTCTTACATTACCCTTAGGTTTGGGTAATGGTTGAGTTGGGAGTTGGGAATAATTGGATGGTTTCTCCTAACTAAGGTGGGATGCAAGTTGACCAATTTGGGTTTCAATGTTCTTAAGGATGGAATGGGTGAAGGAGGAAAGATCTTCCACTGCACTTTCCCTTGGTTTCTTGGAAGAAGAGGCTTGTCTCGGATTGAGATTACCTAGATTTTGGTTCTTGAAAAAGTGATTGTATTGGTTTTAGAATTGGGAAGGCTCACTAAGATAATTGAATCCAGGAGGAGGATTGTTCCTTTGAAGTTGTGGAATAAAAGGATAAGGTTGTTGGAAGTTACCAACACCTTGACCATATTGGAACTGGTTTGGTTTTTGAGGAGGGAATTGAGGGTGATGAGATATGATATTACCATACCTAAGGCCTTGGTTATAGGAAGAAGAGAAGGGCTCAGAGTGAGGTTGGTTGAAGTTTCTAAAAAACTGACCTGATAGTTGAGGGTTGGTGTTCTGCTGAGCATACGCTACATTGATCTCCCTTGGTCCAGATGATTCAGATTGATCCTCTTGAAGTTGTGGACATGTGTTAGTTGGATGAGATGAAGAGTTGCAGATTCCAAAATTTTTGACATGTTGAGGAAACATTGATTTCGGAGAAGCTGAGGTTGGGGATTTGGTAGCCACAACTAGTTGTCACACAAGACCTGTAAGTTCACTCATCCACTCGATCTTGTTGTTTGGATCAATTGATTGATTATATTGGGATTGTTTTACTTGATCAAGTGCTCAAGTATGGAATTGTTGTGTGTTTTCAACCATGTTACTTATGAGATCTCTTGCAGCTGTGGGAGTTTTATCAATAAGAGCACCACCACTTGCGGAATCAATGAGAGTTCTATCCATAGCCAAAACCCCTCATAGAAGTATTGGATCAAGAGTTGATCAGGTATTTGGTGATTTAGGAAGGTTTCAACAAGATTTTTTAACATCTACCAGTACTCATGGAGTGATTCACTTGGGAACTGACAGATACCACTTATTTTTCTTTCAGATAAAAGCAGTACGAGAAGCAGGAAAGAATTTTTTTTAAGAAAAGTCACTTCATGTCATTCCATGTTGTTATGGAACCAGGAGTAAGGTAGTAAAGCCATGACTTGGAAGTGTTATCTATGGAGAAAGTGAATGCCTGATGTTTGAATTTTTCCTCAGAAACCCCTTTAGGCTTCATGGTAGAGCACACTACTTTAAACTCTTTAAGGTGGAGATGTGGATCCTCACCGTCTAGCCCGTGGAAATGAGGGAGAAGATGAATCAAACCCAATTTGAGTTCAAAGATAGACTCTATGTTTGGATATTTAATACCAAGAGGTTGGTAATTCATATCAGGGGCAACAAGTTAATTAAGTTCTTGTTCCCTAGTATTGGCCATATCTAATTCAATTGGTGGGACAAGGAATAGTTCTTGAATTATTTGATTATCTCTTATATTCCACTTAAGTTGGCAAAGTGTTCGCTCAATTTCAGGGTAAACAAATCCGTGGGATTTTTTGGGACGATATGGGGCATTCGGAGAGATGTTGGAAGGAAAATGAATACGGGGTTTTCTTTGTGTTTTTTATGTTTATGATTTTTATGAGAAGACGGATTTTTCTTTGTGTTTTTTTCAATTTTTTTTCTTCAAATTTTGTTTTTTTTTTCATTTTTTACAATAACCAGAAACTAATGACTACTTAAACCACCATCCCTAGAAACAGAACCATTTGAAATGTGTGGTCGATTATCGCCTATCGACTGGTCGAAGTTCCGATGCTCTGCTAATGTGTATAGCAGCACTCGGGTTGAATCCTCAACGATGATACTTTTTAAATAGTCAATTGTTTTTACTTGATAGTATTTTTATTAGGTGGTTTTGTTTGTAGAGATTAATTGAAATGATTGATTGAATATAATTGATTTAAAAAATTGATAATGATTGGGGTGAGTTTATCATTAGGGAGTTAAGCTTGTGATATCCTTGAGGTTTTCTTTATATTACATTTAAATTAACACCCACTTCAAAAGATAACATTGATGGGAATTCCTAAGTGTTAATGTGTTAATCCAAGACTTAACATATATTAGGGTTCTAATAATTACCATTACTTGTTTATGGTAGTGTATTTGTGGTTCCAATAATCCATGGAAACTGCATGTTAAACAAAATATTTCATTAATCCATGACATGTTAAGTCCAACATACACAATGTTAACTTAACAAATGCTCATCGAGAAAATACACTCAATCCCTTAACATCCCTAAATTTTGACTCACCCCAATGATAGATTTACTCATCCATTTGGGTGTTTAATAATATGTTTATAATGATTATGATGATAAATTTAGAATATAAGAAAAATAAAGGGATAATAAAAGACTGGTACGTCGAACACACACACACACACACACGATCAATGATGAGAATTAAAAAAAACAGACTTTCTATTGAATGAGGAAGAAAAACAAGGGAAGGGAATTAAACTGTACTTAAACTATTTTAAGAACATTAATATTAAACTACATAAGGTGGATAAGAATAAGAGATATTGAAGAAGAAACGTGCATTAAAATATAATTACAAAAAACAAACTTACAAGATTACAAACGAATAACAACACAAAAGTGAAAGGAAACAAAGAGAATATGAAGGGTATCTCAAGTGAATAATTGAGTATGAAAGGTCCTCCAAAGCCTTTGGAAAGGCTTTGGTCGTGTCAATATGTTCTCCTCTCTTTTGAAATTCCAACCCCTTTGAAGGAGAGGAGGGGGATACTTTTATAGACCAAGGAAGTGGACTGTTTTCAATCCCAATCTGGCACCCCACTTTCATCGCCAAGTTGGATATTCCGACAGCCTAATCTCGAGATATATCCTTATTAAAAGTTGTGTATAAAAATGTTGTCCAACTACTATCTAAAGTTTTAGGCATTGTGACCTATGTAGAAAAAGTTATGTCCGGTTGATTAAACAATTTTAATTTGTCCATTTCAATCCAGTCTTTTTGAAGTCCAAAATTTGAAAGGGTTTTTGAATCTAAAGATGCATTCAAAACCGAATGATTTCTTCAACAAAGTTGTCCAAATATATCTCCTCTTCAGACTACAAAACCGAAGATCGAGTTGATGATTACATAATGAGATATGACATGAATAGTGTCCGGATTTTAATTACCTTTCAGAAAGGTGGGATGAACTTCAAGGCATTAGTTGGGCCCCTTTTTCTTGAATATGGGCCCTGAAATTTTTAACCGTGCTTATTTTGGATAATAAAGAACATATGTAAGAGTTTCATAAAATTTGGGCTTTTGAATTTAGATCAGTAACTCAATCATCATGGCTAGTCCAGTTTCTTTAAAAAAAATTTGGGTCATCTTGTCTGGTCCATGTGATCCTTAAAATGGAAGAATTGGACCATGATCTCTTCTATTGAAATGTTATATACTAAATTAGGAATCCCACAAAATAATAACCACACAATATGAATCAGTAGGGTGAGAGTTATAAATAAAATAGTAAACTGACTGAATTGGACTACTTCTAAAAATGCTAAAAATTATACTTAGTATTAAAACATTAATATTTCACTCAAATTATTCACATTTCATATAAAATCAGTAAAGGGGGTATATAATAAGTCATGAAAATATTAATAACATCACCACCCCAAGTGAAAACTAAGGATCAACTCATTCTTTTAAATTGAATTCAATTAAGTCTATTAGAATTCAATTAAACCCATCTAAAATCAACCCAAGTGGGCCACTTCATATACAAAAACAATCCCTATAATGTACGTGTCTGCAGGTTACTTCTTAGGTCTATGAGGATTCTAAAACCCAAGATAAATTACAAGTGACCACTTAACCCTAAAAACTTGGGTAAATTTGGACGATACCAAATTTTGACACCATTTCTGGGGACCCAAGTAAGTCATCTCAACACCCATTATATTGTCCCCCATTTATTATTTTATCATTCAAATTCTCTTATCTTTTCCCTTCCTAGATTTTTTTCTTTTTCTTTTGGTGTATGCCAACACTCGTGAAAAATCAAACCGTCTAGTTAGGGTGGATAGTCCTGGGATTGGGGAGTCAAGTACACCAACAAAAATCTTTCCATTAGATCCTAATCTTCATAATACTTCATCTTCAAAAATTGATCCTATTTCAATGGAAGGTCTTATAATATACCAACTTATAAACCCATGTGGGAACCAAAATGGAAATCCAAATGAGGCAGCCCTAAACTTGGGGAATGCAGTCGATCAAACCATGAATTACTACCTCAAACCTACCTGGACCACTGCACCCTCTTGCATTAGGCATGTTACCCTAGGAGAATCCCACTATATTTTCAAACCTCATGTACCAAACCACCTTCCAACCTTCCATGGGATGGTGTTAGAAATTCTATACCTTTATGTCAAAGAGTTTAATGACATTGTTGAAACCATGTGCCCACAACATAAAATTGAGTCAGCAAAGATGACGCTATTTCCTTTCTCACTAAAGGATCGAGAAAATAATTGGTTAAAAATCTGAGACCTTCATCAATCCACTTTTGGGACCAATTATAAGGAAAATTTTACAAAAAATACTTCCCCCATCACAAAAAAATTTCTATTAAAAATAACATCCAAAACCATTTTGAAAAAGAAGGGGATTCATTTTATAAAACATGGGAAATGTTAAAAGACACACTAAACATGGTACCTCACCATGTATTTTCAATCCCAGAACAAGTTCAAATTTTCTATGAAGGGTCGGGCCTAAGAAATAATCAATTCATTGACATGATGTATAATGGGACATTCAAAAACAACGCCCCAAATGATGCTTACGAGTATCTAGAAGGACTGTTCAATCAAAAACAAACATGGGGAACATCACCTTACTATGAGATGCCACCCAAATATGGTAGAATTCACACACTTAGGAAGGAGGAAAGACTTAGGAAAAAACTTGCTACACTCACTAGGATGGTCGAGGAGATCGATCTTAGGAAGGTCCATAAAACTAAAATTACTGACCCTATTTTCACAATTTGTGACAAAAATGAGCACAAGATTGACAACTTCCCAACCACCCCTTCCATTAAATATGTTATTCTTGGAGGACCACCACCAGAGGTCAATGTTCTAAACTTTTAGAATCCATAGTACCAAAACACATTCAATCCAAGGTACAATGACCATCCAGGATTCCATTGGAAAGATAACCAACAACCCTACCAACAACCTAGCCAACCACAAGGACCAAACCCACACCCTACACAAAATTTACAAAACTATAACCAATTCCAACCACAACCATCCCAATAACAACATCCTCTTGTCCAATACCAACAAACCATCTATAAAACCATGAAATAACCAATCCAACAACCAAAGTATCCTCCTGGGATAAACCAACCAGCACAAGCCCCTACTCAATATGTCCCTCTACCGATCCTTGAACAATTTTGTAAAAAAATAGAGAAAATTAACTCATAAGTCTCATCCCATAAACATGAACTAAAATTTATTAAAATTGGGAAGGCACCCATGCCTACTCAGGCGGTACCATCCTCAACACTAAGGGGAGAATCCAGTTACACAAAAAAATATCATAAACAACTTAATGCAATAACTTTTTAAAGAAGTGGGAAATCCATTGAGAAACCTGAAAAAGATATACCAAAACCATTAAAAGCTTAATCAATGCATGAAAATGAGGAAGAAACACCCACAGGTTCTTAAAAATCCAATAAGAATGTGAAGGAACTACAACCACACCAAATAATCAAACAACCTGTTCCATTTCCTCAATGCATTAGAGGAAAATCTTAAACAGAACTGAATGAAACTTTGAGGAAAATTTTCTCTCAGGTTAAGTGGAACATCCACCCACTTGATGAAATCCAAAACATTCCTTCCTAATCTAAGTACCATAAGGACTTGTGCACTTTTAAAAGGAAATCCTCACATAAAAACCAATTACTTTTGGATGCTAATGTGAGTACCACCATTCAAGGGATAATTACTCCAATGTTTAAAGATCCATGATGTCCATACATCAATGTTGAGATAGGTGAGAACAAAGTTGTCAAAGCTCTTTGTGATCTGGGAGCCAGTGTGAACCTCATCCTAATGCCATGTATTGTCAGTTACATATTTAAGAACTCCAACCCACATCTTCCACTCTTCAACTTGCTGATCGTAGTGTTCAAGTTCCAAATGGGATCTTAATGGATGTTTTGGTGAAATTAGAAAATTTCTTTTACCTAGATGACTTAATTGTCCTTGAAAATCACCAAAGCTTAGGTTTTAGGAAGCAAACCTCCATCATCCTTGGTCATCCCTTCTTTACAACAATAAACTCAGTCATCCAAGTCCAAAATGGGAACATGACAATAACCTTAGGGAAAATGAGTCAAGACTTGGACATCTTTAATGAAAACTCTCAAATTGGGGATGATGAAGAGATTCATGAGGTTAATTGTATTGGTAGTATTGATAGTGAAATCGTGGAACATCAAAGAATTACTGAAGGATGTTTAAGTTAAGAATAGATTTATTTTCATTGTTCACCTGAGGGAAATTTGTCTCCTTGGATTGAATCTTATTCAGATATTTCTATTGATGATTTTCTAGAATCACCAATCAATGCTACCATGGGTAAAATCAAAAACATTGAGGCCATTCCCATTCATTACACTTATCTGGCTAATTTAGTGGATGAAAATTCTTTTCACAGGGAACCAATTCTGTCTAGAAATCTGAAAAAAGAAATTGAGTTCAATACAAAGTATCATCCTTTCATATAAAGTGATAACCAATATGATCTCTAATATAAGGTCTAACCTTCATCACTCAAGTATGTGTTCTTATGGGAAAATAAATCCTTTCTGGTTGTCATTTCTTGCTCTCTTGAACCCAATCAAGAGATTATGCTTTTGAATGTCCTAAGAAAGCATAAGAAAGAAATTGGATAGACCCTTTTAGATATTCCTGGGATTAGCCCACTCGTTGGAAATCATATGATTTTTTCTTGAATCTGAATCCAAACCATGTCATCAACCTGAGTAGATACTCAATCCAAATCTTATGGATGCGGTAAGGAAAAAACTTCTTAAGTTATTGAAAGCAGGTATTATCTACCTCATACCTAAGAGTGAGTGGGTAAGACCAATTAAAGTTTTCCCAAAACAGGTTGGAATTACTGTGATCACCAATGAGGATGGTGACCTTTTCCCCACAAGGGAAAATAGTGGATGAAGAGTCTATATTGACTGTAGGAATCTCAACTCTTGTACTAATAAATACTATTTCCCCTTGCTCATTATTGGTCAATTCCTTGAGCGAGTGGTGGGTCATCAATTATATTGATTACTAGAGGGATTCTTAGGGTATAATCAAATCACGGTATCCTTATAGGATCAAGGGAAAAAAACCTTCACTGGTCCATTAAACACTTTTTCTTTCAAGTGCATGCCCTTTGGGTTATGTAATGCTCCTGGTACCTTCCAGCGGTGCATGATGTGAATCTTCTCGGACATGGTAGGGGATTGTTTAGAGGTCTGAATGGATGACTTCTCTATCATTGGGGATACTTTTGAGGGGTGACTTCTCAATGTTGAAAGGGTTTTGTCAAGATGATAGGACAAGAATCTCATCCTAAATTGGGAAAAATTCCATTTCATGGTAAAGGAAGGACTTTTTCTAGGCCATCTGGTATCTGGTAGAGGGATTGAAGTTGAAAAAGCTAAGGTCGACATAATTCATCACCTCCCCTCTCCTAAAAATATTAAGTATGTGAGGTCTTTATTAGGACATGTTGGTTTCTATAGAAGGTTCATTAGGTATTTTAACTCTATTTCTCGACCACCTTTTCCTCTATTAGTGAAAGATGCTCTATTTTTATGGACATAAAGCTGCGAGAAATCATTCTCTACACTCATGTAATTTATTATATCTCCACCTATCATGCAATATTTAAATTGGAAACATTGTTTTGAGCTCATGTGTGATGCGAGTGACTTTTCTGTAGGAGCAGTCTTATTATAATGGTTTGATAAAAATCCACATGTCATTGCTTATGTAAGAAAATCTTTAAACGATGCACAAATAAACTACACCACCACTGAGATATAGTTAATTTTTTCTGTGTTTTCCTTAGAAAAGTTTAGTTCCGACCTCTTAGGATCCCCCATCACTGTGTTCATTGACCATTATGCATTAAATAACTCTTCCAAAAACAAGATACTAAGGCTAGACTAATTAGGTGGGTCCATCAATTACAAGAATTTTACCTCATAATCAAGGATAAAAAGGGTGTGGAAGATGTTGTATCTGATCATCTCTCTAGGATAGAATTCAATGACAACTCAAATCACCATTTTGTGTATAATTCATTTCTTGATGAGCACATCAATTTAGTGAGTGATTTCCCATGGTATGCTGATATAACCAACTTCTTAGTTACATGAATCACTCCAATTTTTTAGGGACTCAATATGAAAGTAAATTACTTTATGATGTTAGGAACTATGTGTTTTATGATCCATACCTCTATAAGTTATTCCCTAACAAATTCATTAGGAGGCGTGTCCCAAAATCTGAACAAGAGTCCAAACTTAAATTCTATCATAGTGAGGCGTGTAGAGGTCACTTTTACTCTAAAAAACTTCTGCTAAGGTTCTTCAATGTGGTCTCTTATTTCCCACCCTCTCAAGGGACTCCTACACATTTTGTCAATTATGTCATAGGTGTTAAAAAGTAGGGTCCATCACAAAAAGGAATCAAATGACACTAACTCCCATTTTAGTGTTTGAAATATTTGACTGCTGGGGAATCAATTTCATGGGTCCCTTATCAAACTCTAGGGGATATCTGTACATTGTTTTAGTTATCGATTATGTATCCAAATCGGTTGAGGCCATTCCTAAAAAATCCAATGATCACCAAACTATGATTAGATTTCTCAAGGAAAACATCCTCTGTAGATTTGGAATTCCTAGGGCTATCAATAGTGATCATGGAACTAATTTTTTCAATCGTCCATTCTCAACACTCATTGAAAAGTATGGAATTTCTCAAAAAGTGTCCACTACTTACCACCCACAGACCAATGGTCAAGCTCAGTTAGCCAATCAAGAAATCAAACAAATTCTTAAGTAAGTGGTTAATATATCAAGAAAATATTGGTCGAAAAAACTCATATATTCTCTTTGTGCATATATAACCACATATAAAACCATTTTAGGAATGTCCTAATATAGGTTGGTTTATGGAAAACCATTCCATTTTCCAGTGGAGATTGAACATAAGGATTTTTGGGCAATTAGGAAAATGAATGATGTCCTCTCATTGGATGGAAAAAAAAGGAAATTAGATCTTAATGAACTTGAGGAACTTAGGATGGTGGATTTTAAAAATTAAAGGATAAATAAATATAGAGTTCATTCCTACCAATCTTGAAATCTTAAAAACAAAAACATTATACCGGGTAAACCTATTATTTTTTATATCTCTAAAAATCATTTACACCCAGTAAAGTTGAGGTCCAGATGGTCGGGTCCATACATAGTGCATAAGGTGTACCCCCATGGGGCTATAGAAATTCAAGATCCTACCAATGGTCAAACATTTAAAGTTATTGGTCATAGAGTCAAACCATTCATTGAACCATTCCAAAAACATAATGTAGATGATGACTTGGGTGAACCAACCGTAGATAAAGAAAATACTTAGACAATTAGGGGTCTAAGATAAGATAGCGATGTTAAACAAAAGCGCAACATGGTAGGCAACCCATGGTTTTCATGTTTCCAATCTTTTGGAATCACCTTTATTTTTCAAATAGGATTAATAAATAAATTTTATATTTTAAAAAAATATTTATCTATGAATATGACAGTACCATAGACTGTTGAACTATCTTTATATAATAATTATGGATGGGTATGAACGCGGAGCACCATATTCATCTGTGTCATGTGGTGTAATCCTTGAGTAATACCTTACCCCTAAATTTAAAAAGAAGACAATGTATCCTAACTTTAATTTTTTTTATATTAAAATAAAAATACAAAAAAATACAATAATAAAAAAATTAAAAGGACGTGTTGTAGGACATGGGGAAAACCTCATCACAACTGGCGAAGCCACAAGGACTTGAACTCGGGTCTGAAGGGAGACAGGGGAGCACGCTTACCACTGACCTACAACTTATAGTGCTCCCTTATTCTATAATTTTTGTATATATACTTATATTTTAATATTTTTATTATATGAATATATATATATATATATTGTTGTGTTTTTTTTGCTTGTTTGTTTTCTCATTTTTCCACTAGGGAACTCTTCAAGTGACATGGATATCAAATGAATAAATTGGAGTAGCATGAACTTCAACTTCAACCACCAAGTGAATTTGTTCCATGATTATTATTTCAAATTCCTTTTAGATTTCTTCTCCTCTACCACTACCCCCTTATAAATTTTATTTTCCTTAAACACTGGGGACAATGTTATTCTAAGTGGGGGGGGGGGTGAAAAGAAATAAAAAATGTAATTTTGTGTGCATAAAAAAATGTGTGGAAGGAAAAATTTTCTTAACCAAGAACATGATAATACACATTGAACACTTTGAAACTGAATATCAAATAATTTAACATGGACTGATTCTAATTTTAATCCATGTATAATTTCATGAGCATAGATTTTGGAAGGTGTGATTGTATAATGTGACATTTCATGATTTAAATTTTCATCCAAATAAAAAAACGATCACAAAGCACATCCTTTGGATAGTGGGGTAACCGTTGGATTTCATGGGGTCCCAAAAATAAATATCATAGGTTTGGTGATCATTTTAGTTTTAATATGAGTATTCAATAAAATAATACTAATAAAAAAACACTAAAATTGTGGGTAGAGCAATGAAATGACCTAATGCATGAATTTCGTCACTTGGGGATTGTGACTCCATAGCTGTCTGGCTCGAAGTTAGTAATTTAATCTCTATTTGTGGTAATTTGACATTGTTTTTGACTAAGTTAACTCGAGATGATTCCCAAGTATGTGGGATTCCCGTGGTTCTATAAGGTCTTTGAGCCCATGAGTCATCGGCAATGTCTCGCGACTTGGGTTGACTCTATTTAGTTCAATTTCAATTACCAGGAAAAAATTGCAAAAAAAAAAGAATACTCATCTTAATATTGAAATTTGATTCCACCCAGAACTTCCATCATTTCCTCCCTGAATAAAGATGAACCCCCATGTCTATTGTGATACACAACACATCCTCATACTTAATTGATTTTGGAGGAAACATGTTGATGAATTTGAACAAAGGAATGGGATTGGGATTGGGATATTTTTATGAAACTATATTGTATTAAAACATTTTTATGGGTTTAATAGTTGTTTTATATAAGGTTTTTTTAGTGATCATTTTTTATTAAAATGTTTTTGGAAAAGGGAATTAAAATTTCACATTTTTGAGACTTGTTTTTCTCAAGAATAACAAAAATCATTTTAGGGTGTGTGAATTGTAACTGAATGAGGATAATTTTGATTTTTAATATATATAAAATTCATGTGATTTATTATTCATAAACACAATTTTAGTGCATCTTAAACTTTGAGCATTATTTCATATTATAATTGTAATTCTTTCTTAAAATTAACTATTACATGGTATATTTTTGAAAATCTTTTAAAGTACCCAATGATTTTGAATTTATTTTAATATTTAATTTTCAGGCTTCAAATTATATTGGTAACAATTCATATTTTTGGACTACTTGAGGATTCATATTGGAAGATCACCAAAGTTGGACTTGAACAAACAACATTCTGGGAGAAGTGAACTGGATAAAATCCCAATAAAACTACTGTAGAGGCCAATATCCAGGCCCAATAATTATATAAATTGAACTCAAGATAGAGGAAATCATGTGGAAAATTTCATTGAACAATTTAAAAATCTAATTCTGATGTTTGAATGGAGTTTCAGGTGGCTCAAGTTGGAGATAAAATTCTAGGCTAGATTCTGCGGCCTAGAAAAACATCCCACCAATTTAATCATATCTCGACAAACACAAATTATTTTAGAATGAAATTTTATAGAGATCTAGGAAACATCCATATATTAAGGTTTTTTATATGGACCACTCCAATTCAGCTATATAGAAGGTCATTTAGGCAACTCTATTCGGTGGATGAAAACTACTTGCCACTTCGGCTGAAGTATAAAGAAGTCCACTCTCCCTTACTTTCCACCACCATAGGCCTACCATACTCAGGATGTATCCTTTGTACTATTGAGAGATCGACCGAAGATTCTTTAAATTCCTATTTAAGTAAGTGTATGTAGAGTAGTTTATCATATTTGGGGCTTTCTTTCATAGTAATGTTATGCTGCAATTTTGTTGTCTCAAGTTTGACTTTCACATGTAAGTTGTTCTAATTAATCTTATATTATTAATAAAATATATTCTTATCCTCTTATCCTATTCTTATTCATATCACGTTGATACCATTGACTTAAGGTGTGATTTTATTCACACTAAACCTTGTGAAATTATCACACAAATGTGGAGTGATCGTTATTTCATATTTTTTCTTTTTTACTTCTCCATTTCCTCCGTCATGAGTCTACATCCCGCTTCCATTGAAACCTTAGAATAAATGGAGGGATAACTATCATATGGGTTGATGAAAGGGAGTGGAAAGGTGAAAGATTGGATGTTATTTATCACCCCATTAATGTCTAATCATTTATTTTAATTGAGATTTTTATTTGATGATTTTAAAACTTCTTCGTCCTTATTGAATTTTAAGGCCACATACTTCAAGTTCTAATACGAACCTTTACCTTGGAGTGCTCATGAATTTGATCCTCCAAGTGTATAGGTTGTTAGTATTATGGTGCTTTGGTATTAAACCAGTAAGTGATGATGTTGTTTTATCTTCTTGAATAAACCCATTTCAAATATAAGAAATTAAAACCGTTAAAAAACGAATTTCATCCATTCCACCCCAATTGATAACCTAGGATCAAATCATTCTTTTAAATTGAATTAAATTAAGTCCCATATATTTCACTTAAACTCATATAAAATCAACTCAAGTTGGCCACTTTATAGAAAAAAACAATCCCTATAATGTACGTGTCTATAAGTTACTTTTGAGGTCTCTTAGGATTTGACAACCCAAGATAAATTACAAGCCAACACTTAACCCTAAAAGATAGGGTAAATTTGGGCGAGAACAGTATCACATGAGTTTCTTAACCAAGAAAATTTAACTAAACAACTCTAGTTCTACATGAGAAAACCCGATGTAGAAAACAAGAGTGTCTAATCAAAGTGATCAATATTTTCCATAATACAACTTTCATGTTTATAGAAAATTTAACTAAACAACTCTAGTCCTTTTCATGTTTCTTACAGCATAATCATGATTGGGAAAATTCTGGAAATAATGTTTTTAAGATAAAAGTTACCTACACCCTTCTCAACAAACACATCAAAAAGTCTAGGTATATAAAAATAAAACATTACAAAACCTCATATTCTTCACAATATCATTAATTTATTTTGCAAGAATAGTAAGTGTCTCATCAATTCCGTCTTCCTTATTTTCACTCCTTCAATTCAATGCAAGTTAGAACATGTATACAATGATTTAAGGGAATAATGAGGAACCTTGATTATTTCTTAGAAAAAACAATTGGAAGGATATTCTTCTCTTAGTCTTAACTTCATCTTCTTTTTCTTGGATTTTTCATTGGACATTCTTTATTAATTTTTTTCATACTTCTCAGGTTTTGTAAAAAAAATTTCATTATATATAGAATATTTTGAGGAGGATGTCATATTTTCTTCATCTTTATAAACATAATTTTTACAATCAGTTTGTAACATTTTTCCCATGCTTTTCTTTTCTTCTGGAAAGGTAGTTGAACAACTTTTGATATCATGCCTCAATTTATGAAATCCAAAATCTGTTGATAATTTTTTTGTTATCATTTATTATTTCATCAAAAGTATTTTTTCCTATATTCTATCACATTCTTTTATGCCTCCTCCAATTTCCTAGCCAAGTCAACTTGTTCTGGCCAGAAAACTAAGCACTCTCTCTTTTCAGACATAACTGAACAATCTTTTTTAACTTCCAAAACATCAATATTCTCATATTTATTTAAATCTGTTTTTGTGCTTCCAATAAATCAATACATCCTTTTGCAAGGTCTCTTGGTTATTAACATCTTTCACATATAGTTTCCAATGGTTGGAACCTATTTTAAATATTTAATATACTCGTCTTATATTTCTTCCAAAACAAACATCTCAAACATCATTCTTTGAGGAGATTGAATCCCCCTCAACCTCACTCAACTCCTTCTTCACTGGATAAGGTTTTTAAAGGAAACATGGTGCTGGCCCATGGCCGAGTTCTAGATTCAGCGGCTTAATAGTGTTGCCTCATTTTTCATGTGTGTGTTGTCTAGTTGGTCGTGATCTCTGCGTGCGACTGGGATGGTAGCAATGAGATTTTTCTTACAGCGAGTCTTAGGGTGTTGGTGATGTTTTTCCTTTTATGTTTTCTTGAATTTGTATTTGGTTTGGCGTGTGGCATGATTTGTGAATTGGATTTGATTCATGTTCTGGATGAGGTTTTGGTGCTGGTTTGGTGTATATTCTCCAGTATTTTCTTTTCTTATGATTCTGGTAGTTTTGGATATTGATTTGGATCAGATAGTGGCCGATTGATGATGGGATTTGGTCTTTGTGCACTTTTGTTTCAGGATGTTGTTCTTCTTTTTTGAGCTGTTGGAATTCAGTTGATTGGATATACAGTTTGCATTGACCAGTGAAGCTGATGATGTGTGTTGTTTGGATGAAGTCTGTGAAATGATGTTGTTTCGATGGATACAATGTTCTTGTGCTCTTTACAATGTGAGGGGATCTGAGATAATTTGTTTTCTGAATTTTGGATTCTTATTCCAAACATTCTACTAGGATTTTCTACAGATGATGATTAGAGCTGGTTCTTTCACTGTGTAGGACCTTTCAGATTTGGTAGTTTGAGAGGGTATGGATCTTCCATAGGTACTGGGCCCATGCACCTTTGTATGGGATAACTTACTGAACTGTCATGCACTGGTGGAGGTTCTATATTGATGATGATGATAGGAAGGGGTATTTCTTATTATTCTTATTTTGGGATTTTATATTCATTTTATATTGATGTTTTTATGTATTTGAAGTCATGTAAGGTTTCCCCCTTTTTCCTTAAAAGGGGGCTTATCCAAAATTAATAAAAATTTAAGACTTCGGGATTTTCAGTCAAAAAAACCCCCCCTCAACCATTGAATTTCATAACCTGTGGGATAATATAAATGTTATTGGTTGAACCAACACATATTTTCATAGTGTTTGAATCCCCCATAATACTAGCAACAACCATAGAAGTAGTATTTTCCTCTTATACTTCCATACTGTCCAGAATTATGAATACGTTTCTCATCCACCTTCTTCCCTTTATTTTATGAGTGAAAAAAATTTCTATTACCAATTAGAGTCTTCCTTTTCTTCTTTGATTTATCAAAATCAGATATGTTTGAAACTTTTCCATATTCAAATTATTTCAAAAAAATTTTGGACTTAGGGTGTTTTTTAACTATTGAATTCCTAGGCTTGTTGGTTTTTTTCACATATATGACTTTCCCCACATTCTTCTTTTCATAAAAAATTCCATCATTCTTCTCACCCATTGAAGGTAATTTTTTTAACCTTCTCAGGTTTCTCATTTCGAGAACTTTCACAAACTTTAGGGATAAAGTCTTTGCAACTTGTATTCCTCAATTTAGCTTTATATAACTTTTGTTGGAAAAGTTCCAACTCTTCTTAATTTTCTTTCATCTTTACCTCAAGATGCTCATTATGATTATTTTATTCTTCATGATATTTCATTAAATCTATAATATCTACTAGCATCTTGTTATTATATTCGGAAAATCATTCTTTAATTGTTGAGGAACATTCATCTTCCAAATCCTTGTTTTTCGTTTCAATTACTCAAATCTTTCTCAAGAATTATTTCAAATATTCTTTCAAATTCATTTAAATTTTAGTTTCTTATCCATAAGAACTAATTATTCAAAATTATTCATCATTTATTATTGCAATAAAATTATTTTCCATATCATTCTCAATAGATTTTTTGGAATCAACTTTAGTTTCTTCTTATTCTTTTGAACAACTGTATTCATCGCTACAAGATCTTTTCACATTAAGTATTTCAATAAAAGTTTTGTCTTCACCATAATTTGTAACATCCTCACTATAATACTACTTAGAAAAAAATACTCTCTTTTTTTCTTTATAAAACTTCTTATCTTCTCTCCTAAAAATGGAATTTTTCATTGTCACCCTTTTTCTTCTAAGATCTTCTCAACCTTCTTTCTTCTCCTTCAATTTATTCTTCATCACTTTCTTCTTAATTACCTATTTGAGGAAAATTGGAATCAAAATTACCATTATATCCACATAAAATATATTTTTAAGGGAAGTTTTCCTTTATACATTCCTCTACCTATTTTCAAATTTTTATAAAACAAGGATAATATATCATTAATATTTTTTACATACCTCATTTTTGGAGTCAGAATCACCATATTCTTCTTCAAAAATAATCTTATTTGATTTTTATTTCATTACATACTTAAAATAAATTTCTATATCAACTTTTGTTTTGATTTTC
The DNA here is from genome assembly GCA_963277665.1 of Viscum album. Classification (NCBI taxonomy): domain Eukaryota; kingdom Viridiplantae; phylum Streptophyta; class Magnoliopsida; order Santalales; family Viscaceae; genus Viscum; species Viscum album. Next base: position 1,225,492,098 of record OY728134.1, on the reverse strand, counting down.
ATAGATTTATCTCTTCTCATTTCATAATTAATAAGATTTTTATGAAAATTTTCAAGAGATAATGTTTTAGGATTCCTGTCTTCTAACATGGAATCATTTTTATTGATTTTTTTGGGTTGGATTCTCAATATATTTTCAAAAACTATAGATTCATCTAGATTATCACCAAGACATATGATAGTACTCACTATATCATTCACCCTAGTAAATAAGTCCCAAATAGATTCATGATCACCCATATTCATGTCTTCATACCTCAATCTCTATATTTCATGTTTTTCTTTTTTTACTTTTGTATTGCCTTCATATATGTTTTTAAATTTATCCCTTATACCTTTGGATGTGGAAACACCTTTCACTCTTAAGAATTATCTTTCATAAAGTGGTGATAATATTGAATAATTTTCCCTTTCATCATTCTTAAGATTCTTCTTATAAATAGGTGAAAGTGGAGCCTTATCATGAATGGGTGTAAAAACAACTATTTCCACTTAAAAAACAACATAACTGATAGACATAAGATAAGGAAGCATTTTATCCTTCTAGATATGATAATTATTTTCATAAAAGACCGAAATAACTATATTTTTCACACAATTCAAGTAATCCATCACATCTTCTTCTTGAAATAAGTTATCAAAGAATAATAGAATGGAACCAACCCTCTGATACCAATTGTAAGTTCCCAGTTAATATAAAGTATCACCGAGAGGAGGAGGAGGTGAACCAGTGATAATATTTTTTCTTTTATGTTTCAATTGAAACAACCTTAGCCTCCTATTAAGGATTCAATTCCCTACTAAAATCAATTCAAACACACATCCACTGGAACACAAGGATTTACAAGTTTCACTATTCAATATGAATACCTAAATAATTGGTATGGTTTGGAGAAAATCCAATACCATACAATCCGCCAGAAAAAAATAATATGATTTTAAAGAGTATGATATGACCTTACACTCATGTGTCACCTTGAAGATAATCCAAAAGTGTGTTTGAGACCTATTATAACAAATAGAGACATACAATTGTTATGTAACAACTCATTTTACCTATGCTTCTTTTTAATTCAACAATATATCCAGTTGAAATACAATTATTCAATTCCTTACCTAGAAGAAAGGTAAGGATATCCTGGACTTTGTTGAAGAAAACTCATTCCCGTTTTTATGGGTCTGATGTCCCAATCCAATTCCTCTGGGTTTGATTATCCCTGATACAATTCTCTCAGTCTTATTTTCTGATAGAATACAATAGAAATGAATTCAAACCACTTCAATACTCCTTTATTAGTTCATAAATTCTCAGTATGGTAAAACCCAACACATAAATCACAAAGCCAACTAATCTAGCCTAATATGATGATCAACTGAATAAAATTGAAAAGTTGAATACAATGATCCACTGAATATGATAAATCCTAAATATGATGATCATCCAAATATGACATTATTATCTTGCCTATTATATTTCACTTCCCCATAAAAAAATATTCATTAAATGATCAATATGGTATAATATTTCTCTCAAAGAAAACTCAAAGATTCTCTCTCTACTACAGTGAAAAGTACCAACAGCGAGAAAGAACAAATTACTTTCCCTTTTATTGGTGATCCATGAGAGGATTTGACAAGAATCCCAAAATACTTTCCCACTCACACAAACTCACCCAAATTTAAATTTCTCCTAAAATCTGTGAGAAATTATGAATTCTTAAATGCTTATAGATTCTTCTCGAAACTTTTACAATCTATATCTCTTCACCTATAAACTCCCATTTCAATTTCTAGTCTGATTAAAATTACTGTGTTCGATTTCAATTTCTACGACAAATTTAAATTACTAGGACCGATTTCAATTACTAAGACCGATTTCAATTGCTGAGACTATTTTCAATTACTGAGACCGATTTCAACTGAATTTCGATCACCCCCTTGATAGCACATATATCAAACTCCTTCATCACTACTATTGACTTACTTGAAATAAAAACCATCTTATTATCAACTTATCTTGACCCATTTAAACACCACTTCAAAGGATAGAAAAAATAAATCAACTCTTGACCCACTTAATGAAGATGTTTGAAAACTAGTCAGAATTCATCTATATATTCCACCCTTACTACAATTGGCCAGGACACAATCAATTTGATATCGATCATTTTGATTTTGATCATTCTGATATTGATCTATTCCATCCCGAGCCTAATATCGATCATTCTAATATTGATCATTCTGATGTTGATCATTCTGATATTGATCATTCTGAGATCAATCATTCAGATATTAGTCATTTTGATATTGATCATTTTGATATTGATCATTCCGAGATTAACCATTTTGATAATGATCATTATGATATTGATCATTATAATATTGATCATCATGATATTGATCATTCTAATATTGATCATTCTAAGATTAATCATTGTAATATTGATCATTCTGACATTGATCATTCCGATATTGATCATTTTGATATTGATCATTCTGATATTGAGAGTTTTATGGAATATTTGGTGGATTAGTATGATGCTACAGTAGATCAGTACCACCTCTTCAGTTGGAACCACCTTTTCAATCAATACCACATTTTCAATATGGGTCACCTTTTCATTCAATCCCACCTTTTCGATCAATACCACATTTTCAATCATTCTATGTATGATAATCCTAATATCGATCCTGAACTATGTGGTTGATGGAAAAAAAAATTCTACAGTAGATCAGTACCAATTCCTTAATCGTAATCACCTTTTAAATCCACCTAGAATCCAATTGTTTTGAAAAACCATCAATATCAATTCTTTCTCTCTGCCACATAGATATGATAAATCTGGATACAATATTTTTTGGATTTTTAGTGTCTCTTTCACCTCCCCTTTCTTAAATTAGGCTTTCATCAAAATTTTTCAATTCAACTCATGATCTATATGAAATAAGAATCAGTAAAGTATCGTCACATTTAAAACATCATAGTCACAGTGACTCCAATTCTCCATCAAAACAACCACTTATTTCATACCAGATCCATAGTGAATCTGATAAATTCCTTCTTATGATCTTTTCTAATACCAGACCCTCATTACGATCATTTTTAATACCAAAGCCTCATTGCTATCTTCTTCAAAACCTTACCCTCATTATGATTTTTTTCAATACCAGACCCTCATTGTGATATTTTTCAATACCAAACCCAAACAAATTCTTCTCATTATGATGTGAAACATGAGTCTGACTCTTATCAATACAATGAGTCCAATATTTATCAATAGTGGACCCAAACCGCATATTTCTCAATATAATTTCTTTCTTTTTGAATACCGTTCAATTGACAAAAAATACAAACATAACACAGCTTTGGCCTAAGATAAACAACCTAGATCCTGCAAATAAATTGAAAATATTTTCAATCCTTGTGATTGGATAGTAATTCATTACCATCACCAAGTTCAATAGATGATAAATTAATGCACTTATAAAAATTACTATATATATACATACCTTAAAAACAACACCAAAGTATGCCAATGTGACACACTAGGCTAGATGATATCATTATACCCTGACCATTGATCTAATGAAATAACACACCCAACTCAGATGGTTTTATACTACTGGGATACATAAAAATATAAATACAATATATTATAAATATATCCTAAAATTGTTAGCATGCATAGGGGGTAGCAGTTAAATATCATTAGAAAACATATCTATAAAATAATTTATAACAATAAAAAACTCCTTCACATAATATTTAATAGATCCCAACTTTAATACTTCTAGTTGAGATGAAATAAGATTCAATAATATATTATCTATTTTATGGTCATAATCATCAATGAACGTTGTTTTCCATCCTTCCACATTAATGAAAACAACCATTCTTTAAAATTAATTTATTATAACCTAAAATGTGTATAAAAATTCCATGATAATATTATTATCAATTGATTATATATTTATTAGGATGAAAACATCCAAAGTTTTATGTTCAACCATAAATATCCCAAATCCATAACAGAACTTAAATAAGTTAAACTAGACTACAGGTGTAGTCGTCAAATCTAAATACACTAGACTTCTATCCAACTTATCCCTTAATAAACAAACTATGGTAGGAACTATGAAGAAACATGACTCTACCAAATAAAATAACGTGTAAACCAATGTATAATATAAATATATATCACAAAAAAAATATAACTTATATTTGTGAAATCCATCACATGTACCTCACAATGCCCTATTTATTTGCCTCACTGTCCACATACCAATACAAAAAAAATCCTTAGGACCTAGAGGATTAAAAATATTTTAAGGATATTATATATATTCTCCATTAAATCTCTAATGACCAAAATCCTACATAACTATATATGGATGATAAAACCCCATTAGGAGATGTTGTTATGTTTTTTCTGTAACTGCAAACATTCATGTTGTTAAAAACTGTTAAGGTTCATACACCAAAACTGCAAATTTCCTTAGCCTTTATAAAATAAGATAACCCTATTTGATTTACTAATTTAATCCCTATAATAATGAAATATATATAAACTAGATATATTATATATGATCGACACCACACTGATGAAATACTTTTCTTCCTAGAAAAATGAGACCTCTTACCCATAGATACACTCCTCAAGAAGTTCTGATGACTTCCCTATTATGAAAAACTTATATACTCTAGGATCTTCTCAATAACCTCAACTTACATAAGAACCTTAAGATACTAAATTACCATAAATATGAAATCCTACCATTGGTTCTTTTGATACCAAGCCACCTTAAAATAATTTTCCCTCAACCCATTATTATGTAGAATGTTGGAAGAACAATGATGAAGGTTCATAAAAAAATAAGATATCCATCGTTATAAATCCCCTTTAGTAAAGGGTAAGAAATTATTGTGACCAAAACCCCATAAAAATTGATTATAAGTACAATGTTTTGAATAAACTCTTAAACATCCCCCACAACTTCTCAAAAATCAAGTGATCACCTAAAAATATAATCCACCAATTAACAGCCACACCTCCCAACATAAAAACATCCAACATAGTGAAATTCATGTTACTCACATAGATCAACCGAAAGAAAATTTCATGATCCTCCTGACACATTTTAATCTAATTATTGGAGATATTCCCTTCATACTTATTTAGGCTCTAATAATAATACCCATAGAGTTCCTTCCTCTATGAATCAACCTCAATTGATCTACCTGCTTAAGATAAATTGAATTATTCAACTTACCTTACCCAAATTATTCTACTTTTGTATTCCATTCACAATATATATCAATAAATACAAAAGAAAACAATATATACTGGGATATGATTTTTCTGATAGAATTTTATTTAAATTCATTTTTAATTACCCTTATATTATTAAAAATTCAAACATAATGAAAAATAATAATGATGTATGTACCACTACTAGATCATTATAATAAAATTATTATTATCATATTTTTGTATTTTCAGTTAGCTTAATGTCCTTACTTGAGATCATAGGTGTAATATCTGTTCCCTAGATGATATAATTTTATTAGATAACATTATGTTCTAATGAAAATATTACACTACAAAAAATATATAATCCTTATATGTTCTTAACTCCAAAAAATATTTAAATTCTAAACCTAAATCACTAAAACCACAGTGGCTCGATTAGTCTTCACTATATTCCCTCTAAGGAAAAGAGAGATTCTAAGTCTGACCTCTAAAGAAAACTTCAATAAACCATGACTTGGTGATTAGAGAAAATGGTATATAACCAAAAAATTAGTGGTATTATCATAATAAATTTCTAGAATGATTTAAATATCCAATAGCTAACACCATATAAAAAATATAAATTAAGTAATAATCCCATAATACATGTAATAAAAAATCTAAAATAAAGGATAATTCCAAAAATAAAACCTCCCTTATAAGAGAAAAGTGTACTACAACAAGCTTCACACCATGAGCTATTAATATATAACCCAATCACCCAGTCAAGATTATGAATTATTAAAAATAGTAAAATTTTATTGAGGTAAGAATATATTATAAAATATAGGTTCCTCCCCAAACATGCCCACGTAAATATGGAAGAAGAATGTTAATTCCATAGTTAATTTCTAGTGAAAAAAACTCATGACCTACCCCAATGTCAACTATTAACCTAATATCACCAAGTCCCTATCACTAAATTTGTATACATGTATAATAATATAATATTCCAGAAAATATATCAAAAACTAGTCCCTTGGACTCACTAACCCAAAACATGTCACCCTTATGCCCCAATGACATTGTCCAAGTGTTCTCGTCCCTTCAATATTCCAAAAACCCCAACCTCATACCACATTATATCCATAACTGCATTCGCAATTTCATATACCACATTACCATAAGTACATATCATATTAAAAAATCATAACCACATATGAAATATTTACTACTACATAACCACATCATCACCACAAGCTTGTGTAATCACTACATCACAACCACAAAACATCAACATTGGTACACAACTATAGTACATCTAAAAGTGTTAGTAAGGGTGGGAGTTCACTTTTCAATTTATATTTCCTTCAACCATGTAAATAGGTGTACACACTAATCCCAATACCATATATGGACACTGGTCTCATTACCCCACCCCAGAGAAGGTGTATGTGACTTAAAAAACGAGAATTAAAATTTAATAATCATGGAATCCTATAATAGGATTTATATTTTATAAAAAAACCCCATAACCTATTCACATCACTATAAATTACTTCCAAAACAATATCTTCAATTTCATCCTATATCTACACAAAAAACAAACACCACTATACTAATTGTGACACCCCTTGATTTCTAAATATATTTTCCACTTAAATAAATTCGATGGGTTTGATTGATTGTGATAAACACAACACTAAAAACCATTTATTAGTGAAATATATTATGAAGATGATAAAATAATATTTTTTTGAAAAATAAAAATTTCTTTAGTTTACTTAAGAAAAATACCAATGATTTTATAGATACTATTTTAGACTGTTTTAATGAATTATATATTTTTTTGAAATTTAATAACTTTTAGGAATTATATCAATAAAATTTACTGATAAAATTAAATAAATAATTAGTAAAAGTAATTAATAAAATCCAATAAATGGTAATGTAACGATAAGTAATTCTAGATTAATAATTCTTAGTTAAATGAAAATGTTTTGTTACTAAATATTTTTTATTATATATGTTGTATTTAAAAGTTATTTAATATTATTTAGAGTAAAAAAATTATATAATATTATTATTTATACATATATAAAAATTAATTATAAATCACATATATATTATCAATTGGTTATAAATAAAGATAAAATCATTTGAAGGTAAAAGGGATTTTTTTGAAAATTATTTGTATGTGGGTGATGTATTTTTTACTAAATAAATTACATTAATAACTATTATTAAAGAATTATAATGAAATTTTTAGATAATTAATTCAATAAATTAAATTAACCTTCATATAATGGTTTACATTAGACAAGAAATGTGAATAAAATCATTTTTATACTTAAAGATTAATTTTTTTTTTCTAAAAATGAATTTTACATGTTTTGTTCATGGTTAGGAGAATTAATTTTTCCCAACTTTAAAAAATAAATATTTAAGAATGTTTTACATATCTTTAATGAAAGTTTACAATTTTTCTTAAAAGTAATATTTCATTTTGGGTCATGAAAATATGTTTCCAATGTAAATATATAGTTAATGTGGTTAGATTTAAATGTCGTAAATAGTTAAACTGAGAGAAAAGGCTTCAAATATCACATAAACTTTATTTTTTTGTTATATTATTTTATTTACACCCTAAATTATATTATCTTATAAATTTTGTTTATTTGGTTTTATATTCCTTTAAAAATAAGATTTATTATATTTACATTTTTGTAATATTTACAATGGTGTCACTCATATCACTTTTAAAAGGTAACACTCTTTCATCAATTATTAACACACTTGGATCATGTTAAAATGGAAAGGATATATCCAAAAACCATACTAGATATTCTGTCCACATCCTAGGGGATAAGTTTTCACCAAAATACCATCCCAAGAAGGATTTAGGAGAGATCTAAAGGAGGATTCCCCTGGAATAAGTAATCAACTTTATATTGTTATTTTATGTTTCTTTCTTCTCCAATATTATCCAACTATTATGTAACCACATCAAAATAATGAAATTTGTATAAATAGTATACACACGATTTTTTATTTTCATTTTATAAGAATTATATACCTCCTTTACATTTAATGGTAAATTAAAATTTCCCTCAAGCGTACATGAAGACTACCACCTCCTTGAAGTGATGTATTGAACTTTTTATCACTTCCTATAATGGATGGTTATAATTATTTTTTAGTGAATATATATATTATTTTTATGAAATAATTATGAATTTGAAAATATTAAATATTAAATAATTTCCTTCCCATTAGTTGGAAAATAGAAATGTTGCTCATGTGTACGTGTAAAATACCACATCCATGAAAAACATATCCCATTTCTAATCACCTCCTTACATGGATGGTAATATAGGTGTATATAATAAATAAAAATTATATTTATGAAATTGTTAATATTATATAACCATGAAAAGTTCTATATAAAATGAACTATTTGAGAAAAACATTTATGGAAAACAAAACAATTGACACCCAAATACTGACTTTAAGAAAGGATTATTAATAAACAAGTAATCAGAAATTATAATTAAATGGTATATAGTAAGATAAATATTAATATGGTTCTAAAATGGATGTCTATTAAATTTCAATTTTTTATAAATGATGATTATCACTTTTAACTAAGTGGAATACTGAGGTGAGGTTTTATATTGCTATCTAACATTTAATATGAATTTATCATATTTAAATCTTTATCGATGAAATTATATTCTCTCTATCCCTCTAAATCCACATTCCCTTTTTTATAATCTAGTTATTTTTAAGGATTAAATGAATCCTTAATATTTCATTTCCCTTTTCTTTGAATATCATCCGAAGGAATTCATGTAAGATGTGTTAGGATCCCGACCCTAGTAGGACAGAGCCGTAGCCGCACTTTATTACATTATCACTATATACAAGGAATCACATCTCAAAGGATCAAATATTATATAGTCTTGGTAAAAAATATATATAATTGAAATTGTATATTTAAAAAATAAAAACATAATTAATTTTCTTCTTGAATTCCATTTCCCCCTTAGTATATCACTACATAACAACCAAAAAGGACATCCTTGTATCATTGGGAAAATAAAACATAATAAAGTGGTGAGATTATTGGCTCAGTAAGGGTATATATATAGTGTAATTTATCATCAATAAATAGGCATAAACATTATGGTAATATGAATAACTAAAACACGTGCCATTTAATAAATAACATAAGCATAATATGGATATAATAAAAGAAGATAAAATAATTCCATATAAATAATTTCATGAGAATGAAACTTAACCATGGATATTCTACTAATATAATAATCACATGGAATATTGATAAATAATCTCATAACAAGGAAATGAATAATTAGAGACACCCAAATCATAAAATCAAGGCATCATCTAAGATGTATACATAAATAAGTATGGCCTTGTACAAAACCCAATATAATTTGTCTCATGAGGTCTACTGATGCATCGAGGGGTTATAGATGGACCCAGATGACACTTACCAAGTCCAATGAATTCCTCAAATAGAAGGGGTGAAACATGATCAACATATAAATCAGTATTTAATCTAGTAAAAAAATGTAAATAATTTTCCTATACAATAAACATAATCACAATCCATCCAAAGAATTGTGGTGAATGGTGCAAAAATAGTACATCCCCAATCATATAATAATAAAATATTAAATAAAAGATCATAAATTGTTTCATAATTGATAAACTTTAATGATGCATAGGATTCGTCAATGGATATTGACATAGATAAGATCACTAAAAAATTCTTCAGGAAAATACCCCTTTAAACTTTGAAATCACTTATTCTTAAAAAGATGTGAAATCCTAAAAGAAAAAATTTTCTTTGAAAATAAACATGTTATCATGTAAAGGAAGCTTCAAAAAATAATGCATCATTAAAGAAATAGAATCTTTTCATTTCATTATATGTTAAAAAAATTCCTTTTACATTTTGAAAAACGTTCCATGTAACACATGTAAAAAGACTCTTTTCATAAAATTTTGAATGAAAATAAAAATAAAAATAGAAATTCAATTAAAATAATTTTATATCTAAATAAATAAATATGTAAAATTAACATCAATAATATTTACATGGAGAAATATGTTTTAAATTAAATCATAAAACATTCAAAGCATCCCATACCATTTTGAACATTTAAATCATAAGCCCTATGACAGAATAAAATTAAAAAAATATAGAGAATAAATAAATTTATAAATTGACAAGTAAATGTGTCTTTATATACACCTAAAAAAATTATGTGGGTGTAAAACATCAAAATATACCTCAATGAAAGGATATTTAGAGGAAAACCCATACCACTTTGTAATCATCAAGACCGTATTCCCCATATAATTAATAATCATAAAATGAAACAGTGAATACCATGAATATAATTAATATAATAATATGATATTTAAAAGGGAAGTATATATAAACTACTCAAAATAAATAATTTGTGAATAAGGTATATACCATATAAATAAAAGTGAGATGATAAAACTCTTACCTTAGGTATGATTTCAACCATACATATCCAAACCTCCTGTATAATTGTTTTAAAAAAATTAATAACTTATAATATAATAATATTAATATTTATTATAACATATATTATCCTCTTATAACTTTTTTACCACTGGTTTATTAATAATATTTATTCATATCACTATTTTTGGCGTTAATTGCACTGTTTCGCAAGCTTGTTTTTGTCCTAAAAGTCCCAATTCCAATGAATATTGTATATATATAACATTTATAGAATAAAAATAATTCAATAAATATAATATTTAGTCATTAAATTCATTTTTATAACTATTTTTTGATGTTGAATATAGAAAATGATTTACACCACTACGTAAAAATAGTAAGTCATATATACACACGTGTGATGCCTTTGTTTTTCAAAGAATTGATAACTGGTAGAATATGGTTGTTTGATATCCATAATAAATAATTAGCACATATATATTACTAGATAAATTATTTTATATGGGAAACAAAAAATTAAGTGAATGTAAAAGAAGAAATGAATTTGAATGAGTTGGTAAAAACAATTACCTCTTCTTTGGAGAACTTCCTTTAGATCTCTTCTAAAATGTCCTAGAGTTTTTATTATTGGAGAACAATGACCCCTAAAACATGTATAATAATGTTATAAGTATAAATTTATATATTTTTTTCTATCTAAAAGTATATATATGGTGAAATGAATTGAATGTAGGAGTGCCCTATTATAATTTAGTTGAGGGGAACCCTTGAAAATCCCCAATATTTTATATTATAATAAATTCATTTTTTATCCAAATACAACCTAATAATTAATTAGTATAATATTATAGGATATAAGGTTTTAATATAACCCTCCAATAAAATTTTTACACGTCCATGATTTACTTTAAACCTTATCATTTTGATTGACTTTTGTTAACTTAATTTAATTTTAATTATTATAAAAATCTATTTGACATTAAAAGGTCGTAATTTTTACATATAAAATTTCAATTGGAACATAAATGAATAAATAATAAAATTTAAGAGCAAATAATAATAAATTTTCACTTATAAATATTTTTATGATTTTTAAATAATTTATTAAAATATAATTTTGATAAAATATCACTGGTGTCAATTTTGACACTATTCGTTACTTTGGCCTTCAGGAAAAAAATAATGCAAGATAAAATCAAAATAAAACATTTCATACACCCCTATATGGTATATTGGTCCATTAAATTCTTGTCTCACCTTAATTAATTAATACTATATTTATTCTCATATTTTTAATTTCATTTATTTGATTGTTTCATTAATAAAATAATTTCTATGTCATTGTTGTATAATTAATTTAGGTAATTATTTATTCACTAAAAATTAAAAATGAAATTCCATAATTTACATAAATATATTATATTCCAAAAAAAATCTATAGTTGATGAAATATCTTGAATACAACAATGTTTAAAATAATATAGTTATGAAAATATAAATTTGAAATATTTTTATTTTCATAAAATAAGATATTATAAATATCATAACCTCATACAAATGGTCCCAAAAAATAATTTATAAATTTATATCATGAAAGTAAGTTTATTAATTTCAAAATAGATACTTATATTCGTTCATAAAATACCTTTTTCCTGATGTAGAGAATAAGATATTTTTATGACATGGAATGTGACATTTTGTGATTTTCATTAATTTAAATAATATCAAAGTCATTTTCATGGAAAAGTTTACATTAAATAACTAAAATTTTCTCCATAGGTGTTTAGGGTCTATGATAAACCATTCAATAAAATTTTGAAAAAATTTAGGGTAATTTTCTAATCATTATCATTTTATTTTTAATGTAAATTTCTAACTTTACCCTTTATTGTGGTAACAAAAATTATCTTTTTTAGTATTAATATTGGATAAAAGAGACCTATTTACTAATATTTTACCATTTTAATCCAAATACTGCATCCATATTTCAATATTAAAAAAATATGGCTTTTTGAATTATTTAAAAATTAATCGAGCAAAACCCAATTAAAACAATTTTATTAAAAAATGTATTTTAAGACCAAAAATGTACTTATACTAAATTAATGTATAATGATGATTAAAATAACATAAAACATATTATTTATATATTAATATTATTTATGTTTCATTGATATCAAATACAAACCATAAAATAATGTTAATATAAAAAATGACAGTTTTATTAAAATCGACATTTTTCTATATTCATTGAAAAATAACTATTTAAAATTAATACCAAAAATTAAACCTATGATAATTCTGAAATTATGATTTTTAAAATTAGTTTTATTTCACCAAATATTATTTATAAAAGTTTAAATATTTATATTTTAAACAAATGCGCCATGAAAAGGCGGTAAAACTGCCTTTAGAAAAATACAGCCTTTTATGTGTAACATTGGATTTGTTCTTATTTCATGCCTCTAAAAATATTGTGGATGAATGTAAAAATAATTTATCTGATATTTAGTATATAAATTTTATAATTCGGTTAATTTTATGTATTCTTGATAATTTTTCGACTAAGTTATAATTGTCACATTTTAAATAGTATATCATGGTTTTAAACTCAGTGTTGCATGAAACATAAGCTATCAAATATTTATACCAAAAAAAATTGGGGTGTTAAATTCTCCCTTTGTTCAATAAATTTCATCCTCTCAATTTAAACCTATAATTGGTAATCATGGATTTTTCACTTTAAAGTACTTTTGGGGAAATCCCACATCATAAAAATGGATTAATAAAAATTCCACATAAAAAGAGGGAAAGAGAAATGTGATGGTCACCACCAAATTAGGCATTTGAAAATGATAAATTTTTATGAAGTGAAAAATGAAAAAAAAATATAACTACCAAGTCCTAATAGAGAGTTATAGTGAACATGGTAATTAGAAAGTCCACTATCACAAAACCATAAATTTATGATCGGTTAGAGACCATTGATTTCATAGTAACAAAACTAAATGGATAATGTTAGTCTTCTATAATACTTTTCCTAGAGTTTATGGGTTCTTCTAGTATAAAAATAGGAACTTCAGGAAATAAAATTACTTGATTTATTTCAATTTCTTAAGTATAATCTCATCATTTGGTTGTGCTTCAATTCATATCCAATTTATTTATTAAACTAAAAGGTGGATATTCAAGATAAATTTTTATTCCTAAATCACCATTATCAAATGACCCATAAGTCATTAATTTGGCCTTTAAATGTTTACTAAAAAATGGATATAACTTGATATCCAATAAATCATACTTTAACCTCACAAAATAATATCAAAAGTTAAACTTAATCCGTACATCTATCCACGTTCAACGACCAAAAATTTAGAAGGAAGGTCACTAAATTTCCAAAATATACTTATCATTATATTCCCCAAAAAAAGTATGTAAAAATTAACATCACACAAAAAATATAATATTTCTTTGGTTACCATAAAACCTTAATGAAAATATCCATTCTTCCAAATCCCTAATCAACAAGTAATACAGTGTAGGACATATATATCTCGTGATTCTTATAACCGGATCATTGTTGATAAAATTATAAAATAACATAATTATTGTATCCAAACATAGACATATCAATTATTAATTTTTTTCGGTGGTAGTATCATAATATTTACCATGATCCATTATCCTATTTTGGGTAATACAACTTTGACACTTGAGACCTTGATTTTAAAGTGCCCCATCTCTATGCAGTTAAATAATTGTATGTTGGAAACCATTTTATTACCCTTTAAATCATAAGCACAATAGACTTTCTCTCCACAAATATAGTAAAATTCCATTAAATATAATCAATTACAATATTTTTTCTTTCCACAATTATCACATGTGAGAAAATACTTCTTTCTATTCTTTCCATTATCTAACTTTTCGAAACATTAATCTTTTAATCATGATTTTTTCTGAATCCATAATACTTGTAGTTTTATTTATTTTTATCATTAGCACATGATATTATATCCTTATATTATGAGAATATTTGAGATACTTGTTATCTTCTAAATATTTAAATAAGGTCATAAAATACTTGTTCCTTATTACTATTTGGATCATGTGTGTTGGTGAGGTTCCCATTCCTTCTGTGAGGTACTATTTATAAAGAAAGATATAAAATAAATTATATCTTATCATTATGAAACAAAATATATATTCACAAAAAAATTATATACTTAACATAAAATGAAAAATTTATGCATAAATGATCTCATAAACATGGTTTGTTTTATATTTTGTTCTATAGTTATCATCAATGTCTATCTTAGGGTTATGTTCTATAATAAATGTTTTCCTAAATCTAGTTCCCATGGTTTGTACTATACTTCCTTTAATACCAATTTTATAGACCCCAAATCTAGTATCCCGAAGTTGATACCTTACATTATTACATTAGAACTAGATATAAATAATCTAATCCCAAAGGACAATATAGTTTAATAGTTTTGATAAACTAGTCACATAATTGAAATTAAAATTACATTTTAAAACATAAAAACTAAAAGAACTTTATTTATGAATTCCATTCCCTGTTATTATATCCTTGCATAATGTTTAAAAAATACTTCCTCATATCTTAGGGAAAATAATACAAAAGAAAGGGGTGAGATGAGATGATCAGTATGGATACATATACAACATAAGCTGCTATAAATAAATTGGCATAATCAATATCGTAATATGAATAATTGAAAACAATACCATTTAATAAATAACTTAATTATAATATGGAAGGAATAAAAGATGATCAAATATTTCCATGTAAATAATTAAAAGAGAATTCAAATTAACCATTGATATTCTACTAGTCAAATAATCCCATGTAATATTAATAAAAAATCATATAATGAGGGAATGAATAATGTGAGTTTTTTAAAATATACCATCACATACATAACCAAGAAGTATGCATAAATGTGTAAGGAATTGGCCAAAACCCAGTCACATTGTTTCAATAGACCTACTGATGCATGGAGGGGATATAGTGAGCCCCTCAAACACTTAATAAGTCTAATTCATTAACAACATATAAGGGGTCAAAAGAAATCTGTAGAAATATTTATATTTAAACTAGAATAAGTAATTTAAATACTTTTCCCATACAATAATCATAATAATAAACCATCTAAATAATTATGGTGAATGGTGTCAAAATAGTACATCCCCAATCTATATGATCATAAAATGTTCAATAAAATACTTTAAATAGTACCCTATGAGATAAAAATTATTGAGGCATAGGATTTAACCCAGGATGTTGACAATGAAAAGATCCCTGAAAAAATCTCGAGGATAAAACCCTTTTAAACTTTGAAATCACTAATACTTAAAAAAATATGTGTAATCATAAAATAAAAAAGTTTTTTTGAAAATAACCTTGTAATATTGTAAAGTAAGCTTCAAAAATTAAGTCATCATGAAAGAGGAACAATATTTTCATTCCATTATAATTTAAATTTAATCATTCCTTTTAAATTTTGAAGAATGTTCCGTATAAAACATGTAAAAAATATCCTTTGAAAACCATTTGAATTATATTAAAAATAAACATAAAATATCATTTATAATAATTTTTTATCTATATAAATAAATATGTAAAAATAACTTCAAGATTAGTGACACGGAGAAAAAGATTTGAAATTAAATATTTAAAAATGTAAAGTGTCCCAAAACAACTTTGAACATTTAAATCCTAATCCATATGAAGGAATATAATTGAAGAATCCATTAAACAACATGAGAATAAATAATTTCATGATATGACATGTCAATGGTTCTGTATACACACCTCATAAAAAAGGTGGGTGTATAACATCAAAATATGCCACAATGAAATGAGATTGAGATGAAATCCCTTATCACTTTATAATCAGTCAAACCAAATGCCCCATAAAGTTTTTGATAATCCAAAGAACCATTGAATACCATGAAGATAAATAGATTCATGATATGATATATAAAATTTATGTAGACATTTACCACAAAAAATAAATAAGTGGTGAATAAAGCATATCCCACAGAAATAAAAGTGAGATGAGAAACCCCTTACCTTAGGTCTGATTTCTACCGTACTTGTACGAACCTCATGTATAATTGTTTTAAACATATTATTAAATTATAATATAATAATATAAATATTTATTATAACATATATTTTCCCCTTATAACGTTTTACAACACGTTAATTAATAATATTTATTTATTTCACTATTTTGTGTGTTAATTGTATTATTTTGCATGATTATTTTATCGTAAAAGCCATGATTCTATTACATATGGTTTAGATGAAACATTTCAAGAATAATATAAATATCATATATATTATATTTAATAATTAAATACATTTTTAGAAACATTTTTGAATGTTTAACATAGAAAATTAATTACACCACTATGTAGAGACGGTAAGTCATACGTAAACACGTGCAATGATTTCATTTTACATAGGATGGATAAGAGGAAGAATATGGTTGTTTCATAAACATAATATCATATCAGTATATATATTATATTGGAGATATGATTTTATAAGGGAAAACATGAATAGGAAGTAAAGAAGAAATGAATTTGAATGAGTTGGTAAAAATGATTACCTCTTATTCGGTGACCTTCCTTTAGATCTCTTTTCAAAGGATCTAGAGTTATTCTTTTTTGAGTACAAAGACCTCCATAACATGTATAAGTCTGTTATGATTAAATTTTTAGAGTTTTGTTGATATATAAGGCTCAATCTGTTGATGTTAAATGATGGAATGGATGCCTTTTTATAATTTATGTGAGGGGCACCCTAAAAAATCCCCAAATCCCCAAATTATAATAAATTAATTTTTATAAAAATACAACCAAATGGATAAGGATTCTAATATAAGATGAGATGAAGTTTTAATATCATCATTATATATATTTTTTACTTATTTTTGTTTTAATTTATACCATATCATTTTTATTGATTTTAGTTCACACAATTTAATTTTAATTATAGAAACAATTTATTCAATATTAAAATGTGATATTTTTTGTTATAAAATTTCAATTAGAATATAAATAAATAATTTCAGAAATTTTATAACAAATAATTTTAATTTTTAATTTTTAAATATTTTTAATTATTTTGAAATAATTTAATAGCATATTATTTTGATAAATTATTACTACTATCCATTTTGAAACTATTTATTACTTTGGCCTTACGGAAAACAAGAAATCATGATAACCATGAAATAAAACATTTGATACACCCATAATATTTTATATGATCCAATAAAATTCATGGATCACCTTAATTAATTAAAATTATATATATTATAAAAAATTTAATATTATTTATTTGATTGATTCATTACTAAAATAATTTCCACATCATCATTGTATAATTATTTAAGTTAATTATATATTCCCTAAAAATAATAAATAAAATTCCATGATGTAGGTAAAACTTTTATATTTCCCAAAAATATCTATATTCAATGACACATCATGAATAAAATCATGTTTAAAAATAATATATTTATTAAAATATGAATGCGACATCTTTGTATTTTCATTAAATAAAATATTATAAATATCATAATCTCATTAAAATGGTCCCACATAATCATAAATAAATTTATATCTTTAAAATGTGTATATTAAGTTCATAACAGACACTTATATTTGTTCATAAACTACATTTTTCTTCATCTGGACGCATAAGAGATGTTTAAGACATGGAAAGTGTCATTTTGTGATTTTCTTTAATTTAATTAATATCAAAGTCATTTTCCAAGATAAGAGTCCATTAAAAAATTAAAAATATATCCTTAGGTGTTAAGGATAGAATATAAATCTTCCAACAAAATTTGGGAATTTTTTAGGGTAATTTTATAATCTTATTCATTTTATTTTTAACCTAAATTTCTGAATTTACCCTTTACCATGTTAATGAAAAATTACCATGATTACTATTCATATAGGGAAAAAATAAAAGGGAAATATTTACTAAATTTTGACCTTATGAATAAAAATATGGAATATATTTTTCAATATTTAAAACAAAAAAATTCATAATTTTAATTTAAATCAATCATGAAAAACCCAATGAAAAATAGTTTTATTTAAAAATGTATTTTTAATCCAAAAAATGAACTTATACCAAAATAAGGTATAATGATTGTTAAAATAAAATAAAATAAAATATTTATTTTTAATATTATTTAATTTATGTTGTGGTCAAATTCAATCCATAAATGGGCTTTTAATATAAAAAATTGATAGTTTTAATAAAGTCGTTATTTTTCACTATTCACTGGAAAATAAATATTTTCATATTAATATGAAAAATTAATCCCAATATAATTTTGACATTCTGATTTTAAAAATTAAATTTATTTCATAAAATAGAATATATTAAATTTTCAAAATTTATATTGAAAACAAATGTGCCATTAATTGACGGTAAAACCGTGTTTAGAAAAATATAGCCTTTTTGTGTAAAATTGGATTAGTTTTTATTTTATGCCTATAAAATTATTTTTTATGAATGTAAAAATATTTGGTTGAATATTTAATACATAAATTTAATAATTTAATTAACCCTATAATTTAACATTTAAATTAAAATAGGCAAATTTTAAATAGTATATCATGGTTTTAAACTCATTGTTGCATTCAACATATGTTATCGATGATTTATTCTATAAAATATTGGGGTTTTAAAAGAGGATATGTACATATATATTATTTTCAGTTGAAATTATTTATCCTCCAGGTCCATGTTCTTTATCACATTTCATAAATTTTTTTATATTTTATCCAATGATTTTAAGGTCATTTTTCAATTATCCTTGACTTTTTTAAAATAGGTAAAAAATAATTTTTTTAACTTTTACTGTATAAGTCATTTTTGACATTCCTTATAAGTACCGAGCCACAAAACATTGCATAATATAGAGTTTTTTCATCAAGAATTAATTTTATTACATTTCATGTATCTTTAGACTTTATATTTTTATAAAATTAGGAAATATGTCATACATACGAAACCCATATATTGAAAAGTTGGAACATCCACTAATTATCAATTTTCTCAAGATATAATTTTTTTAAAATGAAACACATTTTCATTTTATGAAAAATCTACATGACTGTTAACTTGACCACTTTTTTTTCTTACTCATCTATAATTATTGTACAAAAGTTTTAGAAATATGGGATAAGAAAAAAACCTCAGTAAGGGACATAAAAGTAAGAAATCCACTAGTACAGTGAAAAAAATTAAAACCCATACAATGTTCACCTTTTACAAATTATTAATTGATCAGATATAATAATTCATATCCACATGGAAAACAAACATTTTTATCAAATAAACCCTTTAAAACCCATAGAAAGAAAATATAAACCATCTTAAGAAACATAGAGCATAATATTCATAACCTATGATATAACTAAAAGGATCCCGATTAAATACATAAGAAAAACATCCTCTGTGAACTCTATTTTTATTTATTTTCATGATAAGGAACAATAAAAAATTCATTTGATAGAAATATCATACTCACCTATCATATATGTTGTATTGAGCTCACCCATTCATATAAGCTATATTAAGATCCCCAATTTTTATAAGATTTATAATTGTCACCCATCATAATCTATAATGATCAAGTACCATAACATATTATTCTATAATTTGAACATTTTCTACAAAGATTCTTTAAAAAGATGTTTTTTTAATTATAAGAAATATTATTTCCATTAAAAAATTACGGATAAATATCACTTTCTTTTGAAAACTATTTTGAAAAAAAAATTCCCAAAAAATGTTATCGAAGTGATTTCATTTGAAAATAACAATGAAAAATTATAAATAAATCTTCATTGAAATTAAAAGTAATGAAGGCATGTAAATATACTCATGCCCTATATTTAAATGAGCAATATTCATTTACACTTTAGTAAATGGATTCAGAAGTGACCTGTATAGAAAACATTAAAAAATATTCCTTTCTAAACCATAGTAATGAAAGTCAAACATGACCCAAAAGGATCTTTAACAAACATCAAAGCATAAATAATAATTTTACTGAAATACTTAATATTATATGTACATGAAAAAAATATTTGGATAAAAAAAATTTAAATAGGATTTTTAAAAGAAAGACCCTTACCTTCAGTCTCACTCATCATACACATTATTTATCTTATTATTCTTTGGGAAAACCCTTTTCATTACACCTTAACACTTCAAAATTGGTATTATTACAAAAATAATACCTCGCGAACATGGGTAGTGATTCTAGGAATTTATTTGAAAAGGTATTGTTCAAGATAGAGTTTTTAAAAGTTGCGAGTAATAGATTAGAGGAGGTGAACTTTTATAAATGATGAGAGGGG
This sequence comes from Viscum album, assembly GCA_963277665.1. Classification (NCBI taxonomy): domain Eukaryota; kingdom Viridiplantae; phylum Streptophyta; class Magnoliopsida; order Santalales; family Viscaceae; genus Viscum; species Viscum album. Next base: position 1,225,470,916 of record OY728134.1, on the reverse strand, counting down.
AACTCATTGATTTACATAAATTATTAAATTAATATAAATTAATTTTCACTAAAACATTGATAAAAATTAATATATTTTAAATTTATAATGAGGATGAGTAAAACACCTCTCATCTATTAAAATTTGGATATGTTTTGGTGATTTTTTCACCCTTATCTCCCTGTTTTAACCCTAGTTAAACCTTTTGATTATTACCATGATATCAACTATTTCTAATAATTAAGGGTTATGAATGTTAATATAAAAGAAAAAGTGACCCATAAAGGGTATATTATTGATATTATAAACAATATCCCACTCAATTTTCTGAAGATAGTATTTTTATGAATTTCGAATAATTAAATAAACTTATTTTTATTATGAAGCATCACTAATGTCATTTTTGAAAGTATTAATTTAATTTGAAATTAAACTCATCAATATTGAAATGGAATTAGAATATAAAAAATTTAAAATTATTTTATACAATATTATTTACTAAAACAATTAATTTGAGACTATAAATTATTCAAAAATATTACTTTTGATGTATTTAAAAACATTTACATTTATTTTTATATTATTTTCATAAGAACCGTGTCAGTATTGTAAAATAGTTAAGGAAACTATATAAAAAATATAATTTATAAATAAATTAAATTTATAAAAATAATAATATTATGATAAAAATAACTTCTATTGTTCATTCAAAACTTATTTTCATCCATATTTGAACATTCGACAGAAATTTAAAACAAGAGAGTGACATCTTGAAATTTTGTTTACTTAAGATAATATAAATTCCACTATCATGTAGAAATAGAACTAAAATTAAATTTATTAGACTTTTTGATGTATATTTTTTCAATTAATCCCATAAAATTAAATAAAAGTGTTAGGTTGATTTTGAGACTTTATATCTGGGTTTTAACCAAGTTTTACACATTTTACCCTTACCCATGTGAAAGATATTTACCACCTTTACTATTCATAATGAAAAAAATAAAAGGGATCTATTTTCCAAATTTTAAATTCCTAATTATAAATATTATTTATATTTTTTTAGTTTCAATATCTATAATATGAATGAAATAATTTTAATATAAATGTGTAAAACCTAATGAAAAAGTATTTTTAGAAAAAATGTGTTTTTATGTCCAAGTATGAAATTATTCCAAAATCAAGTATAATAATGATTAAAATTTAATTATTTATATTATACCTAAATTAAACAAATATTTATTACTTGTATATTAAATTAAAATAATAATTGAACTTTTTAATGAAAATAAAATATAGTTACAAAAATGGGTATTTCTCACTACTCACCAAAAAATCAATATTTAATGAAAAATAAAAAAATAACCCTAAGTTAATTTTCATATGTTGATTTAAAAAATAAAATCCTTTTTCTCAAATACCATTTAAAATTGTTTCATAAATTAAATATAATATTTACTCACAAAATGCAATTAAATTATGTTTAGAAGAAAACCTATTTTTAAAGATTAAAAAGACTACTAAAAATTGAGTATTTTTTTCCAAATAATTAATAATTAAATTTCTATTGAGATTTAACTTTATATATATATAATTTTGTGATTAATCATTCATGATTTAAAATTCAATTACTATGTTATATCGATCATTTTTAAATTTTTATGGTCATCAATGGTTTGTGTTGCGTATCTTGTATTCTATCGAATATAGTATTGTTTTTAAAATATTGGGGGTTTATATTCTACCCCTTTACAAAGTCATATCATTGAAATTGTATCTTGTGATTAGTAATAAGGGATATAAAATTTAAAAACACCTTTATTGAAAACTAAAATCATGAAAAGGTTTAATAAAACATCCATTTGAAAGTAAGGGGAAATATGAAGGTCAAGTAGAATAACACTTAACATGGTGTTTGAATACAAGACCATTAGTGGGAAGTGAAAATATAGACATGGAGTAAAAATTAATGTCTAAATAATGATGGAAAGTGATAGAGAAAATTGATCATAAGAAATTTAATAATCATGACAATGTTAATGATCCCAAAACCATAAAACAATGTTGTATTAAAGAGACCCTCAATTCAATTGAAATGAAGGTAATTTGATAAATTTTTTATTTAAAGATCATTTTACTAGATTTTAGGAATTTATTTGCTACCTAGACTATGAAAATTGGAAATATACTTACATGAAAATTATAATTGCATCCCGCATTCAATTTCCAACATAATGTCATCTTTTCCTCCAAACGATGAGTATTGAAGATGATTTTTTATTGGATGAAGAAATAAAATAAACTTCTAACAAATCACATAATCTAGAAAATGAGAAAAATATATTCCTCTTTTCTATATATATTAACCAAAATTAAAATTATTATAAAATGGTAATATAACATAAAAAATGTATAATCCTTCATATAAAGAAATAATACATTAATTTCCATAAAATAAACAATAACATAAAATGTTAAAAATAAATAATCTCAACAATAAATAACCCCATATCTTAAATAAAATCAATATCCTCAAAATTAGAGAAATATATAACCTCAATGGTTATCTCATACATTTGAGTATACATCCCAAAAAATGTAATAGTATTCTTTTTGTCATGACTCGACCCTACCCGGGATCGAGCCGCAACTACCCCGGGCCCACCTCCATAGGCCAGGGGATAATGACCAGCGCCAAAGGAAAAACAACTCGGGGAGGCCTTTGCCTATGTACCTGTACACGCACACACGCAGCACACTCAATGCAAAACTGCAGAGTAAAAGAAAAGACAAGTAAAGAAAAAGGGAAACTGCTATAAATAAACCACAATGTGCATCGACCTCTAAAATATACAAGTAATGTGTTGAAAAGGAAAAAGGGAAAAAACATGCGCCCAACCAGAAAAGGTTCCACAACCCGAAAATAGGTAAACAAGAAGAAACTGCTGACAGGTCTCCCACCTAGAACCCTGCAACGACCACCGTACGCGGTCCAAGCTCCCGAACTCCTATGCTCTACTGAGGTCATGACCAACCTGTCCGTCGTCTGCAAGGGCACACCAAGTGCGGGAAAAGCCCAAGCAGAGGTGAGTATAAAAATACTCAGTTGGATACCCTGAAGGCTCGAGGGAGCAATAAAGGAGGTACCTAAGGGTGAGCAGTAGAGCGAATAGTAAAAGTAAAGGAGTCTAATAGAGGGTGTAGTAAAGAGTAAGAGCACATCAGAGAGTTCGGCTTAACCCAACAAAAGGAAAGAAGGTAGACTCGTCCATACACAAGGAGATGGAAACAGTGAGAAGATGAACTTCTTGTCGAGTCTTCGCTACCTATAGCAGGTGAGTAGACTCATCCAACCACGAGATGCTAGACACAGAAAGCACGTGGAAAACCCCGCGCATCTTCGCCTCTCCTGGAAGGAGAGTAGCCAAAACCCAAGGAGTGGGTACTCGTACGAGGTATATACATATATGTGCTCTGCCAAGAAGCCCGAACAAGCTCGTAAGGGGATCTCCGTCCCGTAGCTTAGCCCACGAAAAAGTAACCAACAGTCCCAGAAGCAAACACCATCGATGCCCAACATCCCGCACGTCTGCCCCGAATCGCAAGTCAAGGGGATCAAACCACCGCACCTCGACACTATCCACTTTGGGCGGCACTGACTCGCCCGCATGGTTTTAGGTCGCGTCACATGGATGCGTCTCGGTGGGGGAAATCACCCCTCATACTTGAGAGTTCCGGGTTAAGCCAAACCTCGCCTTGTCACTGCCCCACAGTCAAGAGGTATCCTCAAAGTCAAAGTCGTCACAACACTGACCCGTATAACCAAGGGTTCTGCTCTGGTAATCACGGAGGAAAGCCTCAGACTAGCCTAGTAGAAAGGACTGAGCCTAGAATGCCAACAGGTGTCCCAGTGCCCAGCCCTGCTGGAGGGTAATTCATAATATGATATCGGGTGACCCACTGCCCAGCCCTACTGGAGGGTAAACCCTAACACATCATCAAGCGACCCACTGCCCAGCCCCGTTGGAGGGTAAACCATATTAAGATACTGGGTGACCCACTGCCTAGCCCTGCTGGAGGGTAAACCATAACACATCATCCGACGACCCACTGCCCAGCCCCGCTGGAGGGTAGACCTTAATACCTCATCAAGCGACCCACTGCCCAGCCCCGCTGGAGGGTAAACCACATTAAGATACTGGGTGACCCACTGCCCAGCCCTACTGGAGGGTAAACCATAACACATCATCCGGTGACCCACTGCCCAGCCTTGCTGGAGGGTAGACCTTAATACATCATCAGGCGACCCACTACCCAGCTCCACTGGAGGGTGGACCTGGAAGAAGTCGACAGGCGACCCACTACCCAGCCCCGATGGAGGGTAGAACTGGAACTAGACGACATGCGACCCACTACCCAGCCCTGCTGGAGGTTAGACCCCAAGAGTTCGTCGGGTGACCCACTGCCCAGTCTATGCTGGAGGGTAAACCCTAGAAGTCAGCGAGCAACCCACTGCCCAGCCCTACTGGAGTGTAAACCCGAAGAAGTCGATGAGTAACCAACTGCCCAGCCCCGCTGGAGGGTAAAACTCAGAACTACTCTGGCCATCTCTACTGGAGGGTAGAACACTGGCCAACCAAACATGGAGTGAGTATCACGCGACCACCCAACTCCATCACAACTCACCCAAAGGGGGTTCAATGCCTATTCCATCACTGGGTGTCACCAGCACCGCTACCAGCCGATCCATTGAGAACGAAACCAGGGGGAGACCACTCAACCCTGCTGGTCAAACAAAAGGGCACAGAGGGACCCTCTACACAGTGAGAGGACAAAGCACGCAAAGCAGAACACGACACCCACATGGGTCCCATACTACGTGTGGCCCCAAGTCAACCCCAACCAAGGGCACAAACGTCTCAGGTACAATCCACACGTACCTCCAAGCGCTCTCGTATACTCCCAGACTATACCACGTCTCCAGCCTAAGGGATATCATGCACGTGGCACCCAACGTCAACACGAAGGCGTGACGTAACAACTCCACCTCAAAGGCCCAGGCATGACCAACCACATCTCGTGAACCATTTACATCACTATCCCAAGAGTGCGCGATCACACGCCAATGGTCCGCTACAAATAAGGTAGGGCGAACCACCACTGGAGCACCTTCCATGCTTCCTCTTTTAACAAGATCGCGCAAGAGGCTCCGCACAACCAAACATATCGCACCGTTGTAATCCTCGCAGAAAAACATACGAGATCGACTACTTAATCTCCTCCAATGGATATCCGACGGAAAAGTCACCAACACCGCCTCATGCCCAACACGGCGCCCCGTGATCCCGAGCCCTGTCCCTGAAAACAGTAGGGTGCATCACACCATTGCGATCCCCTCGGGAAAACACATCAAAAGCACTACTCACTTGAGTGAAACTGATATTCGGAGAAAAATATATGTTCCGGCGCAAAGCACACAAGCGGTGTTTCATGGGACCCGCAATCCGGTCTAGAAACTCGACGAATGGATCACACCATTGCGATCCTCTCGAAAAAGCACATAAGATGGACTACTCACTTGTCCAAAACGGTCGCCCAGTGATAAAGATGGAAAATCACCGTCGACGCTGAAACGACTCTCATGGGGCCCGCACCAGCGTGCCGAATTAAAGTGGGCGGATTGCGCCATTGCAATCCCCTTAGAGAAGCACCCAAAAACGACTACTCACTCACCCCGAACGGACGCCCGATGAAAAAGTTGCTAAACACTACGCGCAGCTCAAAAGACGGGCCGTGGGGCCCACGCCTCAACTCTGTGTTTAGCGCCCGAAACCACCCTGTAATTCTTCCCCCCGACGCCAGGGTCCCAATGCTGCTGACAGCGCTTAAAACGGACGTCGTATGCGTCCGCGCCGTCCAAAACAAGAATCTCAGGGAATACGCTCGTCCACATAAGGACACGTCGCGCCTCCATGGCCCCTCGTTTCGGGAATTAAAAATTACCGAAACTAGATCTCAATATTCCCCTAGACACAAGGTCCGCGATGCCACTGACGGCGCAAAAAACAGACGCCTGTAGCGAATGCTACGGGCGTCAGAAATTCAAAGGGGGCACTCCCTTGGGCCGGACCGGCCTGGACCGGCCGGTCCGCCCACAGCCGGCCCACAGCCCAGCCGTGGGTCCTGTTCAAGCCGCCGCAACCAGGTGGCCGCGGCCCACCGCCAGCAACCAGTCTTGATGGCCGGTCTGCCCCTTTCCGCAGTGACCTGTGACACGTGGGTCACGGTTGCGCCGCACGAGGTCGCGCACCCTGTGCCCCTCCTCCTTCGCGCTACGCCGGTGCCGCCGCGCGGAACCACGGCCGCCTGCCATCTCACCCAGGGTGCCCCGCTGCGTCTCCCGCTGCCGCTTGCCGTCGCCTCCTCGGACCAAAGCCGCGCCGCCCTGGGAACCCGCCGGACCACCGGAAATCGTCGGGACCACCCCGAATTCCCGCAACCTTCGACGATCAACCCCAAACTCCTCCGAGCTTGGATTTTGATTCCGAAATATGCGTTGGAAAGATAAAAATGTATACTACACATCTATGCAATTTATTCGAAGGTTTAACATCAAATCGACATATCAAATCGAACTCAAAGGGGGGTTTGGAAATTAAAACAGAAAATGCATAACCCTACCTCGTGGGCGTTGCCCGGAGCTTTGCCGCCGAACCGCCGCCTTGCCGAAGCTACCTCGCCAGAGCTGCCTCACCGGAGGTGGAGGAGGAGAGGGAGAGGAGGGGCTGCCAGGGGGTAAGGGTAAGTAGAAGAGGGAGGTGGGTGTGTTAAGATTTTAAATAGAAAATGCTTAACCACCCGCCCGTCAGCCCGAACCTGAACTCCCGCCGGGGTCATGGTTAGGCCTCCCTTAGGGTAAAAACCACCTCCTGAGCACAATGGCGGTCTTGGAATTTTAATCCGAGACCCCATTCAAAAGTTATAAAATTTAACATCTGAAGCCGCTAAATAACGAAAATGCCCCAGGATCCATTTTTCACAAACGGCCCGCGCCCGCGAAACTTATACCCCTCCTAGGGTAAACGACACGCTCCAAACACAACGGTGCCCTCAGTTTTCTAATCTGAGCCACCGTTTAGAAGATACTAGAGTTTCAACATTAAACAAATAAATTAATTAATTAATTAATTAATCCGTTTAACCTTCCGATAGCGAGCGAGATGTCCAAACATCCCGTGCCGACAAGTTTTATGTCGTTCCAAGGGTAAACACCCCATTCCAGAGCCATCCATACTCTCAGATCTCTGATCTGGTGCATCATTTAGGAGTTATCCCATTTATTTGGCGTTTCTAGTGTGAACGCACTAAAAATTTATTTCCGGCCACTCCGAGGCTCGGAATCGCACGCCGTCTGAAGGGGCTACTCAGGAATATTATCAAGAATATTCCAAAGTCTTTCTCAGCAAAAACCGGGTTATTAAACTTATGAAATAATCTATAATGTTAAACCTAAGGGTATCATATACCTAAACCTAATAAAACGTATCCCATAATAAAACCAGTCTCCTTAAAATACCATCAATTAGAAGTTAAAAGGGTAGTTTATATTCCTTTGAATTTAAAATTATCCCTAAACATATAATCCCATTATTTATTTATTAAATTAACCACACATAAAAAACATCATAATCACCAATGTAACATAAACCATTATTTTTAAACCAACTATAAGGAATCAACCTTAAAAACTACATAATCTTGAATTTTTAGTCATGAAATAACTTTATTACTTTTCAAGTGAATTTTTGTTCTGGAGTCTTATATAAATTGGTAAAAAAACTTAAATAACAACCCATATATTACAAAGTGGAAACCTTTACAAAATATCTATTTTCCACTAATATAATTTTTTAAAAATGAGTCACATTTCATTTTCATGAGAAATATTCATTTATTTTAACATGAAATAATTCTTTTTCTAACTCATCCTTAAAACTGGTGATTTTTTTTTAAAAAATGTAATAAGAAAAAAAATTATTAATGAAAAAAACAGTAAGAATTTAGTTAGACCAATGAAAAACATGAAAAACCATAAAATGATTAATTCTTCTACATTATTAATTAAGTGTATAAACGAATAAATATCCACATTTTTTTAAAAATATCTAAAAAAACCATTAAAACCTATATAAGGAAAATAGAAACCCTTTTAGGAATCATAGAGAATCATATTCATAACCTGTGTTAGAAATTACTGGATCCTAATCAAATCCAATGGGTAAAAATCCCCAGTTAAGTACATCCTTATTCCTTTTAAATAAAAGGTTCAATACCCAATTAATTCGAGAGATATATTGGCCTCACTTATTGTATAATTTATATCAGGATCACCCATTGGTATAAGCTATATTTGGATTACCTATACATATAAGTTTTATCGGTTTTAGCAGTTCATATAAGCTATGTTGGGCTCACCCATCAACATTTATAATTCTCAAGTACCATAGAGTAATATTTTTTTTTAAATATTTCATAGTTTCTTCACAAATCCCTTGAAATAACTCCTTTTAACCCATAAGAAAATAACATTCCATTTTTTCATAAAAATAGGGTGAAATATCCCTTTTTATTGAAAACTATTTTGAATGAAAAATTCACAAAAAATATTGTTGAAATTATTTCATTTCAAATAACTAAAAAATATTATAAAAAATGATTTAATGAAATTAAAATCCATGATGATTTGGAAACAAAATAATCCATATTTATAGAAGAAAAATATTCTTCTACACTTTTGTAAAAAATATTCAAAAGTGACTAGTGCATATATTGTTAAAAAGATTCCTTTTTAATCAATTATATAGAAAGTAAAACATGGTTGAAAATGAACTTGAGTAACAATTGAATCATAAATACAAATTTTATTGGAAAATTTAAAGAAATATGGACCTAGAATAAAAAGAGTTCAAAGGAATAATTTAATGTAGGATTTTTTAAAATAATTCCCCTTACCATGAGTCTGAATCATCAAGTACATTTTTTATCTTCCTACTCTTCAGAAAAAAATATTTTTCTTTTAACATCAATCCCTATAAGGTTGGTATTATACCAAATATAATACCCCTAAGAAATGTGGATTTATTTTTTAGGGGATTTATGTATGTCTTGTTTGTGCTAGATTTTTAAAAAGGTGTGAGGAAGAGAAAAGGGATGTTCCCTTTTATAAGTGATGGGAGGGACACTCTTTGAATTACTTAAATTATTAAATTAATAAAAATTAATTTTCAGGTAAAAATTAAACAAAATTAATGTGTTTATAATACATGATTTTTATGAGTCAAAATAATCTCATCCAATAAAAGTTTGATAATTTTAGGTGAGGTTTTCACCCTAATCTATTTGTTTTAACATCTCATTGACCCTTTTGACGATGAATGTGATATCGGCATTTTTAATATTCTAGGGGTGTATAATTTTTATATAAAAGGGAAATTGATACTATAGTGGAACATGATTGATATTTTCAACTATATTCCATTCACATATCTGAGTATATGATTCTTATGAATTTCAAACAATGCAATAAGATATTGTCTATTATAACATATCATTAATTTCAATTCTGTAAGTATTAATTTGATTTGACTTTAAAGTCATTATTGCAGTGAATTAATTAGAATATAAATTATTTAACCATAAATGATAAATTATTAATAACTATAAAATTCTTGTGACACCATAATTCTTCAAAAAAGTTTACATTTTATTTTTTAAAAAATCATTTAGTTTTATTTTTTGATAGTTTTTAGAAGTACTGTGTCAGCATTGTATAAGAGTATAAGGAAATTATATAATTACAAAAATTTAAAAATAAATTAACCTAAAAATATTAACTATTCTTAGAAAAATCTTTAATATTCATTTGAAACTTATTTTTATCCCTATGTTAACTAAAAAATGAAATTAAAGAGAGTGACATTTTGGAATTTCCTTTTTTAAAAAATAATATAAATGTCATTATCATGGTAAAATGGAACCAAAATTATATATATTATAATAAGGTATGTATATGGTCTAATTAATAATATTTAATTAATTCAAGTAAAATGTTAGGTTGATTTTGAGACCATGTCTTATGATTCTAACGTTGTTTTACCCATTTTACCCTTACTATTGTGAGAAATATTTACCATTATTATTATTCATATAATTAGTATTAAAAAATTAATATATTTAATATATTTCATTATCTTAAATAAATATATGGAATTAATTTTTCAAGAACTAGTATTTATAATATAAAGGGATCAATTTTAATATAAATGCATAAAATGCAAAGAAAAATAGTTTAAAAAAATGTGTTTTTATGCCAGAAAATGAACTTATACCAAAATAAAGTATTATGGTGATTGAAATTTATTTAACTAGATTATATATAATTAAATAAAATTTATGATAATTTTAGATCAAATTATGGTACTTTTTTTTACAAAAAAGGCGCTTTTACAAAAAAAGACAGTTTTACAAAAATTTGTATTTTTACTATTCACTAAAAAATCAATTCTTTTTAGAAGAATCCAAAAACAAAACCCTATTATAATTATAATATGATTATTTAAAAAAATTATATCATTTTTATAAAATAAAATTTCTTTAATTTGATGATATTAATTAAATTTTGCTTCACAAAAATTAATAAAAATTCATATTTGATGAAAGGTTTTTTTGAAGAATAAATTGAATTTTCTTATATTATAATACTTATTTTGTAATACTTAATAAATATATTTTTATTTAGTAGTACCTTGATATATATTTCATAATTTCGTTAATCATATCCACACCTTATAATTCAATTACTTGGTTTTATCAGTCATATTTAAATCTTCTTTGTTGTTAAATCTCGATGTTGTATATATTTTACACTATTTGCCATAGTATTCATTTTAAAATTCTCAGGTTCTAAAATCCTTATAATAGTGTGAAAATAAGTTTTATTAATGATTACTTCATGACCAAATTTTACCAACATCCCAACAATTCATCATTATCAAGATTAATCTACATGTTTTCATGATTTTTCATATAAAATCATATTCTCATTGATCTATAAATTTTTCGCTTTAAAAAGTTACCAAAATAAGAAGTTTATTGTTATTGTTTTTAAAATAATATTTTTAATTATTCTATAAATGTTTTTTCATCTATATCAACAACATTTAATTATCATTATTCTTAACGGGAGGAAGGCTCTTATGATACCATCCAACTTCATTATCTAGATAGATTATGATGATGTTTTGTGGAATTAACAAGAAACCCATTTTATTTAACTGAATTAATTAAACTAAAAAAGAATGTATTTTAAGTTTTGTCTTTGTTGAATATAAATGTACATTTTATTATTATGTGATTTTCGTATACACTATTTCCCTCCAATGCATTGGGTAATGTTTTATGTCTCATGATCTCAAAGGGTATATGGGTGGTAAGCCCATGCCCAAGAGGGTACACATGCGATTATCTTAATCCTAAGAAGGCACAAATATGGTTTCCCAATACCAGTAAGGTACATTGGTCAGTATCCCATGCCTACTATGTAAATAATGTCTCAGTGATTATCCTTGACATATGATTTATATGATTATATTTATTACACTCTTAAAATATATTCTTATGATTGTGTTTTGATCCCATGGATAAATATTCATTGTTGTTCCACACACTTATGACTCATTTCATATGTTATCCTGAATTTTTATTCCATGATTCATTATTTGAGATTTATTTGTTTAGGTATGATATTTATGATCTCATACCCTTATTCTCATCCATTTCTCACTTATTATCTTTGAATGTTAACTCCTATATTTACCCATACAATGAATCTGAACTCACCCCTTATTATACATCCATTTCCCTAGGATAAGAATAAGGATATTAATTATGATAAGTCTAAGACGATACCATGTGAAAAGAATAGTTTTTGGAAATATTTCATATTGTTAATAAATAACTAGGTTATTTGTCTAGTCTCTAAAGACACAAAACCTTTCTGGTTATTGGGCCTATATTATTGTGAGAAGTTTTTAATATTCATCTATTTTTTTATATTTATGTATATTATACTAATGTAACTTATATTTATATTTATAAAGAGTTTATTTAGTTTTGGGAATTAGGTTATGGAGAATGATAGAGTAAAAACAAAAATAACATATTATAAACCGAAAGTGATATTGGATGAACCTAAGGTGTGTTGGGTTAAAATAAGTTTTCATAAATTAGGATATCTGAGGAATTATTTTTATTATCATATGATTTATCACTTTGATTATTATCAATTCATATGCATAGAAACTTTTTTCGTGTAAGTAAATGATGAGAACATGAATTTTTTAGAGAAAGGTATGGTTATTATGCATTCATGGACTTAATTTTTTTTATTTGTATATAGTTATAGAATATATTTTATATATAGATATTTTTTTAATGTCATAACATCACCACATCAATGAATATATATTAAAATATTAGTGAAAAATCATAATCGTATGATTATTTCATCTCAAGTATATAATTCTTCACATATTGAAACCTTTTGTAATATGATTCGTACGTGTATTATTATTCTATTTATAGTTAGTTTTTATGTGATTTTGGCTAGGGTTTGACTCTCTCTACATAGATCCCATATCAATTTACAAGGAAGGGAATTCACATTTGATATCTCAAATCAACCTATAACTAAATATCAAGGAAAGGATGAGTGTGAAATTCCATTGTAAATAAGATAAATTTTATGGGTTTCAATACCTACTCATGATGTGTATCTAACACAAGTGGTTGGGGAGGCACATAAAAATAAAATACCCCAATTGATTGAGAATATACCAATGTATTTCTTAAAAAGTTTCCTTGTATTCCCCCAAATTATAAAGATTACTTTTTAATAGAACTTATACATAGTGCTATGAAAATTTCAAAGAATCCTTATACATTTTCGATTATTGAGTTATATAAATCAAATAAGAAACTCTATGAGAATATAGAAAAGGATATAAATAATATAGTGCTTCACCATGGGGTGAAAAACTTAATTTTTTCTTGATTAAAGTTAGGTCAATGCATTTTTAAATTTATTATCTGTAACTTAAAAAATCCCTATCATAAAAAACATTTCTCTATTAGGTATTAATGACTTGTCTGATCATCTGAATAGATAAAAATACTTTTCAAATACAGAACATTAATTTTGATATCACTAGTTAAGGGTCTAAATATATAATATAAAAAAGAAAACATTTCATATGAGGTATTGAAACTATGGATTTATAGTGATTCAGTTCATAATTACCAATTGCCCACTATCTTTTTGGATGTAATGTGGAAAGAGTCATTAGAAGTTACACCAATCAATTTGTGTTCATCTTTATAGATTGTATTATTATATATTTTAAGAGAATGTAAGATTATGAAGATCATTTGATAATTATATTGAATAAATCTGGGAAGTAGAATTGTTATTATATATTATCCAGTGTGAATTCTAGATACAAAATGTCTCATTATTGGGTCATGTAAATAGAAGTTAGGTTATATATGTGGATCCTACAAAGTTAAAGTTTTTTGAGAAACGGCCCAGACTAACCACTATGGTTAAGATATATAGATATATTCGATTTCATGGATACCATCGACAATTTTTGATAAATTTCCCATGGAAATAAAATCCATTTACAAAATTTATGTTGAACAGAGCCATATTCCTTACGAAAAATAAATATGAATACAATTTCAAGGAAATGAATAGGAGGTTATTCGGTGCACCCGTGTTCACACTAACCTGTAATTAGTAGGTTTTTTTATATATATTGATGCATCAATGAATGTTTTGGGATATGTAATAATTAAAAATAGAATAGATGTGGTGTATGGCCCATGATAATTGAGGATTTATGAGAATAATTACCCAAATCATGATATAGAGGTATAAATATTATTTCTAGGATTAAAAATATGGAGGAATTATATTAATAGTGAAAGGTGTGATATATATACTAAACATAGATTCATAATGTATATATTTACACATAATTATTTAGATATGATCCAAAGGATATATCTGGATTTGATTAATGATTTTCACTATTCAATACATTATCCCATTGGAAGGTGAACAAGGTGGTTAATGCTACGAGTTATAAGGACCATGTTAGATTGTCCATCAAAAGGATTGAAAGAGATACAATACATATGGTTTTATTTATATTGGAACATAAAATCATGATAAAAGGGGATAAATCCCATCTTACTCATATTAATGTTCAACCATATATCCATATGATGATTTAAGAGGCCCATAATGGGTATTTATAAGTGAAAAAATGTAATGATTATTTTGGATTTCAATGTTTACTATGATGGAAAGATAATATTGAAGAACCAGATATGTGTCCCATTATTAAGAGTATTAAATTATGAGATATTGAATGAAACACATAGATAATTATTCCGTATCTATCCAAGAAGCCCAAAGATGTATAGATATCTTAATGAGAATTTTTAGTGGGACAACATGTATAAGGATATTACAGAGTATGAATATGAATGTTTAGTATGTCAGTAAATTCAAAAGTAATATTATATTTCTAAGGGTATTATCTAAATATTACCCAAAAATATAGGAAAATATAAAAACATCACCATGGATTTCATCAAAGGACTCCCCTAGAAATATAAAGTCTATAATTATTTTTGGGATGTATTCAATCACCTTATGAATTTAGTACAATTCATTTCTATCAACGATGATTTCTCAATGGAAAAAATTGATATGATATATATTTGGGAAGTGGTGAGCATATAGGGTGTACCACTATAAATTGTATCTAATTGATATTTGATGCTTACCTCGATGTTTTGGAGAACTATTCAACAAACAATGATTATAGTGTATTACTTTATCACTACATATCACCCTTAGATATATAGGGTTAGTCTGAGAAGACCATTCAAATACTATAACAAATGCTATGTGATGTATATATGGATTTTAAAGGTGGTTGGGATCAAAACAATTATATGGTTTAATTTTCTTACAAAAATAGCTTTTACTCGAGAATTCAGATGGATGCTTATTAAGACCTATATATATAAAAAATGTTGAACTCCAACATACTGGGATGAAGTTAGAGAATAAAATTTATTATTACATTCACTAGACAAATAAATTATATTTAAGGATAGATCCATTAATCAATACATTAAAGAATCTCAGAGTCGAAAAAAGAGTTGTGCTGAAAATCATCCATGAAATATATAATTTGAAGTTAATGACATGGTATTCCCTAAAATATCTCATTAGAAGAAGGTTATTATATTTATAAAGAAGGGGAATCTAATCCCTAGATATATCAATCACTTTGAGATTCATGATTATATCAAGAATGCTTCTTATCTCTTGGGAATTCCTTTAAACCTCTCTCAAGGGAATAATTTGTTATTTTATTTCTTTTGAGGATGAAAATACTTATACCCTCACAAGTAATGAACATAGATGTGGTACCAATTGAAGATGATATATCCTATGATGAAAAATTAATGGAGATTCTAGATCAAATAGATAATTTTATATGAAACAAAACCAAACACATAGTCAAATTCTATTGGCAGAATCATAAGTCTAAGGAAGTTTTGTGGGAACCTGAGGACATAATGGGGAATAAGTATGCTCCTTTTTCATTGTAGTAAAGGAGTTTAGATGGAGAAATTATTTTAAGGGGTATAATGTACCACCCTATAATTTTAGAATATATTATTCTATTAAATAAATTTGATGTGTAACATATTCTTTGATGCTTGAAATATAGATCTATAATGAATAATGAAACAAATTATGAAAATGATAAAATAGATGATTTTATAAAATAAAAAATTATCTATCTCACTTAAGAAAAAATATTGTTGTTTGAGTAGAAAATTTTTCAAACTATTTTGATGAATAATATATTTTTTCTAAAAGTAATAATTTTGAGGAATGATATCAATAAAATTTATTAAAAAAATTAAGTAATAATTAATAAAATTTGTTATGTAAATCCATGAAATGGTTACGTTTTAATAAGTAATAATATTCTTATAAATCAAGGTTAAAGTGAAATGCTATGTTTAAAAACACTATTTTATTATATATTTTTTATTTTTAAGTTAAATTCTTATATTTAGATTATTAAAATTTTGTAATATTATTTTTTATACATAAATAATAATTAGTGATCATTCATAGATTTATAAAAAATTGGTTAGAAATAAAGATAAAATAATTTAAAAGTAAAAATTATTTTTTTGTGGAAAACTATCTTTTGTTCATAAAACGTGTTTACCTTAAAAAATTAAATTAATCCCTATTAATGAATTATTTAAATTAAATATTATAAAAAAAAATTTAATCAAATAAATTAATATTTCTCTAATTGTTTTCACTTGTTAAAAAATAAAAATAAAAGATTTTCTATACTTAGAGATACATTTCTTCTAAGAATAGTTTTTATGCATTTTTTAGGGATATTAGAATTAATTTTTGCCACATTTCGAAATTAAATATGATAAAATGGTTTTAGTATTGTAATATGCATGTATAAATATTTTTATAAGGTAAGTTTTCTTTTTGGCCATGAAAATAAGTTACCAAGGCTAAAATACAGTTATTGTGGTTAAATTAAAATAAGGTAAATAATTAATGTAGCAACACAAGTAATGATAGAATTAATTATTTTAATATTTATTACGATTTATGAATAATTTATTTATATTCATCATAAATATATTAAGTAATTCTTAAAGTCAAAAAGGAAATGGTATTATTAAACTCATTTATTATAATATTTTATTTAAAAGTTTAATTTTCATATTATAGAATTTAAATTACATATAATTATTTTTTTAAAAAAATTAATCATGTTAAAATTATCTTGAAAATTAATTTTTGATAATTTTTTAAAAGTAATTTTTTTTCAATGAACCGTTAAAATACTTATTTATATTATCAATTATAATTTATTTATAAGGTAAAATTATGTTTTGGATTAGTTTTAAATTATAGTTAATATTTTTTAAATAATACAATTATGGGGTTCAAAATAGATTTTATACTTGAATTTCATATAATAATTTTTTTTATTTAAAATGGGAATTTTTAAAAAAAATTGATTTTTGTTGTGTTATTTCAATTTAATTTTAAATTTAATTTTGTTAATTTTGTGTTTTGAATTTAAAAAAATTAATTCCATATTTTTAATCTGAATTTTGAAAATTTTAAAATAGGTACCTTTTATTTATGGGCAATATGAATAGTAAACATAGTAATTTTATCACCATGGTTAATGGTGAATCAGGTAATTTAGGATTAATATAAAATGGTAAGAACTATTATTTGAACCAAACAATTACCTAAATTTTATTAGATGAATTAATTTCGTCCATAATCATCCAATGTTTGGTTATATGACCTTTTAAATCCATTTGGATGAGATTATGTCCTTTATAGTATTTTATTTAAAGAAAAGTCAGACATGACAAACTCTTTTTTTAATAAGTGTAATATTTTTAATATGGTGTGATATAGAGGATATGTTTGACTATAAGTATTATTTTGAAATATAATATATTTATCTTGATCGTGGTAATTTATTTTTAATTTTTTGGAAAATAAATAATTACCTTACATACTTACACAATGCTGATTTGGTAATTATTTAAGTATTGATTTGTAAAATAAATGATATGAAAATGTTAAAAGTAAAAAAATTTGAGATAACTAATCTAATATATTTTTTACTACATCAATATGTTTAAGATATAATAAAATAGATGGTTCAAATTTTACGAGTTTTATTTATGCTTTTAATGTCAAAGTAATGAGTAGTACCAAAATTGATAATACTGATATTTTATGTAATTAATGTTTTATGAAATTATTTAAAAATCATAAAATCATTAAATAATAATAAATGGGATAATATATGGTCTAAAATATCATATAATGTGATGTTACAGTACATTTGGAATATTTTCAATCTCTAATAGTTTTATTATAATATAATTTTTGAGAAATTCCAAGAGTGTCCCTCCCCTCTCTAATAAAATTGAACCACTTAATATCAATACTTCACATCTGAAAACATAATTTTAAGCTAATAAATATTCATATAACTTATTATAATCCTTCCCCTCATTATAGATGCATTATTTTAGGCATAACACCGACCTTAGTGGTCTTAAGGTGTTAAGCGAATGAGGTTTTCCAAAGAAGATGTATCATTTTATAATCAAGCGTTTATATTTTGTTTATTATTCCACATCACTAAAATATTATTCAACCAAGATAAAATAATAACTCTAGTATTTTCCACATGATAATTTTTTATTATATTAGTTTAATGATCTATATCCATTTCCACTTCCATCAAATGGGAAAATAATTCATTGTTAATGTGAACGGTGGACTACCGGCTCGCAAAATGATGTAATTTGTTTTCCATCACCATCTATCAATATTGGTTATAAATATGGAAATAATGAACATATATGATATTCATGATACATTTTTCAATATTAAAAGATAAAACATCATTTACATTCTTACCTTTACCTGAAAAAAATGACAACATCATTCGTACGTACATGTGGATTACCACCTCCATGAAGAGATGTGATTCAATTTTCATCATCATATCACATGGATGATATATATAAATATATATTAATAATTAATATTTTATTTATTATATTATTATAATGATATAAATAGAAAATAATACCAAACTTTTTTACTTAATGATCATTGAAAAATAGAAACATTACTCATGCATATGTATGTCGTACAATCTCCATGATTATAACATAGTTCATTTTTGACAACCAAATTTAATGGGTGGATTTAAAATTATAGTTGACATAATAAAATTATATTTATTTCATTGTTATTATTCTGAATATTTTGGAATAATTATATCTATGACGATATTTAAATTGCCAAAGACATTTTGGACTTACGTACCAAATTTTGCAAAATGACCGACTTGAGTTTAATTGATCAAGTAATTGTATATAACATGGTAATAGGTGATGTAATAGGGATAATAAAATTGAAATGGGTAATTAATAAATAAAATAATTATATTTTATTATTTAGGAAGATAAGGAATGTATTTGATGAATTGGAATCAATGTAAGGGACTTTATTTCGAAAATCATCTTTTAATGTTTCCCTTAAAACTCTATATTTTTCGTCCATATACATATTTTGTAAAAAAAATTAATAACTTTTATTAATATTATTATATTATTTTTAAATTTATTTTTACCCATGTTTTACATTCTAAAAAAGGGATTTAAAGGGATTTTTATCTTTTTCCAAACAAGGTACTATGTGACTTTTATAAAAAAACATAGAAGTATTTATTTTTAACTTATATGACATGAGATAATTTTCCCACTATCATGAAGCCTTATTTTTTTGAAGTTTCATTTATATCTTTTCATAATAAATTTCAATGAAAATTGTTTCTTTATTATGTGCACATCTTTTTGATTTTAAATGATTTTTATGGAAAAAAGTATTTTGATATTCAAAAGTGATTTGAACATGGGTTTGAAAGAGTTTTCAAAGGTTCTATTCCTAAAATATTCATTGTATCTTATATATGAAGGGGTTTTACCCATTTTAACTAATTGGTAAGCTTGATACACCTTATACATATGGTGATCCCCATTACAACTCTCCAATGCGTTGGGTAATTTTTGGAAGTTGACCATGCTGGTTATTATAAGATTAAATTTGGTGGTTAATCCATGAGTTACAATGATGATTACTATAATTTAATGTACATAATTTAACCATGAATCTATTCCATGAGTATTTGTGATGGTTATTCCATATTTAACCGTGACGACTAATATAAATATAACTCTGATGGTTACTCTATTTATAATCATGATGGTTACTCTATTTATAAAACAGATGAGTATAACATTGTGAAAAAATTTCATGTGCTTTCTGAGTTTCCAAAGAAACATTTATGAGTTTATTTTACATTTAATATTTCTAATGAAAATTTTTATAACATTTTTTTGGTAGAAAAGTTAATTTCTTGGGTAAGAAAAAGTGTTATTTTCAACCAAATTTTTATTTTAAAAAATAAAATTTTTTATAAGTACTCAGGGACAAACTCTTTTTTTGAATATTTTATATCCCTCACTAATATTTTATACACATACAAATATTTTAATTTGTTTTTCATAGGGTTTAAGTACGGGTAATGGAAAATAAGATGCCATGTTTAAGGTTGAAAATATTTTTCTTAAAAATAAATCATACTGTGTTTCTAAAGTTAAATATCGTGGAAAATGGATATTGAGTATAAATGTATATTTATTAATATATGAGTTTTTATGTATTATTTATGACCAAATTATAAAAAATAGTCAACCAAAAAGAACATTTATATATTAATAATATGAATTCTATGTCAAAATAACTAGAATATGTAATGTTTAATACTAGGTCCTTACAGTTTATCTAAGGGATATGGTAATATATATATAACTAAAACATATTTAAATTTTATTGTAGGAGTTTATTTAGACCAAAAAACATCATATATAAAATTTTAATTTTTTTACAAATTTCTATTGAGAATGTAATTTATTATATATAAAAGTTACAAATATTTATAAAGGTGCCACTCCCCTCAATTATTAAAGGGAACCTACTCTACTTAATTATTCGAAGACTTTTAAAACCATAGGTTAACCATGATTTACCCAAATCACATAAAAAATCTCATACCCATGTCTTATAAGTTCTTGTATCTCTAAAACTCAGGCCTAATAAGTCTTAATGAGAGATCCAAAAGAGGATTCCCAAGGAAGGTGTAATCGACTCAACCAAGTTGTTTTATGTTTCATTTTTCCTTAACCTCTTTTAAATCATATATAAACAACTAATCATAATATATTAAGTATTATTTTTATACTTACAAATTATTATTTTATGGAAAAATCATTATCTACCTCCTACGTATCTAATGGAAAACAAAAAATTGATCATGCCTACATAAATACTACTCCCTCCATGAAGTGATGTAATTTTTTTTCACCAACTCTCATGAATGGTTATAAAAATGATTTAAAAGAATACATATGATATTTTTGAGATAATAATGAAGTTATAATGATATACTATTATCTAATTTTCTCCCCTCCCATTCTTTTGAAAATGAAATCTTAATTTGAGTGTAAATGAAGACTACTACCTCCATGGATGACATATAGAATTTTTCATCATCACATTACATGTATTGTTCTAAAGGAGTATAAAATAAATTAATATTATATTTATGAAAATTTTAACATTCTGAAACTATGAAAGATTCATAATAACTACAAATTTTGAACCTAAACAAGTATAAAAATTGGAATAGTTAACACCAAAAAATGACTTCAATAAAGAATTATTTATAAATGGGTGATAAGAAATTACAAGTGTGACATAAGAATCTAGATAAACCCATAATGTCACCTTAATTTGCCTAGAAAAAGGACCAAAGTGCATTCCTAACCACCATAGTTTGGATAAAATCAACAAGACATCATATAATGAGACGTTGGATAAATTTCACCATAAAAAAGACATACGACGGGATATAAATGACAAAGTATCATAGAAGATATGCAGGATAAAAAATATGTAGACACATAAAAACTAAAAAGGTAACATCAATCAACTGGATAAAATGGTCTCAATGAAAAACTAAATTACCAGAAAGAACATATATCCAAAAACAACCCATTGATCAATCTCTACATGAACATATTTCACCACTATCCCTACCCATTGGAAAGTCAACATGGACAATGGGATACATCCTCTACATTATGCTATTACCTTTACCTAAATCCTAAAAAACCAAGTCTATAAACACCCAAAAGAAAAATTATATTGTGATCACTAAATAATAGTGTGACAAAAATAAATAATTTATACAAATTATATACACATGAATCCATTAGTTCTTATTCAAAATTAGTTTTATGAAAACATTCATAAAGAAATCATTTCCTTTCAAAAAAGTTCCCTTAAACACATTATTTGGATTTCTTTTGAAAATCATCCAATATTAAATGAATCACATGAATATGTGAAAATATTCCTTATCGATAATCAAATTAAATAACCATGTTTTCATATATCCAAAAATTAAGAGTCAAGAAAATATAAATTAAAAAACCACATAATGAATCCATAAAACACCATGGGGGAAATCCCATAAAAAGGGTTTACAATAGTCAAACAGTAATGATACACTATAAGAAATAATTGATGAAAAAAATTCTTAGAACCGTGGTCCCTTGGAAAGGATACCCACTAGATACCAGGGCATCATAGGCTCCTACAATAGTGATATCAAAATACAATAGAGATTATCTTTTTTTAGTTTCTCACCATACCCAAAGGTTTCCCCAATGTGATATTATATGATACTCATATTTTTGATGTAAAATTCACATTTCATAATTTTTTCCTATTAAATCATTCCATTTACAATAATGAAAAATTATTTTTAGATAAAATTATTATTTTAGGCATTTCATTGATCACATCACGTGCATCAAAATGGTTTACAAAAAATCCAATTTTAATAAAACAATTACATAGCCATCATAGAAGAATTTTAATAGACATGGATTTTAAATCATCATTTTCAAAAATTAAAATGAAAGTAAATCATAACAAAGTAAATAATACTGTGGGAATGACCATTTGATAGATACACATACTTCAAGGTCAAAGAGAACGTCATTTACTTAAGAAACTATTAATGGAAATGAATAGAACAAATTCAAAAAAAAATAGATCTAAGATAAATACTGTCAATTCCCCCTGAAACCCTCTAAATCTAGAAATAAAAATACATTAGTGTTCTATAGACAAAAAGGGGAGATATTTAAGAGGATATCTATAGATAAAATGAGAATACATGAGGAAAATGAAATATATATTCATGAGATCCGCCCAAAATGATCAATGAACCCTAAGGTATCGAAAAGAGATTCTTCTAGAGAATCATTATGTGCATGGGTTGATATAATCTATGATTAAGAAAGGGTTATAATTTAAAATAACTATGGTAATTGAGATAAATTTCAATTTTATGAAGTTAAAATCTAGGCGCACGGATAGGCCACATAGTTTGACAAACCATGAACTTCTCAATTTTTAGTCTCAATCCCATGATAACCATGTCATGTGGTTCTTTATGGATAGTCACATGGTTTGAGAAACAATTCTCAAACCATGAAAAAAACCACTCAAACCCACATAAATATTTCCCAAAATCACCACATGGTTTGACTAACCATGCACCTAAACAGTTCACTTGGCCTGTTTTCCCCAAAACTCTAAAAGTTTCCCCCCATATTTATAAACATATAAAACCTCACATGAGATAAGCCAAGATGAAAATTATATATACATATGACCCAATTGGAATCACAATAAGTGAATGGAATATAGTAATATATATACAAACATGTCTATAATATGGATGTATAATAAACTTAAATTTATTAGGTAAGAGTATAGAGCTTGTTAGATAAAATATAAGATCAATATAAGGGTTTTTGTTGTAATTTCACTTTTTATTAGGATTGTTCAAAATTAAAATTAAATTGGGGAAATTATATGCTCTATATATTTTAAAGCCCATACATATTTTTATCCTTTATTTATTTCAAGGGTGTACATGTCTTAGGACTATTTCTTTTCCCTTTGGTTTGAAAATTATCCAATGGAATGCTAATAAGAGGATTCAACATTATCTTTTATTTTTTATTGAGATTATTTCTCCACAAATTTCATGTTTTATATCATTTTTAAATAATTTTTTATTCCATTATTATAATGATTTTTATGTACATTTTCAACTATATTTTACATCTTACAATGGTTTAAAAAAAGAAATTTCTAAAATTTACTGTATGAGTCATTTTTGAAATTAAATATAATGTTGTTAAAAGAATTTGTTTTTGTTGTTTAATGAATGATAAAATTTTCCCACCACAATTATTGTTAATATTATCAATATTCATTTATATGTTTTCTTCAGTTTTCAAAGAAAATCATATTCCCATTGTTCTTTAAATTTTTAGTTTTTAAATGTTACCAAAAGTAAAGTATCATTCTTCTTGTTTTTCAAAGAAGATTTTTAATTATTTTATGAAAGTATTTTACCTATATTAAATATCCTTTAATGATACTTATTCTTTAATAGGGATATTCTCTAATAAAACTATACTATTTATTTATCTAGAATTATTATGACATTGTTTTGAATAATTTACATGAAACACATTTCTTTTCAATAAATTAATTATGTTATAAAGTAATGTTGAATGAATTTATGTTATTATGGAGTAAATATATTTATTCTATTATTATGTGAATAGTGGTTTTTTTGTATCCCTCCAATTCATTGAGTAATTGTTACATCTAATGATCTCAAAGGTCATATGAGTGGTTAACCCAATCTTAAGAGCATACACATGAAGTTAGCCTAAGCCAAAGAAGGTACACAGGTGGTTATCCCATGCCTATTAATCAATGATTTTCATTGTGATTATCCTTGATATATTATTTTTTTCATTATTGTTTTTCCAAACTCCTATCACATATTTTTATACCTATTTTATTATCTCATGGATCTTGATTCTTTGATGTGCAATACTCTTATGACTCATGTATTCAGTTATGTTGATGGTATATTCCATGAATAATGATTTGAGATTTATGTCTTTGTGTATGATCTTTAGGTTATTATACTATTATTTTCACTTATTATATTATAATGTTATCTCATATGTTTACCAGTTTTAAGAATATAAGAACACCCCTCGTAATGATTCCATTTTGATAAGTTTTGAATAAGGATATTAAGTATGACATGTCTTGAATTGTGCCATGTGAGAAGAATTTTTGTGGTAAATGATTGTGATTGTTCGTAAATAATATTGTTATGTATCGAGTCTCCAAATACAAAAAATCTTTATGGTTCTTGAGCATGAATTATTGTGATATGAGTGGAATATTCCTCTAAAATGAAGTAATATCTATTTATTTTATGCTCAAGTCACCTCTATAATACCATAATAACATTGTAACTACATATTTTAATCATTTTTTATTTTTTGATTTTAATTTTTTATAAACTACTGATTGAACTAATTTGTTAATCACAATAATTTCATCCAAGGTCTTATTTCACCTAGAGCACTATAAAATTTATAACCACTTTACCACATATCATTTATTCACCACTTTATTATTTTTTATCACCCGATTTATATTTCTTAAATTCCCATTCTCATCTATTAAATGAATTAAATAATTTATTTAAAAACAATTCTATATCCCCCTGAAACTATCACAAAAAACAACACCATCTTCACTACACAGCATAACTGTAAATAAACAATGATCACCTCATCCATCACTAAATAAATTAAAAAACAACAATGATACCATATATATGATAAATATCACATGATAAATATAATATTAATACAAATTTAAAAACATAAAAACATACATAAATACATTTCTTCATCATTATTAATACTATTACCATGACATGATTTATAGAATGATTTTCGAAATAAATCAAGGTCCTATTTATTTATGTATTTTCCATATATAAATATTTTATCAAATTCAAAAAATATTGATTATATTATTATTAATAATTAAATCAAAGATATATATTTCATATGAAAAAATGATCTGCATTAAGTTAATATCAAGGAAAATATACAAAAACGATTGACTCTCTTACCACTAATTTCCATTAAATTAATATATTCATTAGGCCAGTATCATCACTTGAAATTATATAATCATGATTAATCACCATCAAAATAAGAATAAAATATATTTAATCCAAATAACCAAAAACTAAATAAGAATAATCAATATAACATTAAATGAAAAATAAATGTCATATGAAACCCTAAACAACTGATAAAATACCATGTTTCACAACTAATTTGGGAAAACATGGTAAAATAAAATAATATCCACTTCTATAAAAACCTCTACAAGGATGAATCAGAGAAGAACAAGGGAATATGGAAGAAAAATGTACCTTATATCTCTATAGACCCACTAAAAATCCAATTTAAAATATACAAAAGGGGATGAAAAAAATGCATTAAATTATGAACACCTTTGAATCTTGGGTTCAATAGAGGGAAATATAATTAACTGAATTTATGTGGGAATTTTTTTATTAATTATTCCTAGGTGCTCAACCATGATATAATAAAACTATTACACACCATTTTTTGGCACAATGAACCATGGATAAAGATCCTTGGGCTTTAAATAAACATAATTCTAAAAAAAATTCTAGTAATTTCCTTCTTTAAATATTATTTTTACTTATACCATAGAATAATTATATCAAACTACATCATCATATTTCAAAATAAATATATTAATGAAATTTCAATTTGATTTATAATCTTCCATCCTTTCAGTTTTCCTCTTATTACTTAAATAAAACATGTTATGGTTATGGTGTAATATTGGGAAATCATGTCATAGTCTACCACAGTGACTATGATTCCCATTTTTACATTCCATATATAAGGAAAAGATTAAAATATCCAAAAATTACCACAAAAATGGGCATCATAATTCCATAATTGAGTTTCATGTAATACGCCTCCTCCAAAATAGATACAAATAACACATTGCACAGAATGTAAGAAAAATTTCTAAAAAAGGGCCACATCCATAGCTTCAAAAACCTTAGAATCTCCATAGTATAATGATGACTATATAACATTTTTGTTACCACAAATACCCCTTTAATCATCCCTATAGCAGTAAACCACTTCCAAAAATTATCCTATGAAATTCAAATCCTTGAAAAACAATTAATATTACAAGGAATATCCTGACCACTATAATGTTGATCGCTAAATCAATTTATTTATTACATCTCAATGATGTATTTTGTATATATAATTATATTGAAAGTTTTAAATTGAATGTTTTCAAATATATGTATCATTCAGTTTTATTATGATTAATTGCAATTTATTGTATATTAGTGAAATATCATGGAATTTTCTCCTATATGACATATCTAATCATTATATAGTTGTTTATATCAATCATTTAGTTTTTTCAAATCATGTGAATTCAATAATCATATTAATGCGGTGTTATATAAGTTTAATAAAAAGTTATAATTAATAGAAAATAGTATGTTTAAAGGAATATATTCTTTGATAATTCATTTCCTAGAAAAAATTTTTTTGAATGATTTTAAAATGTTTAGAAGAGTTCCATGAGAGGATGGTTTCACATATAGAGTTTCTACTAATGGTGATTAAATGTTTGATCAGAGACCAATGCCCCATAATTTCACTGAAACAAGAGTTAGATCATTGAAAAACAAGATATGTTCTTCAGTGTCAGAAATCAGTGAGGCAATCATTAAGGAAGTAAGAAATATTTGATGATAGATCTTTTGAACTGGTGAAGGATATCATTCTTCAAAATATCATTAATAAAGGGAGAACATCACATGTTTTTGAAAATAATATGTCCATTTAAGAATGAATAAAGTCGATGAATAACTATATTATTGCATGATTTCTTATCCTGAAGGGTGAGAGGTAGTGGTAATTTGACGAGATAACAAATAGAATTACTTTGGCTTTGGGTTTTTATAATTGGAGGATGAATGTGATAGGTATCTACTAATTTCATATTATAGTCCTATCCAAGGAGATTAAAATAAGGGATTGGTGCAATGGATCAGTTCTTCTGAAACCAGGTATGATTCTTATTTAATAATTATATTGTTCTTTTATCCTTCTGAATCCCAAAACATTCTGGATCAGGTGTAGAACTGGAACCGTTTTTCTACCCAAATAATGCTCTGGCCTAGTTGACCACTAGGCCTTAGGCATACCTCCCCATATAGAAAAGGTTTTGGTCTTATAGTGTTTGTGTAAAGAGGTGATAGTGGGGATACTATACCCTTATATGGTAATAATGATAATGGTCTATATGTATATAACATAGCTAAGGAAGAATATAAATTATTTCAATCAGTAACCCTCAATATCAGAAGCGTAAACAGACAGCAGAAATAATAATCATGCTCAAACATACCACTTGTAGAAAATTCCATTTGTATAACCTAAAAGAAACATGGCATATCATATTAGGTTATAAAATATAATATGTAATCTGGAGGGTCTCCCACGGGAAACCTCTGTACATACATATAATAAGCATGCTAAACAAAAATAAATACACAAAAATAAAATCTAGATGATTTAAAAACCTCCAAGGTCCCTTTTTATCCCTCCATAAAAAAGGTTCAACTCTATGACTAGGGTAAAATTCATGAGCGGTCCTTTACATGATCACAAAATCATAAAGTCTACACGCATACCGAAGGGCCCATTTAGGGTTTTAGAATAATCTCATTAGGCAACCACCAACACATGGCTATTTTACATCCCTAATGATATAGGTTTATAATATAAATAAATAGAACATGCACATCATATGAATAACATTCTTCCCTTGGGAACATCATCCACAATGAATCCTTCACCTTCTTCGGCCATCACTGGTATAAAATGTGGCCCCATTTATATATATGTCATACAATGAAATGTCTTATTATATATAAATACATTTGAGAGGAACCTTAGAATAAATCAGGAGGCATCCCATAATAATCAATAACCTAGAGAGACCTTAGGAACCTCTTGTAAAAGTATAACTATCAACTCCTTCCAACTGAAACCTCATGCCTGCAATCATGTCACTGGAATCATAAACGAAATTCCCAGCATATGAATGGACCCTTGGAGTTCCTCTCATAAGTCCTTTTCAGATCAAATCTCAACATCCCAAGGCATAGAGTAGTCCATAATTCGAATAATAACCACCATCAACTCAAAATCTGATGTCCTAAGGAATGATTCTCTCCATCCTATCAATATATTGGGGTAACATCCTCAATTAATATGATGAGCCTCATACCCCAATCAATGATATCATCACCATCAACAGATGGACCATAACCATCCATGTGGATTTATATGGAAATAACCTCCAACCTCACACCAGGTTAAAACAATCCTAATCCACAACTAACAGAGGCCTCTACCCACATGAGTGTTTAAAACAACCTCATCATCTGAGTCCTTTATGTGCGCATATAACTCCAATGACGCATTGACAAATGATAGTGAGTGAAACTCACCCATGAAAAGTACCTAAGTCACATCTTTAAGGAACATTGTGCCCCGGAGACTTTATTTTTCATATTTATGGTTAACACCATCTCAAAGTCAAATGGTCCATGATCGTAACCCGTTAGTCACATCGCCTTAGCCCGATGACCATTTCTTCCGTCCTAGTGATTAACATAACCCCAAGTATCTAGACCAAGCCCAACTGAAAGAACTAAAACACCTCTATCTTGGTGATTAGTTTAATGTCAATCCTTAGTCCAAGTCTGACATGTTCCCACAAAACCCATAAAGTAATTTATTATAAATAATTTAATTTAATTTAAAACACACAACCGACCTAATCTTCCAAAGTTGTGTGAATCCTCTCACCCAGAATATACCATTTATAGTCAATGAGGAGCATGCCCATAGATGTACCATGTGATCAATTTAAATAATAAATGAAAATCATTAAATAATTTGGGTCTCAATCAGATAACCTAATGGAAAACTCAAAAAAGAACCCCCAAAAAACACCGCAAAATCAAAGAGAATGCAAGTAACCACCTACCTATTACTGGTACATATTCTATCATCTTATATCATCCTATAATTTATGTTGATGAGAATAAGTATGATGTTTTTGTTGAAAAACCTAAAAATAGGGTGACATAGATCACATGTACTTAGCGATCCTTATGGTGAGAGAATAGAAGGAAAGAAACTAGTGGATCTTAAGTCATATCGATGTGGTCCTAACGAGACTAATAACGGTTGGATTAGATCTCAGATGAAGAACTTGGCTCATTACCTAGGGGTGGATGGAATGGAGGGATCCAATATACTATGCATGCTGGTGGAGAAGAAAAGAAGAAGAAAAGAAGATAAATAGAAGGATGGGTAAATTGGTAATTTAGCCTCATTAATTTACCTTTATTGTTTGGTCACACGATTTGGTTAACTATGAACCGAGAGTGCGACAACCACTATCTTGGCATTGCACCTCACACGGTTGGCCTAGATGGTTTGTAAAAATGTGCAAAAACATTGCAAGAATCCTATTCTAAAACACCTGAAAACCCTATATAGCCCTACTCCCCCTCCTGCATGGGTTCTTAAATGGTTCATAGTAAATAACGATGGTCGCACAGTTACTC
The DNA here is from genome assembly GCA_963277665.1 of Viscum album. Lineage (NCBI taxonomy): Eukaryota > Viridiplantae > Streptophyta > Magnoliopsida > Santalales > Viscaceae > Viscum > Viscum album. The sequence goes on along the minus strand of OY728134.1, from coordinate 1,225,440,455 downwards.
CGGGGATGCTGTTCAATTTTTCCAAACCATGCGCCTTTGTCTATACACCCTCAAAATTTGGGGTTTTGGTCTTCGATGTGACCGAAAGCTCGAGAACCTTATCCATACATAAAAACTATCTAAAAACAAGTCCACGAGTCAATCAAACTTTCAGAATTAACTTCCCAATATAAAAATGAATGTTGGCCTGCTCACCAAGGACCGAGATTAAAATGGGGTGAGAATTTTTACCCACTCTAAAAACCATGGTTGTTGTCTCTCCCCATCTTAACATAGCTCAACCCCTAGACATAAATCCTTAACTGGAGATGGTACGGAATAGACCAATCTTGTTTAAATCACCATTTTCCACCATAATTATCAAGTCACAAGTCAACTCTCTGAAGGATCTCCCTAGCTTAGGTGTTACCTACCTAGTTGCTTTCCGATTCCAATCCAAAAATTTAGATGGTCCTTTGAAAATCCCTATACAGAAAATTCATCTCGTGATGCATTATCACTTATGAACCTCATTAATCGCTCGAATCAAACTCGTGTCACATTTGAAACCCATCAAGTCCCACAACTCAAAAGATTCTGCCCTTGTTCCCATGGCGCACATCAAACCTATGAGGTCCTGCATCCCATTCGATTTCAAAAATCCTACAGCTCAACAGGTCCTCACATTATCCCACATCATATATAAATATGCATGCCTAGAGAAATTATCCTGATGCTAATGCACCTCATATATGTCACACAT